>VZQC01005525.1:1225911-1407403 GCA_009823505.1 Rhizomys pruinosus
ACACACACACACACACACACACACACACACACACACACACACAAAACAGGGTTAGGTAGAACAGCTTGGCCGGGAGCCCCCACCCCTCTTAGCCTCTAGAATCTGTGGCATTTTCCTGGAGCCACTGACCTCCTCGTCCTGGGGTATTGTTACTGACCACAGGGCTACTGTGCATGTCTTAACCCCCGATCCAGTCAGCATGGCCAGCTTGTGCTGCTTGGTTTACTTTAGGCCCAAGCGCTGCCCTCCAGCCTGTCCTACCTGCTGCTGAATGTAGCCAGCTACTTGGCTCAGCCTGGCTCCAGGACAGCACTGTGGCCTGGGCTAGATGAACATCTCACCTTAGTGCTCTGGGGGATAACTGCTCATTGCCTACATCGACTTAATCTTTTTCATCTGTATTATTTTATCTCATATTTTTTTTTTTTTTTTTGGTCTTTTAGAGACAGGATCTCCGTGTAGCCTCAGCTGTCCTGGAACTCACTCTGCAGACCAGGCTGGCCTTGAACTCACAAAGATCTGCCTGCCTCTGCCTCCCAAGTGCTAGGATTAAAGTCGTGCACCACCACACCCGGCTAGAGTGGTTTTAATATGCATTTTCTTAATTATTAATGATGCTGAACACTTTTTAAGATATTTCTCAGCCATCTTTACTTCCTCATTGGTGAAGTCTCTCTTTATTCCTTCTTTTACTTCTTTATTTTTTGAGTAGTTTATATATTCTGATGTTAATGCTCTGTCTGAGGTATCACTGATGAAGATTTCTTCCCACTCCATAGGTTTTCTTTCCACTTTCTTGATTGTTTCTTTAGCTGTACAGAAGCTTTTGAGTTTGATGAGTTCCCATTTATCAATTGTTAACCATATTTCCTGCACAACTACTGTCTGATTTAGAAAGTCTTTGCCTACACCTACGTCTCATAGGCTGTTTCCAACTTTTTCTTCTATCAACTTCAGGGTTTCAGGTTTAACCCTGAGATCCTTTTATTTTGTTTCTTTGTTTGTTTGTTTGTTTGTTTGTTTGTTTTGGTCTTTTTGAGACAGGGTCTCCTTGGAGCCCCAGCTGTCCTGGAATTCACTCTGTATACCAGGCTGGCCTTGAACTCACAAAGATCCGCCTGCCTCTGCCTCCCAAGTGCTAGGATTAAAGGCGTGCGCCACGACGCCTGGCCTGTTATGTTTTTAATATATATTACAAGACTATGTTGCTAATCAAATCTAGACCCATGTCCCCCACCCTACCCCCCTTGGAGTTGATTTTTTGTACAGTGTGAGAGATGGGGGTTTAATTTTGTTCTTCTACAAAGGGTGATACAGTTTTGCCAGCACCATTTGCTGAAGATGCTATCCTTCCTCCAATGAGCTTTTCTGCCCCTTTCTCAAATATGAGGTGGCTAAAATTGTATCAGCTCTAGTTTGGATCTTCAATTGTGTTCCATTGGTCAAAGGGCCTGTTTTTGTGCCAGTACCAGGCTGTCTTTATGACTACAGCCCTGTAATATAATTTGAAGTCTGGTAAAGCAATCCCCCAGTATTGCACTTTTCACTAAGGCTTGCTTTAGCAATTCAGGGTCTTTTTTTCCATATGAATTTAAGTATTTTTTTCTATGTCCATGAAGAAACTCATGGGGATTTTTATTGGGATTGTGTTGAATCTTTATATCAATTTGGGTAAAATGGACATTTTTGCTATATTAATTTTTACTATCCATGAGCATGAGAGGTCTTTCCATCCTTTGATGTCATCTTCAATCACCTTCTTCAGGGGTTCAATTTTTTTTGGAGAGATATTTGGTGTCTTTCATTAGGTTTGCTTCCAGGTATGTTTTTAGGCTATTGTGAGTGGGAAGGTCTTCTTATATTCCTTCTCCACTTGTTTATTGTTGATGTAAAGAAAGGCTACTGATTTTTCTAGGTTAATTTTTTATCCTGCCACTTTACTGAAACTCTAATCATTTCTAGTAGTTTTCTGGTGGATTTTTTAGCATCCCTCGGGTAAACTATCATATCATCTGCAAAAATGGATAATTTAATTTCCTCTTTTCCAATTAGTACTGCTTTAATTTCCTTCTCTTGTCTTATTGCCCTAGCAAGTGTTTCAAGACTATGTTGAAGAAGAGTGGAGATAGGAGGCAGCTTTGTCTAGTTCCTCCCTGTGATGGTTAATCCTCAGTGTCAACTTGACTGGACTAGGGATGAACAAATATGAGAAAGAGATCTTCAGATTGGACTACTTCAAGCTGGATGGCCCACCCTAAATGTAGGCATTACCTTCTGCCATCAAGCAGTATAAAACGCCATGACAGAGGGAGCTGATACCTTTTTTCCTGCAGCTTGCCTTCAGCTTGCCTTCTCTCTCACTGGTGAGTTTGTCTTGCTGCTGTGATGAACTCTTTGGATCCCAGCATGTATTGAGACAGGCAGGTCTCCTGGAATCCATTGGGCCTTCAGCACCAGACATCCAGACTTGTTGACTGAGCAGGTCTCTGGATTCTCAGCCTCTCAAGTGTGGTGCAGCTATTGTGGCACAGCTATTGTTGGACTCCTTGAGCTCTATCCCATGAGCGAATACACACNAGGCTACTATTTTTCTAGGCTTAATTTTTATCCTGCCACTTTACTGAAACTCTACATCTTTCTAACAGTTTTCTGTGGATTTTTAGCATCCTGCTCGGCGTAAACTATCATATTCATTCTGCAGAAAATGGATTAATTTAATTTCCTCTTTTTCCAATTAGTACTCCTTTAAATTCTTCTCTTCTTATCTGCCTAGCAGGTTTCAGACTAATGTTGACAGAAGAGTGGAGGATAGGAGGAGCTTTTGTCATAGTCCTCCCTGTGTGTTAATCCTGGCCGTGTCAACTTGACCGGACTTAGGGTGAACAAATATGAGAAAGAGATATTCAGTATTGGATTATCTCAAGCTGGATGCCCACCCTAAATGTAGGCAATTACCTCCTGGCCATCAACGCAGTATAAATACGCCATGACAGAGGGAGCTATACCTTTTTTCCTGCAGCTTGCCTTCCACATTGCCCTCTCTCTCACTTTGTGAGTTTTTCTTGCTGCTTGTGATGAACTCTTTGGATCCCAGCATGCTATTGAGACATGGCAGGCTCTCATCGATCCATGGGCCTTCAGCACCAAGACATCCAGGCACTTTGTTGATCTGACACGTCTGCTTGGTTCTCAGCCTCTCTCACGTGTGGTGCGCTATTGTGGTGCAGCTACTTGTTGGACTCCTTGAGCGCTTAGTCCATGAGCGTAATCACACACACAAACACTACACACACATCTACACACACACATCACACATCACACATAATATATATATATAATATTATATGATATATTATATATATTCTATTGATTCTGTTTCTTTAGAGACAAATACACCTCCTTTAAGGGGCCTGGTTCTAATTTTTCTCCATTTACATTGATATTGGCTGTGGGTTTGTTGTATGTGTCTTTGATTAGATTTAAGAATGTTTCCTTGCTGGGTGTAGTGCGCACGCCTTTAATCCTAGCACTTGGGAGGCAGAGGTGGGCAGATTTCTGTGAGTTAAAGGCCAGCCTGGTCTACAGAGTGAGTTCCAGGACAGCCAGAGCTATGGGGAGACCCTGTCTCAAAAAGACCAAGAAAACCAAACCAACAAAAAAAAATTCCCTTCAGTGCAATTCCCTCTAGGACTTTAAACATGAAGTGTTGCTGTATAGTGTCAAAGGCATTCTATCCATCAATTGAGATGATTGTGTGATATTTTGTCTTTCAGTCCATTTATGTGTTTTATGATATTTATTGATTTACATATGTTGAATGATCCCTGCATCTCTGATATGAATCCAACTTGATCATGATGGATGATCTTTTTGATGAAGGTCTGTACGTGATTTGCCAATATTTTGTTGAGAATTTTTGCATCTGTGTTCATTAATGAAATGGGCCTATAATTTTCTTTTTGGTTGTGTCTTTGCCATGTTTTAGTATTAGAGTGATGCTGGCTTCATAGAATGAGTTTGGGAGATTTCACACTGTTTGTATCCTTCTGAAAATTTTGAGTAGTAAAGGATGTAAGATCTCTTTAATGTTTTATATAATTCTGCCATGAAACCATCTGGGCTTCTGCTACTTTTAATTGGGAGGTTGTTTTTATTACATCTTTAATTTCCTCAAACGTCATGGGTCTGTTTAAACTGTCAAATTCCTCTTGGTTAAGCTTTGTTGGTTCCCAGGATTTCAGATATTCATCCATTTCTCTTAGGTTTTCAAACTTAGTGGAGTATAAATTTTTGACGTATTCTCATATGATTGAATGGATCTTTTCTATATCTGTTGTGATGTTTCCCTTTTCATCACAAATGCTATTAATTTGGATTTGCTCTTTCTTTCTTTTGGTTAACTGAGCTAGATGTCTCTCTATCTTGTTTATCCTTTCAAAGAACCAGCTTTTAAATTCATTAATATTTTTTGTATTGCTTTCTTTGTTTCTATTTCATTGATTCCTGCTCTGGTTTTTGTTATTTTTTCCTGTCTGCTTTTGGGTTTAGGGTCCATTTGTTGTTGTCTCTCAAATTGTTTTAGCTGTCCTGTTAGATCATTTATTTGTTCCCTTCGGGTTTTTTATTAATTTTATTTCTGTATGTGTATGAATGTACTGTCTGCATGCATGTTTGTGCACCCGTGTCGTGCAATGCCGTGGCGGTCAGAAGAGGGTGTCGATTCCCCTGGAACTGGAGTTCTCCTGGAATTGGAGTTTCAGAAGGTTCTCAGCTGCCATGTGGGTGCTGGGGATCGAACCCGGCTCCTCTGCAATTGCTGTCAGTGCTCTTAACCACTAGGCCATCTCTCCAGCCCCCCTTTCAGGTTTTTTTTTTTAATGCTGGCACTTAGAGCTATAAATTTCCCTCTTAGGACTGCTTTTAAAGTATCGCACAGGTTTTGTTGTGTTGTAATGCCTTTTTTGTTTAGTTCCATGAATGCTTTTATTTCATTATTTATTCCCTGACCCATTCATTATTCAGAATTTTATTGTTTAGTCTCCGTGTGTTCTTGTAGCTAGTCACACTTATTCTGGTATTAATATTGAGCTTTATTGCACTGTGGTCTGATAGAATGCATGAGATTATTTCAATCATTTTGTATTTGTTGAGGTTTCTTTTGTGTTCCAGTATGTGGTTGATTTTGGAGAAAGTTCCGTGTGGTGCCAAGTAGAAAGTATATTCTCTGGTGTTTGGACAAAGTATTCGGTAGATGTCTGTGATATCAATTTGTTGTACTGTATTGTTCAGTTCCAATGTCTCTCTGTTTATTTTTTGTCCAGTTGATCTATCCAAGGGGCTCAGTGGGGTATTGAAGTCCCCACTGTTTGTGTTTTGGGACTAATCTGTGTCTTGAGGACCCACAGAATTATGTTTACATAGTTCAGTGCACCTGAGTTTGGTGCATAGATATTTAGGATTGTGACGTCTTCCTGGTTAATTGTTCCTCTGATAAGGATGTAGTGGCCCTCTTTGTCTCTTCTGATTGACTTTACTCTGAAGTCTATTTTGTCTGATATTAAAACTCTTGCTTGCTTTTAGGTACCATTCGCTTGGAATATTTTTTCCATCCTTTCACTTTGAGTTGGTGTTTATCCTTGAGGGTGAGATGGGTTTCTTGTAGGTAGCATATGGATGGATTCTGTTTCATTTTTTTAAATTTTTTTTTAATTTTATTTATTTCTGTATGTGTATGAGTGTACTGTCTGCATGCAGGTCTGTGCATCCGTGTCGTGCAATGCCGCGGAGGTCAGAAGAGGGTCTCGGATTCCCCTGGAACTGGAGTTCTCCTGGAATTGGAGTTTCAGACGGTTCTCGGCCGCCATGTGGGTGCTGGGGATTGAACCCTGGTCCTCTGTAAGAGCGGTTGGTGCTCTCAACCGCTAGGCCATCTCTCCAGCCCCGGATTCTGTTTCTTAATCCATTCTCCCAGTCTTTGTCTTTTGATTGGGGAGTTTAGTCCATTGATGTTTAAGGTCATTGTTGAGAGATGTGTGTTGCTTACTTTCAACTTATTTTTGGTTTGCATCCTTGGTCTAGGTTTGTATTTACACTGTTATGCTTTTATTTGTTTCGCTCTTTAGTTGGCTGGGGATACTTGCTCCTTTTCTCTGTTCTTTGGATTGCTTCGAGGATTTTCTGAAGTGATAGCTTTTTGACATATATTCTATCATCTTGTTTGTGTCATGAAAGATTTTTCTTTCTCCTTCAACTATAATTGACATTTTTGCAAGGTATAGTAATCTGGGTTGGCATCTAAAGTCATTTAGCACTGGGAATACTTTGGTCCACGTTCTTCTGGCTTTCATAGTTTGCACTCAGAAGTCTCCTACAATTCTGATGTGTTTCCCTTTGTATGTAATTTGTTGTTTGTCTCTTGTGGCTTTCAATATTTTGACTTTGTTTTGAGCATCTAGTGTTTTAACTATGATTTGGAGTGGGGAGTTTCTTTTCTAGTTTTGTCTACTTGGTGTACGATATGCTTCTTTTTTAATTAATTAATTAATTAATTTTTATGTGTATGAATGTACTGTCTGCATGTAGGTCTGTGCACCCGTGTCGTGCAATGCCGCATAGGTCAGAAGAGTGTGTCGGATTCCCCTGGAACTGGAGTTTTCCTGCAATTGGAGTTACAGACCATTCTCAGCCGCCATGTGGGTGCTGGGGATCAAACCCGGGACCTCTGCAAGAGCGGTTGGTGCTCTTAACCACTCAGCAATCCCTCCAGCCCAAGATGTGCTTCTTGTATTTGTATAGGTTGGTCATTTTTCAGTTTTTGAAAAATTTCTTTTATTATCCTGTTGAAGATCTGGTCAATACCATTACCTTGGGATTCTTCTCCTTCCTCTATCCTTATGATGTGGAGATTTGGTCTTTTCATACTCTCCCACATTTCCTGGTTCTTCCACTCTTTTTTTTTTCTTCATAGTTTTCACTTGAGCGTTTTAGATGTTCCATGTTGTCCTGAAGGTCTGATATTTGATTTTCTGCTTCATCCATTCTGCTTCTAAGGTTTTCTCCCATCCTTTCCTGTTGATTGGATGAATGTTCCATTTCCCTTTTCATTTCTTCCTGTGATTTCGTTAGTATTTCCATTTCCTCTTAGAGCTTGTCATTCTCTACTTGCAGCTCCTTGCGTTGCTCCTATCCATCTTTTTTCATTTCAGCCTGGGATCTTTTCAGTGTTTCCACTTCCTTCTGGAGTTTGTCTTTCTCTCCCTCTAGTTCTTTTCAGACATTGTGTTTGTCTTCTTCTAGTTCTTTTTGGAGTCTGTGTTTCTCTTCCTCTAGTTCTTTTCAGATTTTTCTTTCTCTTCCTCTAGCTCTTTTCAGAGTTTGCATTTCTCTTCATCTGTTTCTTTTCAGAGTTTGTCATTCTCTCCCTCTAGCACTTTCCAGTGTTTATCATACTTTCCTTCTAAGTCCTGCCTGAGTGTTTCATTTCCCCCCTTAGTTCTCTGGTTTGTTCTTTATATTCTTTGATTTCATTGAATATGTCTACAATTGCTCTTCTAAGGTTTGTATCTTGGTTTCCTTCAGGGACTTCTCATTGCACGCATCTTTTGTCAGACTGGTAGAGTTTGGTGTGGATTTATTATGAGCTTTTCCCATGCTGTTTTTTCCTGTTTTGTTTCTTCATTGTGTCCTTGGCATGTGGATTTGTTTGTTTGTTTGTTTGTTTTGGATTTTGGTGCCTCAACATTGGCTGTGCAGACTTGATTCACTAAAAATACACCTGTTAGATAGTCTGAACCACAGCACCACCAGCTTGAGCGGGGTGGGGGTTGCTGTTGATCCTTTGGTTGCACCCCAGTACCAGGCCTTGGTGCTCTCTGGAACCTCAGCTGGCTGGGAGGTTCTTGGGATGGTGTCGGGCCCCCAAGAGTCAAAGAAGTTCCACCTTGCCTTAACAGCACCACTCTGTGTCCAGGACAGTGCTGTCTGGAACCCAAGCTGGGAGGTTCTGGGGGCGAACTTCGTTTTACTTAAGTTTGCCTGATTCTTCCCTTTTGAAATAAGACAGCACTTAATTTGTTTTGGATTTTACAAGAGGCTTTGCTTAGATAAATTTAATAGATTTTGAATTTTAAAATTTTTATTGAGAATTTATCCATTTCACTCAATTGCTCCTAATCAAATTTCATCCCCTTTCACAAACCCCCAACCCCCCTCAGAACTCATGCATTACACAATCCATTTTAAGTCCTATACAGGCAATGTTCTGAATCCAGATGTCCTCTGCAAAACCATCCACTGGAGTCTAGTCAGCATATGTAGAGATCTTAAGGAAGATATATTCTCCTTCAGCCAGTAGTAATCTATCTCCAACATGTTCATATCCCAGAACCCATGTGACAGCTAACAACCATCCATAGCTCCAGCTCTAGAAGATCTCTGACACCCTCTGCTGTCCTTCACAGATGTTGCATGACACAGGTACACTTACATATATGTAGGCATAACACTCATATATGTAAAACAATGGCATAAATGCACCAGAAAACTTTTTAAGAAACAAACAAAAAGATTAAAACTCTATTTGGTATTTTATATGTATTTTCACCTAATTTTTCTGGCATTTCACAGAGTAGATCTTATTCATATTTTGACCCCCTCCCTCATCCCCTATGGTATGCCCACCAGACTTCGTACATTCTGTCATATGTGCTAAGGCCTCTCAGGTCAAGCTCTTATATTCAGATGTCTCTCAGTGAGAGTTCATCCACTGGGGTCCAGTCTGCCCATTATTGCAGACTGAGGGAGAGTTGATCTTATTAAAGGGCTCTCCCTTTAATAAGATCAACTCTCCCTCAATCTGCAATAATCAATTAACAATAGCTTGTGAACTGCTGCACATCTCCCCAGTTCTATGCTGAGTTTTTGTCTGGTTGATTCAATATGGGACTTGTGCATGCTGTCACCATTGTTGAAACTTCATATGAGCAATTTCCCAGAGGCCTGGAGACTCTGTTTCCTATGTTCATGCTCTAAATTGGCTATAACAATCTATCCACCTTCTCTTCCAAATAAAAAAATACAAAAATACAGGAAACTATTATGAGAAAAATAGTGACCGTATCAAAGTTGCTAGATGCAAAACAAAAGTAAACTCCTGAGACATTCTTGGGGACCCATATCACAATCTGAGCTGGGATTTTTGGACTAATGCAGCAGAGATCATGCAACTGCGTGCTCAGTGACTGATGCACAAAAATGACACATGGATGAGGGGGGGACATAGAACAAGAATGGAGGACAAGCATGGACCCAAGTTCCTGGTGAGTTGCTTCCCCAGTGTGCTGGATAGCTTTAGTGTCAACTTGACACACCTGGGTTGAGGGAGCCTCAATTGGGGAATTGACTCCATTGGACTGGCCTGTGGCCATGTCAGTGGAGTATTGTCTTGATTGTTGAGCAATGTGGAAGGGCCCAGCCCACTATGCATGGTGCCACCCTGGGAAGGTTGTTGTGTACTATATAAGAGGTCAGGCTGGAACTGAATTGGAAAATGATGTATGAAATGCACAAAGCTCTATTTCTATGAGTGTTATTTGCATGCATGGGCATTGCTTGCATGCAAGTGGCTTTAATTATGAATGCCAAATATCTAAACAAGCAATTACACAAATGACTTTTAAAAAAAAAGAGGAGGGGCTGGAGAGATAGCCTAGTGGTTAAGAGCAGCGACAGCTCTTGCAGAGGACCCGGGTTCGATTCCCAGCACCCACATGGTGGCTGAGAACCATCTGTAACTCCAATTCCAGGAGAACTCCACTTCCAGGGGAATCTGAGACCCTCTTCTGACCTCCGTGGCATTGCACGACACAGGTGCACAAACCTACATGAAGATGGTACATTCATACATATACAAAAATAAATAAATTAAAAAAAATAAGAGGTCAGGCTGGGCATGGGCCAGGGGATCAAGCCAGTGAACAGAATTCCTCCATGGCTTGTGCTTCAGCTCCTGCCTCCAGGTTCCTGCCCTGAGTTCCTGCTTTGGGCTCCCTAAGTGATGAACTGTGACCCAGGAGATATAAGCTGAATAAACCCTTTCCTCCCCAAGTTAGTGTCAGTCAGAGTGTTTTGTCACAGCAACGGAACACAAACTAGGACAGAAATTGGTACCAGAAGAGTGGGGTATTGCTGTGACAGACCTGACCTTGGTGTTTTGGGGACGGATTGTGGAGGCATTTGGAATTTTGTGCTGGAAAGATCATTGAATGCCTAAAGATCATTGCTGTGGAGCTTGGAGCAGTTTTGCTGAAGGAGTTGTACAAGATGGAGGCCTGGCTTGTGAATTTTCTAGTTTCAAAGGGGAGCAGAGGTCATCAGGACTATGTAATCTGTGGGTTCTGGTCAGCTGGGGCTGAAGAATCAGCTGTAAGTAACAAGAGACCAGAAGCTGAAGTGAAATCTGTGTTGTACTGGGACAATTGATGCTGGTTAGCTGGGGCTGAAAAATCAGCTGTAAAAAGAGACCAGTATCACTGTGGTGAAATCTTCTGGGAAGAACTTCTTCAGGGTCAACACACAGAAGCTATGATCCAGAAGGGGCCTGAGCCTCCATCTCGAGCCAGAATTAGGACTCGGTAATGTGTAAGAGTCTCCCATATGGTTCCAGTGTTGAAATTTGAGGGGGGCACAGACAGCAGCCGAGGCTTGGCACTATGAGAGGTCAGGAAAGACCATTGGTGGAAGTGCACTTCAGTTGCAATAAAGACCCCAGGATTGCAGGGGTCATGGAGAGAAGCTGAGGCTTTGCACCAGGAGAGGTCAGAAAAAAAACATTGGTGAAGGTGCTGCCTCAGTTTCAGTGGCGACCGCAGAGTTTTGGAAATGCTGGGACCGTGGGAAGACCACCAAGAGCAGCGGCAGGTGTGGAATGGAGTGAGTCGGCCTGGGCCTTTGAGATGAGCTGTGTGTGCCACAGAGAGCAGCATCAGAGAAGGGGAGCTACCGAAACCCTTTGGAGCCCAGAAGATCGTGAGTGAATCCCAGGTGTCCAGCCTTGAGCTACTTTGCTGTATTTAGGTTTTGTTTGAGCTTGCCTGATTCTTCCCTTTGAAATAAGACAGTGCTTGTTTTGGCTTTTACAGCAGCCCACAGTTAAGAAACTTTTAACAGACAGTGAACTTTTAAGTATTTAGACATTTTAAGGACTGTGGGGCTTTTAAGGTTGTATTGTCTTAGGTTGTGATTAATGTTAACATCATAATTTGGGGATAAGAACTGGAAATGTGGTGGTTTAATAGTGATGTGTTTTGTGTGTCAAGTTGACAAGGGGTCAATTGTGCTGGATAGCTTTAGTGTCAACTTGACACACCTGGGTTGAGGGTGCCTCAATTGGGGAATTGGCTACATTGGACTGGCCTGTGGCCATGTCTGTGGAGTATTGTCTTGATTGTTGAGCAATGTGGGAGGGCCCACCCCAGTATGGGTGGTGCCACCCTGGGCAGGTTGTTGTGTACTGTATAAGAGGTCAGGCTGGGCATGGGCCAGGGGAGCAAGCCAGTGAACAGCATTCCTCCACAGCTTGTGCTTCAGCTCCTGCCTCCAGGTTCCTGCCCCGAGTTCCTGCCTTGGGCTCCCTAAGTGATGAACTGTGACCTAGGAGATGTGAGCTGAATAAACCCTTTCCTCCCCAAGTTGGTGTTGGTCAGAGTGTTTTGTCACAGCAATGGAACACAAACTAGGACACCCAGCAAGGACAAGTTGCTGCAGCTGTGGTGGAGCATCTGACATATCAGATTAGAGGAGGCTGACAGGATGTCTTTATGGACCACAAGTCTCCTGAGGCAAGTGCATCACATGGAGCTCATCCCACAGCAGGTGGCAGCACCTCTGCCCTCTGAGACTGACACCTGTTAGGAGGATGTCTGGACTGAGCTCACAGCACTGGGCAGGTCTGATTGGTTCACAGGGAACATCCCACTACTTACTCTCTGGTCAGAGAAAACAGTTGCACATGAAGTCACTAGGAATGTAATGCTGTGTTACATGACATAGTGGACATGACAGGCACAAGGAGTCATGAGATGCATGAGGCTGTGGTGCTGCTAACCCTGCATGTGATGAAGAGCTTAGGACATGTTTAGCAGGATGGGAGCCGGTTGGGTTTTTGTCTCTTGTTTGTTTATAGACAAGGCCTGATGTATCTCAGGCTTATCTTTTCTCCATATGTAATATGAATGATACTGAGCTTCTAATCTTCCTCCTCAAGCTCTCCAGGGCTGGCATTATAGGGAGGAATGCCCACAACAGATTTATGAAGAGCTGGAGTTCAAGCACGGTGTTCCCTGGAGCAGGCAGTCTACCAAATTAGTTATATCTCAACACCAGAGAGATATTTTCTGATGCAATAAATGTAGATTGTATTGAAATATATAGACATAGAAGCTTCCTCATGCAACAGAGGGTGATGCACACACACACAAAAACACAGTTGGCCAAAGTGTAAATAATAAGAGACTGCAGAGTATGTGTTCCTCCACAGGACACCTATAGTAAACCCCAACCACCCGGGGCTCAGGGGCCAATTCAGAAGAGATGATAGAAAGGCTGTAAGAGGCAGGGTCATATGTGACCAAAGGAAACAGTCTTACAGACTCCTGGGACCTTGTTCTTATGAACTTACAGCAAGGGTGACAACATGCACAAGACCCATGCAAACTCATCCAGACAATATAAAAAACAGAATTGGGGAGATGGACAAGAGCTCACAATTTCGGTGAAGAACTATTTCCAGCTGATCACTGCAGAGTGAGAAAGACCTGATCTCCTTTCAGGCTGTGAGACTAGACAGGCTGAACTCATACTTGACTCAATATGCCTTAACATATATGACAAAATGCATGATGTTTGGTGGACAGGCTAGGGAGGATACAGATGGGAAGGAGGTGTGAGATATGACTAAGAAATCCACAGAAATTGAATAAAATATATTTTAAGGGCTGGAGATGTCAGCACAAGTGGACGTTCTTATAGAAGACCTGGGTTTGAATGCCAGCACACAAATGGCACCTAACAACTGTCCATAAATCCAGTTCCAAGGGATCTGATGCTTTATTCTGTTCTCAAGGGGCACTGCATGACACGGGTGTACTTACACACATGCAGGCATAATAGTCATACACATAAGATAAAAATAAGTAGGGGCTGGAGAGATGGCCTAGCGGTTAAGAGCAGAGGACCTGGGTTTGATCCCCAGCACCCACATGGTGGCTGAGAACCATCTTTAACTCTGGCTCCAGGGGAATCCAACACCCTCTTCAGACCTCTGCAGCATTGCACAACATGGGTGCACAAACCTGCATGCAGACAGTACATTCATACATATAAAAGTAAAATAAAATAATAATAATAAAAATAAGTAAATAAAATATTTTAAGTGCAAATATCAGGTCTGTAATCCAGCACTCAGAAGGCTGAGGCAGGAGGATCGTATGAGAACAGCATAAGCTACAAAGTGATACCCTGTTTAAGAAAAAGGAAGACTTTGTCAAACATGATACAACTTTACTGTAAATGACAAGGTTTAGAAAAAGAGGAAAAAAAACAATTAGTCATTAAATATAATTACTTTGTAATTATGTCAATACAACTACCTTCTGTCTACACCATCACAACTGCTGTATAGAAGGGTCCAGCTGTCTAATCCACTTCAGGGTCCATTTTCTCTAACACACTCTGCTGTCCATTCATGCTGGGCATCTCTGCTCCCCTGCCTCTGATCCTCTCACAGATTTCTCCCAGGGCTGAGGCAGGCTGAGGACTGAATACAAGGAGTAATACAAGGCTGTAAAATACAGGGGTTGTATGTGAACAAAGGAAACAGAGTCTTACAGGCTCCTGGGACACTTGCATAGCCCCTGTCCTGTACATCCATTCTCCCAAACTGACCAAGTGCTCCCATTGGCAAGGCATGGTCCAAAGCCATCTTCAAACACACTCACACTCCTGTGAGACAGATGATCATGCTTAAACATAGAAACCAGTCTGAGTTATGCACATGGAGGGGTCCAGTGCTTACCATGGGCCTTGCACAGTGAGCTCAGACATCCCAGTGCTCTTTCCACATCCACCACACATGCAGGAAGACCCTCACTAATGTCCAATGGATGATCTTAGATCCGGCAGACACTGAGATTCTGCCTGTTCTTGGAGCCAGTTTCTCCTGCACTTGGGAAAACTTAACTTTTCATGTCTCTTTTCTGCTCATGGCCTTGTCGATAAGTACAATTTAGAAAGAGAGCAGGTCCCATCCTAAACTCTGAAAGCAGACTGGTACTCTTTACTCAGCACAACATGGTCAACCCCGTGAACTTTCATGGATCAGATTCTCTCCAGGAGTGAGGCAGAGAGCAAATAGCAATAAGGAAGCTGATGCTCAGAGAGAAGGCACTAGAGCTCAGGCTGACAAGTGCAGGGAGATGAGCAGGTTTAAGTGAAAACCACCATCTTCCCCACTCAGGAGAGTGCTGATGGAGACACGGGAGCACTGAGGAGAAAAGAATGGCTGTGGAGGTTATTCCTCAGAGATGAGGTGAGTGATATTGATAAGAAAAGGAAGAAGGACGTGAAAGGTCTGCTCAGCAGAGGAGACACCAACCAGAGCCATGAGAAGAGCCGTGTTCCTTTCCCTCTCTCCCTGGGTCTCCTCTGTGCTCATCCCCAGAACAGAAGCTCCATGGGACCTGCACAGTCAGGAGCTCAGTGTGTCTCTGCTGCTCTGGGTCCTCCCTGCAGCATCAGGCTGCATCTTCCTGATGTAGAAGGCTTTCTCTGGGCATGGGATGATGGCTTCCCACTTGAACTCGCAGGAGTTTTCTCCTTGCTTATAGACTGTTGATCTGTCTTAAGTTTTAGGCTTTCTATGGAAGTGTAACTCACTCTTCCTTTTCTGTTCTGAAAGTTCTCCAAAGAATCCACTTGGACACTCCTTTGGCAATCCCAGTTGGCACCGGTGGGGGGGGGGGGCGGAGGGTATTGCTATTGCCCAGGTACCTGTGCTTCAGGTGGTCCCCGGAAATCACATTCTCAAGTATCACACAGGCCCACCTTTTATAGCCGCTAGGAGGACAACTCTGCCCCCAGAGCCACACAAGTCAATCGAGCCAAAGATGAATAGATCAAACAAAGCAATCTGCCTGGCTGAAGTACCCAGCTCCTACCTGTGCTTCAGGTGGTCCTGGAAAATTCCCCCAGGTGATTATTAAAAGAACTTCAAGGGGTGGGGGAGATGTTCTGGCAGTTAAGAGTGCCAACTGCTCTTGCAAAGGACCTGGGTTTGATCCCCAGCACCCACATGATGACTGAGAACAGTCTTTAACTCCTATTCCAAGGGAATCAATGCCCTCTTCTGACCTCTGTGGTACTGCATAACACAGGTGCACAAACCTACAGGAAGACAGTACATTCATACGCACAAAAAATAAAATTAAAAAAAGAACTTCAAAAGACAGAGAAGGCCGTTCCACACCATACATACAATATTTTTGTAGATTTCAGTTTAAACACGGGGTCTCATATATGTTAGACATGTGTCCCACTACTCAGCTGCCCATCAATAATCTTTCATTTAACATGTATGTTCAATGAAGAAAATTATGATGCAAACCAACTTAGAGTCCTTAATAAAATTAAGAATGAGGAGCAAACAAATAATAAGTACATTCTTGAGCTTACTTGACACATTGACAAATGAAAAAGTATGTCTTGATTTTATATACTTGTGCAGTATGAAGTAACTTCTACAATCTATAATCCATCAATAACAGTTACTATTCCCCAAGTTTATTTTCTCTTTCAGTGAGAATATTTAACATGCACCCTCCTCGCAGGTTTCAAGTGTATAAAGCAAGCTACTGTTTACAACCCTGCAGGGCTGATGGGAAAGAGAGAGGTGCTGGCCTCGGGGGCAAAATGCAGCTATGCTAGATGATGGAGTTCCAGAGATCTGTAAAAACCACAGTGACTGCAGCAAATAGAAATGTTGATAGAAATATTGGAGGATAATGAGGTTCATTTTTCATTTGATCCTTGGTTGGCTGTGTAGGTCCCTGGGTCTCATCTCAGAGTTTCCAAGGACTTGCGTGGTGTTTATAGTATTATGGTAAGCAGGGGCCATGTGATGAGCAAGCAGTGGACTTTACTGATGGGATATGGAGCTGGTGTGACCAAGTGCTGCAAACTTACCAATAGTGGCCAGCTCCTGTCTTCAGAGGAAACATGCTCCTCTTGTGTGGACATGGCGAGACCTCCCTGTCAGACTGGGTGACTCACATGGCATTTTAGAAGGGATTTGCTTCCATAATGTCTATCATGTCTTATTCAAATATTTAAAAACCTTACTTCTTGAACCAAGCCAAGAGAAGATGTTTCAATAATGCACAAGAGCATTACGTTATAACTGTAGCATGATTGTCTTATCATGTCCAAAACCTGTTCCTGTACTCAGCACACAATGAAACCCTTGGTATTATAATCAAAGGTAGAAAGCCTTCCCAGCCCAGTTAAGTTCTGGGTAAAATCAGCCATATCTGCAGATTATTTCCAGGAGAAGAAGGATGGAGTTTTTAAGGGAAAGGGTCACATTGTTTAGAAAAGAAGAGTTTGCTTGGGCTTATTTATGCCTCTAGAGCCACAAAACTTATGAATGATCAACTTGACTATTAGGAACCTAACAGCATCTCCACACACTCTGACAGTAAGCTGGGCTCACAGAGATGAAAATCATGTCATCCTATATAAGATCCTAATGTAGACCGGGCTGAAGGGATGTCTCAGCACTTAAGATAACTTGGTGTTTTTACAGGGGATCTAAGTTCAAGTCCCAGTACTCATGTCATGACCTAAAATCCAACCATTTCTCAAGTATTAGAGCATTTGACATACTATTCTGGCCTCTGAAGCATCTTGAACATACATGGCACACACATACACACACACACACACACACAAATACACACACAAGTAAAAATAAACTAAGTGAAAATGTGACAGAAGAGTTACATATATATATGTATATATACATATATATACATACATATATATGTATATATACATATATACATATATATATACATATATACATGTATATATATATACATATATATGTATATATATACATATACATGTACATATTTACATATATACATTATATTATATATATATATTATATAATATATATATATATATATAAGATTTAATTGATTTGCTCATAGGATCAAGTCCAAGTAGTCCAAAAATAGCCATGCAGCACAGGAGAGGCTGAGACTCCAGGCAGTTTCTCAGTCCACCAGGCGGGATGTCTCAGTAGTCCCAATCCAGTGCTGAAGGCCCAATGTATTCCAGGAGCTCTACCCATCTCAAGCTACACTGGGATCCAAAGAGTTGATGACAGCAGAAGACAAACTGACCAGTGAGAGAGAAGGCAAGCAGCAAAAATGGGACCAGCTCCCTTCTGCCATGGAATTTTATACCAGCTGTCAGCAGAAGGTAATTTGGCCATCAAGCTGGTTGGCCCACCACATTTAGGGTGGGCCAACCAGCTTGAGATAATCCAATCTGAAGATCTTTTTTCTCATATTTGTTCATCCCAAATCCAGTGAAGTTGACATCCAGGATTAACAGGATTAACCATCACAAGTCTAACCCTTGTCAACTTGACACCCAATAGCCTCTCCTTATGTTATGATTAAATGTCAAATGCAAACAATGGTGAGGTCATGGTTCCACCTAATACGATATAAGTGTCCCATGTGCAATCGCAAAACATTATATTTTAGGGTAAGTGGAAATGTCCTTGAGGAATACTTAGTCCTTCAGTATCTAATGACCTAAATATGAGAACACTTAATACTTATCTCAGTTGTTCATTCAAAAGGGAACAACAAATACCAGTATCTGCTTAATATATTAACCAAATAGGACAAAAGTTCATGTATATTACAATCCACATTTCTGCAACTGGTCTTGTGGCCTCATCTGATATTTATGACTACCTTCCTTTACTACCCATTCTGTATTTCTTCCACCATAATCAACCACCTCTGCAGGTCTTGGCTCCTTTCCTGGAGGAGTGACCCATACCCTCATCCCTTAAGGTGCTGTGCCATTTGTTGTCCTATCTGGTTTGAGTTGTTGGGAATTTCCCATTGACCTTAATCACAAGATATGGTAGCACCAGAAGGCACCCTACAGCATCTCTTGCATCCAGACATAATTTTCCTTGCCCCCATTGTGTAGAAAAAGTCCAATTTCCCCCTGGTAGTCTGGATCAATCACTCCTCCTACTACTGTTATTCCTTTCTTAGCCTGTTGGCTTAAGGGCATTAGAAGCCCAAAGTGGCCAGAGGGAAGTCTTAGCTTCCAGATCAACAGAACGTTTTCTATGTCTCCTGACAAAAGCATCCCCCGCTTTGGAACCAAAACATCTAGACCATCAGAATGCAAGGTTCTGGGTACAGGAAGCAAAAATCTTCCTAATGGGTCATTAGGAATGATAGTGAATGGAATCATTCCCACTTCCACCCCTTGGTTCCTGGACCTGTGAATTCTGGCTATAGGAGAAACAGTACTATACATTGGGTGTTGATTTAAAGCATATACTGCCTGCTGGAGAACCTTGCCCCAACCCTCCATGCTATTGTTACCTAATTAGTACTGTAACTGTGTATTCAAGAGGCCATTCCATTGTTCTATCAAGCCAGCTGCGTCTGGGTGGTGGGGAATATGGAAAGACCAGTGAATACCATGACCATGGGCCCAATGTCACACTTCTTTGGCTGTGAAGTGAGTTCCCTTGTCAGGAGCCATGTTGTGAGTGATAACATGATGGCGGATAAGGCATTCTGTAGTGCCTGGATGGTAGTTTGGCAGAAGCATTACATGCAGAAAAGGCAAATCTATAACCAGAATAAGTATATATTCCTGTAAGGACAAAGCACTGTCCCTTGCATGATAGAAGTGGTCCAATGTAGTCAACCTGCTACCAGGTTGCTGGCTGGTCATCCCAAGGAATAGCGCCATATCAGGGGCTCAATATTTGTCTCTGCTGTTGGCAAATCTGGCACGTGGCAGCAGCTGTAGCCAGATCAGCCTTGGTGAGTGGAAGTCCATGTTGTCTAGCCAATGCACAACCTCCATCTCTGCCACCATGGCCACTTTGTTCATGGGCCCATTGTGCAACAACAGGGTTAGCTGGAGAAAGAGCCTGACTATCCAAAGAATGAGTAATCCTATCTACTGGATTATTGAATTCATCTTCTGCTGAAATCACTTTTTAATGAGCATTTACATGAGACACAAGTATCTTCACATTCTTTGCCCATTCAGAGAGATCTACCCACATACTTTTTTCCCAAATGTCTTTCTCACTAATTTTCCAGTCAAGTTCCTTCCAAGTCCTTGACCATCCAGACAAACCATTATCTATAGCCCATTGATCAGTATATACTTGTACCTCTGGCCATTTCTCCTTCCAGGCAAAATGCACAACTATGTGCACTGCCCAAAGTTCTGGCCACTGTGAAGACGTTCCTTCACCAGTATCCTTTAGGGTTGTTTAAGAAATTGGATGTAATTCTGCAGCTGTTCACCTCTGGATGGTGACTGCATAGCGTGCAGAACCATCAGTAAACCAGGACCTAGTCTTCTCTTCCTCGTTAAACTGATCATAGGGCAAACCCCATGAAGTCGTAGGTGCATACTTGAGCACAAGAGGCTTTGTAACAGGAGTGGGAACCATAGGCATTTGGGCAACTTCTTCATTTAGCTTGCTTGTGCCCTCAGGGCCTGTCCAGGCCCTGTCATTAATATACCACTTCCATTTGATAATAGACTGTTGCTGTGCATGTCCTACTTTATGGTCTGGTGGCTCAGATAACACCCAGATCATGATGGGCAGCTCATGTTGCATGGTGATTGTGGTACCAGAAAGTGTACTGTTGCCTGTGAAGAACTGTGGGTGTTCGGAGAAATGTGGAAGACTTTGGAACTTTGGGCTAGGAAAGCTGTTGACTGCTGTAAGTAAAATTTAAGGGACCGTTATAGTAGAAGCCTGGAATAAAGCAGTGCTGAGAAAAGTGTATTTCTGGAGGAAAATAAGAACTTAAGCAGTCACTGGGATGTTTTGGCTAAGAGTCTGGCTGGAGTTTACCCACAGCCCAAATGCTTGCCTGTGGCTAAGTTGAAAAGCAATGGACTAATGTTTTGGTGGAGGATATTTCAAGACAGCCTAATGTAGAAATGGTGGTGTGGCTATTAATGGTTAATATTATACATATCTACAGTGAAAAAGAGCAAATGGGGTGGAAAGAAACGCAGAATGCAGAGTTTGGATCTGAATAGTGCATTAGAAAGATTAATGGTGGAGTCAAGTCATGTCCTGAAGGAGAGGATCCCTTTGATAAGGAGAAAAAAAGTGATTATGGAGAGGCCTAGATATTAAGAGTAAACAATGGAAAGAGTGAGATTAAGTGCAAGTCAAAACCACTTTAAGATACCATCTTACGCCGGGCGTGGTGGCACACGCATTTAATCCTAGCACTTGGGAGGCAGAGGCAGGCGGATCATTGTGAGTTCAAGGCCAGCCTGGTCTACAGAGTGAGTTCCAGGATAGCTGGGGCAACAGGGAGACCCTGGCTCGAAAAGACCAAAAATAAAAAAAAGATACCATCTTACTCCAATAAGACTGGCTAGGATCAAGAAAACAAATGATACCAAGTGCTGGAGAGGCTGTGGGGAAAGGGGAACACTCATCCACTGCTGGTGGGAATGTAAACTCATACAGCCACTATGGAAAGCAGTTTGGAGAACCCTTGGAAGACTTGGAATGAACTTGCCACCTGACCCAGCCATACCGCTCCTAGGCATGTACTCCCAAGACTCACCCCACAACAGAAATACATGCATGGGCATGTTTATTTCATGTTTATTTCAGCTCTCTGCGCAATAGCAAGGAGCTGGAACCAACCCAAATGCCCCATAAATGACGAGTGGATAGAAAAATGTGGTACATCTACACAATGGAGTTCTATGCTGCAGTAAAGAAAGATGACATCATGAGCTTCGCATGAAAGTGGCCGGAGCAGGGGCTGGAGAGATGGCCTAGCGGTTAAGAGCGCCAACCGCTCTTACAGAGGACCCGGGTTCGATCCCCAGCACCCACATGGCGGCCGAGAACCGTCTGAAACTCCAATTCCAGGAGAACTCCAGTTCCAGGGGAATCTGAGACCCTCTTCTGACCTCCGCGGCATTGCACGACATGGGTGCACAGACCTGCATGCAGACAGTACATTCATACACATACGGAAATAAATAAAATTAAAAAAAAAAAAAAAAAAAGAAAGTGGCCGGAGCTAGAAGAAATCATGCTGAGTGAAGTAACAGTCCCAGAAAAACAAACGAAAAGCGCTATCTCTCATCTGTGGATGCTAGTGACAATTACCTAGTTGTAAGTATTTCTTGTGCACAGGCCCTTGAGCTTTTGTCCAAGCAGTTGGGAGTGATGCATATTGGAATCAACAACAACAACAGAAAGGAGTGCATCAAAGAACTGAATGAAACAGTGAACTTCTGCTCAAAACAGTCAACTTCCACATAGAGAATATCGAGAAAGATTGAGAAAGAGATGAAAAGCATGTTTGGCAGAATGCATGACCTCTGGTGGGGTGGGGTGATGGGTGGGGAACACGGGTCTAGATTTGATAATCTTGTACAAAATATATATTAAAAATAAAAAAATAAAAAAGAGTGAGATTAAAGTGTTTAAGGTGAGGCCTAGGCCTTGTTTACAAGTAAACAATAGAAACAGTACCTTCAGGTCAAGACCACATCCAGCTAAGCCTCCAACTTTTGAAAGGAAAATACTGACTGGGTTTTCTACTCCAAAAATCCCAGGGCAGAGAAAAGTTGCAAACATGGTTAAAATAGGCCAGGGTCCATCCCAAACTTGCAGCCAAACTCGGCAGTTTCATTCACGTGGTGCTGGCTTTAGAAGTATGAAGGATGTAAAACTTAAGGGGTCATTGGTTCTTCCTCCTCTGTTTCAGAGAGCAACTGAGGCCAGGAAGAGTAAAGCAGGGTATCCCTTCATAAAGAAGGCCCCAATAGGCCATTGTGTGAAGCTGTGAAGGTGAAGCCTGGTTGGCAGTGGAGACTCCAAGAAACATTCAAGATGCAAGAGCTGTGAGATATTTGCCAAGGAGAGCTGCAAACATGGAGTGGTCCCAGCCTAAGAAAGAGAAGTATGCTGTACACAAAGCTGGAAGAGCTGAGCCATCTATGCCCTTTGAAATTAAAGTCTCAGAAGCCTCACTTGGAGCTTCTGGACTTCATGTTTTCCCTGCTGGTTTTTGGTCTTGTTTTGGTCCTATATTTCCTCACTATGTCTCTATTCCTCGTTTTTGGAATGGAAATCTGTATGTGGTTCCACTGTATGTTGGGAATATGAAATTTGTCTTTTGATTTTACAGGAGCTTACAGTTAAGAGATTGGCTTGGGTCTCAGAAGATACTTTGGAGTATAGACTTTTGAATAGTATTGAGACTGGTAAAAACTATGGGAACTTTTGAGGTTGGACTAAAGACATTTTGCATTTTATATGTTCATGAACCTATGGGGATCAGGGAGTGGAATGTGGTGATTTGAATGAGAATGTCCCCCATAGGCTTCAAGTGTTCAGACATTTTGTCCCCAGTTGGTGGCACTGTTTTGGAAAGTCTTAGAAGGTGTGGTGATGCTGTGGGAAGTATGTCACTGGGGGTGGGATTAGAGAGTTCAACAAGCCTTGCAGGTCTCCAGTTACTCTCTTTTGGCTTCCTGTGCTCAGTGGAAGATGTGAATATTGGCTTTCTCCTCCAGCTCCTTCCACCATGCCTCCTGCCACAATGGACTCTAATTCCCCAATGCTGTCAATCATAAGCTCAAATAATGTCTTCCTTTTATAAGTTTCCTTGGTCATGGTGGTTTTATGACAGCAACGGAAAAAGTGACTAATACCACTGGTGATACAGAGGAGCAAACTACTTCCTTAAGCTAATTGTGGGGCTTCTGAATATCTTGGTCAACTCTGAGGACCATGCTATTTCCTTTAACTGACCAACCACTCATACCTACCCCCCAGCTAAAAGAAGCTGCCAGTCTACAGACAGATTTGGTCCATAGTAGAAGAGGCTACATGAAACTGTGGGAATTCAGGGGACTCTAGGCTAATCCTGGTGGGTCTGTGGGCTATAGAGAGAAGTTAAATTCAGTGGTGAGGCAGACAGAAAACTGTCAGATGTGTCACTGTTTCACTCTGGTTTTGAAGATAGAAATAGATCTACCATTAATATACAGAGTCCAAGCAGGAAAATTATGGACATGAGATGTAGTTTTCTAAACCACACCCTATCCACACTTGCCAAACCCCTACATGCGATGGTCCTTAATTCATAGATTCATTATCATAATATTGTCCATCACTTTCACCATATCAGGACCTGGCCAACCAGGACACACAAGGATTGATTTATTAGTAAGAACAGCAGATGCTCAAAAGGGAAATTAACTGGAAATGCTCTGAGTTCCAGGTGTTAAGAGGAACTCAGCATCTACAAGCAGCTGACTGTCCTCCAAGAACATTAAATACATGGGAAATCCTCCAAAGGGAGTTTCAGTTGTCTGAATAGGATGGTTTTTGAGCCCAGAATCTGAGGGTGGCAGGACCTGGCCATGTTCTTCCCTTCTTCCTGATTTAATGGGAAGTATCTAGATACTCATTGTTAAATACAAAGTTGATTTATGTCTTATTTTTATATATGACCTTGTTCAGATGGAGAGCATTCTCAGCTTCTATTTTACTGTGAGTGTTCAACCTGAGTGTGTGGCACTGACAGGTGGTATCTTTGCATGTACACATATGCCTTCAACATGTGAGTTTTCATTTTTACCTCTTTGCTTTAATGGATGATATTCATTGATTATTTAAATTATTGAACCAATGTTACATAACTTGGTAAAACTGCTTGGTCATGATGTATAAATATTTTAAACATCAGTGGATTAAATCTTCATGACTAATAATAAAAAAATATAACTGTGCATCAGGCATATTTCATTGTTGGCAAATACCATCTGTTCTAGTTTGTCTTCCAGTGCTGTGACAAAACACTCTGACTGACACCATCTTGGGGAAGAAAGGGATTATTCAGCTTACATCTCCTGGGTCACAGTTCATCACTCAGGGAGCCCAAGGCAGGAATTAAGGGCAGGAACTTGGAGGCAGGAGCTGAAGCACAGGCCATGGAGGAATTCTGTTCACTGGCTTGCTCCCCTGGCTCATGCCCAGCCTGCCTTCTTATACGGTACACAACAACCTACCCAGGGTGGCACCACTCACTGTGGGCTGGGCTCTCCCTCATTGCTTAACAATCAAGACAATATTTGACAGACATGGCCACAGGCCAATCCAATGGAACAAATTCCTCAATTGCGGCTCCCTCAACCCAGGTTTGTCAAGTTTACACTAAATATATCCAGCACAATTGACCCCTTGCCAACTTGACACACAAAACACATCACTAATAAACCACCACCTTTCCAGTTCTTATCCCCAAAGTATGATGTTAACATTAATCGTAACCTAAGACAGTACAACCTTAAAAAAGCCCCACAGTCCTTAAAATGTCCAAACACTTAAAAGTTCACAGTCCGTTAAAAGTCTCTTAACTGTGGGCTTCTGTAAAATCCAAAACAAGTACTATCTTATTTCAAAGGGGAGAATCAGGCACTCTCAAACAAAACCTAGTTCCAGCAAGTAACTCAAGGCTGGACACCAGGGATTCACTCACAATCTTCTGGGCTCCAAATGGATTCGGCAGCTCCCCTTCTCTGACTCTGCTGTCCGTGGCACACACAGCTCATCTCACAGGCCCAGGCCAGCTCCATTCACACCTGCCACTGTGCTTGGTGGTCGTCCCATGGTCCTGGCATCACCAAAAAGCTGGGGTCCCCACTGAAACTGAGGCAGCACCTTCACCAATGGTCTCTTCTGACCTCTCTTGGTGCAAAGCCTCAGCTTCTCTCCATGACCCCTGCAATCCTGGGGTCTTCACTGAAACTGAGGTGCACTTCCACCAATGGTATTTCCTGACCTCTCACAGTGCCAAGCCTCGGCTGCTCTCTGTGACCCCCTCAAATTTCAACACTGGAACCATATAGGAGACTTACACATTACCAAGTCCTGCTTCTGGCTCGAGATGGAAGCTCAGGATCACAGCTTCTGTGTGCTGATCCTGAAGAAATTCTTCCCAGAAGATTTCACCACAGTGATTCTGTTCTCTTGTTACTTACAGCTGATTTTTCAGACCCAGTTAACCAACATCAATTGTCCCAGTACAACAAAGAGTTCACTTCAGGTTCTGGTCTCTTGTTACTTACAGCTGATTCTTCAGCCCCAGCTGACCAGAACCCACAGATTAAACAGTCCTGATGATCTCTGCTCCCCTTTGAAACTAGAAACTTTACAAGCCAGGCCTCCATCTTCCACAGCTCCTTCAGCAAAACTGCCCCAAGCTCCACAGCAATGATCTTTAGGCATTCAATGATCTTCCCAGCCCAAAGTTCCAAACGATTCCACAATCCTTCCCCAAAACACCAAGGTCAGGTCTGTAACAGCAATACCCCACTTCTGGTACCAATTTCTGTTCTAGTTTGTCTTTCACTCTCAGATATCATCTCACTCAACTACAACTGGCTAAGGTCAAGAAAACAAAAGACATCAAATGCTGGAGAGGTTGTAGGGAAAGGGAATGTAAACTTGTACAACCACTATGGTAAGCAGTGTGGAGAATCCTTAAAAGACACAAAATGAGCCTACCACCTGACCCAGTCATACCACTCCTGGGTATATACCCAAAAGACTCATCCTGCCTCAAGGATACATACACATTCATGTTTATTGCAGCTCTCTTCACAATAGCAAAGAGCTGGGCCCAACCCAACTGCCCCTCAACAGGCTAGTGGGTGACAAAAATTTGGTACATCTACACAGCGGTAAAGAAAGATGACATCATGAACTTTGCAGGTAAATGGATGGATCTTGAAGCCATTATGCTAAGTGAAGTAACACAGTCCCAGAAAAACAAACGGTGAATGGTTTTCCTCATTTGTGTTTGCTAACACCAAATCCTCAGTTGAAGCTGAACATTATTGTTATATTTCTGTTTATCTGAAAGCAACTATGTTGCTACAATATAAATCCCTTAACTAGTTCTAGAGTCGACCCACTGCTTAGTTTTAGACTCTGTAATTACTGTATATGGGTGGAAATCATGTATTCATATTGTAGAGCAATACAAAATTAAAGGAGGAAAATGTGAATTCCTAAGCATAAAAAAAAAAAAGACTGAGAGAAATACACCAGAACCAGTTATTGGCAGAATGCATGTCATCGGAGGTGGTGGTTGGGTGGGTGGGGGAGAAGGAAAAGGGAGATATCTCAAATTTGAACTGAAAAATGATGTAAATACATAATACAAGAAAAATAATACAAAAGCATTATTTTAAAAATAAATAAAAGTACAATATTGATCCATCCAGACAAAAAAAAAAAAAAAAAAAAAAAAAAAAAAAAAAAAAAAAAAAAAAAAAAGATGGGGATGATCTCACAGCCTGGGTTCTCTTACATGCATTACTGCCTATATCTGAGAGTTCTGCTGTATTGTAGCATGTAACTCTTATCTTTTTCATGTGGTATTCAATCTGAACTTTACAAAAAGAAAAGAAACCTATGTGCAACCTCCTCTGAACCCCACCCTGATTCCTATACTGAAGGCCCCAAAGCCTAGACTATCGTGATCCATATCCTTACTCACGCAAAATGGGAAGGAGATCTGTGGTGCATGGGTACCATAGATGACTGTCCTGTACAAGCTCACTGGAATGGAGTCTTGTGCTAACAGACACATAGGGCTGAAGGAAGACAGAAAGATGGAGAAGAGATCATTGAGACAGAGACGGAGGAAACACTCTGGGTTGGAGAATGTCAGCTGCTCCAGGACCCAGGAAGTAGAATGAGACAATGTGACTCCAAACTCACCAACTCTTTCATCACATGATTCCATGGGAAGCCACCTATCTCAGCCCAAACTGCTCTCCAGCAAAATCAGGAGAGAAAATTGTTAGTTCTTCCTTACTCCAAGAATCCAACTTTTCACTTACATACAAATCCAGAATCACAAAGTCGGCCCACAAAAAAACCCAGAATCCCACTTCTTCATCAATATAGTAATAAAAGCATCCTAGGTAGTAAACTGCATTGTTTTCTCCTGGTTGTTCCTGGGCAGTTTGGGTCCAAAGTGACCCTGCAACTGACGCTGACATTTGCACTTCATGAAGGAGTCTGTGTGTAACAATAGGGAAAGATTTGTGTAATCCTCATAGGGAGGTAGATCAGTATTCAAAGTGGGTGCCAGACAGTGAGATTCACTATCTACTACAAATAGGGGACATGTCAGACACATCTTCCATCCTGACTTCAGACAGTGATCTCCAGATTGAGGAGGAAAATCTGTGGGTACTCACGTTTACTGTCTATTCTTGGATGTGGGACTTTCTGCAGACCTACTGTGCATAATTGCAGATGCAGAGAGTTCAAGAGGGAAGGGTAATTCCATGCCTGGAGAAAGCCTTCCACAGCAGGGAAGATGCAGGCTGATGCTGCAGGGAGGACACAGAGCAGCAGAGACACACTACTTGTGGCTTTGATGACCATCATAGTTTATGTAAACTGCCTGGACCATCTCTAAACAATGAAAGTGGAAGAGGCCCTTTAGTCAACCAGCACAATGAAATCTCATACTTCACACCCATGTGGTACTTCCATCCCAAAATTAACTAGTGGTGGCCCCTCCCTGTCAATAATGCCCTTCATCCATACCCATGCTGAAGAATGAGTTACAAATCAACAAAACAGGCAGAAGCTGAGGGTCTGAGACAAGATGCTAATGTTCAGGCTGACACAGACAATGGGGTATGAGCAGGCATTAAATGGAATTCAGTCCCTCCTCACCTGTGAGAATTCTGACCACTGAGGAGACAAGAATGACCGAGATGTTTATTTACAGGAAGACAGAATGGTTTATGTTGGTAAAATATGTGATGAACCACAGGGCACTGCTTAGTAAGAGAAGAGGAACCCCAGTTCCATGAGAACATGTTTCTTCCCTGTCTGCCTATGTCTCCTCTGTGCTCATATCCAGGACAGAAGTTCCATGGGAGCTGCACATGAGGTGCTCAGTGTGTCTGTGCTGCTCTGCATCCTCCCTACAACATCCGCCTGCATCTTTCCTGTTGTGGAAGGCTTTCTCCAGGCATGGAATTACCCTTCCCTCTTGAACTCTCTGCATCTGTGATTACGCACAGTAGGTCTGCACAAGATTTGGCCCATAAACATGTTCTATCATAAGGGAGAGGCTCATGAAGCACGAATTCTCCATGAGAGTCAATAGGAAGTTCAAAGTTGCATGAGAAATAGACTTTCTTCATGGTGTAATGAGGAACAAGTTGCCCAAGCTCCTGTAGGTAAGCATAGTAAACCTCACTGCTTCACAAAGATGGACGTGGGTGGAATCATTTCTTTGTTTTCTGTCATGGATGACCTATTTGTGGTGAGTAGACACCTGTTCATGTATCCACAATAAAAGTTCATACAGCATCCCACAGCATCTCCAGATCCAGGGAGTATCTGGTTAAGGACAGCACAGCACTGTGAGGATAGTGTGGTTGTGTAGATTCTCTGCATTTGACCATTCCAAGACGCTAAGACTAAAACCAGGGGAGTCTTTCTGTTCAGATCAGGAACAGTGTTCAGCTGCCTTCTCAAGGCTTTTCTTAGGAAGCTTAGAGTTGGAAGCTCACACAGAGGTTACATATGATAAGTGCTCAATCAGTGCAAAGCACATGGGAATTTTCCCATCATAGCAGTAAGAAAACAGCACAGTGCATACAATCACCATGGTGACTGGCTTAGTAACAAATCTCCTTTGGTGTATATAGAGACAAAGGAAGGGAAGAGCACATGTCCAAGCCTTCCAGCAACATCTGCCTAGTCTTCCCAACATCCTGGGAGCTGATGCCCCCCACTCCTCAATCCTGCTCATCAACAAAGCTCCCAAAAGCTGGTTAACATATTCAGCCAAGTGTCAGGAGCCTGTTAACTACTAGTTGGCAGAGTACTATTGTCCTTCAGGGACAAAGTGGGGGTGTCACCACATGGTTAAAGGTATGAGGGATACCCAATGGGGAAGCTGTGAGACAGAAAGGCCAGCTTTGATCTATCCTCACCTCAAAGATGATGACTCAGGAGGGTATATTTTGTGCTAAATCCTGGACCTTGGTGATATGACAAGAGTTCTATCCAGGTGTGGGTGGATGGCAAGGAGATGCTGCTTTTCTAATAAGGTACAAGAAATGACATGGGACTGTAATCTCAGCACATAGGAGATGAAGGGAGAAAAATCAGGAATTTGAAGTTGCCAGAATCTATCTTAAAAAGAAGGTAAAAAACCTACTGTGGGCAAGACTATAGATTCAGCTGGGCGTGGTGGTGCATGCCTTTAATCCTAGCACTCGGGAGGCAGAGGCAGATGGATCTTTGTGAGTTCAAGGCCAGCCTGGTCTACAGAGTGAGTTCCAGGTCAGCTGGGGCTACAGGGAGACCCTGTCTCGAAAACACCAAAAAAAAAAAAAAAAAAAAAAAGACTATAGATTCAGTAGAAGCACATGTGTCAGCACTGGGGAAAAGGGATCCACATGTGTAAGGAAACCACTTCTTTCTTTTTTTTAGTTTTCTTTATTTTGGTATGTGTATGAATGTATTGTCTGCATGTAGGTTTGTGCACCTGTGTCGTGCAATGCCGCGGAGGTCAGAAGATGGTCTTGGATTCCCCTGGAACTGGAGTTACAGATGGCTCTTAGCTGCCATGTGGGTGCTGGGAATCGAACCCAGGTCCTCTGCAAGAGCAGTCGGTGCTCTTAACCACTAGCCTATCTCTCCAGCCCCCCCATTTCCTTTTTCTGAGGGGCTGCTGCAGTGACAGCCTTCTGACAGGAAGGAAGGCCCAACCTCCAACAGCTGAGTACTGTGAGTCTGCCCATTTACAAGAGGACCAACCATCTTCAAGGTTGTAGCTAGTCAGAAGATTCCATGGCCCCCATTCATACAGCTTTGCTCTGCCTTGGTGAGATGCGAAGACTAGGAGCTGGAATTCTAGTCTGGGTGGGTCCCTTCCAACAGCCAGGGGTGGCCCTTTCAGGGCATCTCAGAGCTCATTATGCACCTAGGATGGGAGGACCTGCTCAGGCATCAAGGACAAATTTCTCACAGGGACCTCTCTTCCAGGAATATTTCTGGGCCCCAGGAACTCATTGCTGGCAGGTGAGTATGTCCCCAGCTGGCTGAATTTGCAGGAATTCAGTGGGTAAAAGGGTCACCCATGCGCTGTGGATATGGAGAACAGGATGTGTGGAGAATGCCAGGACTACCTGACAGGTCCTGCTCTGTAAGCTGGGATCTGAGGAGGATGTCCTTGAATGCTGCCTCTGATTTCCTTGCAGGCACCCTCCCTAAGCCCATACCCAGCGTGGAGCCTATGGCTGTGGTCACCACTGAGACCAATGTTACCATATTATGTGAGGGAACCTCAGATGCCCAGGAGTACAGTTTCTATAAACAGGAAATCTCAGGGCAGTGGGTTAGGCAGAGGACACCAGAGACTGGAAACAAGGCCAAGTTCCTCATCCCTTCTATTGGAGGGCAAGATGCAGGGAGATACCAATGTTACTACCAGGTCTATACTAGATGGTCAGAACACAGTGACACCTTGGAACTGGTGGTGACAGGTGAGAACACTCAGGGCTTCTGGCACAGACTTCGTCCTCAGGAAAAGGTCTCTCCAAAGGGTCCTGGTCATATAGCCCAGCCCCATGGGACAATGCCCTGTGTCATCTCATTTAACACACTGCCTTCTTCTTTCAAGGATTTTACCTCAACAAACCCAGCCTGTCAGCCCTGGCCAGCCCTGTGGTGAACTCTAGAGGAAACATGACCCTGCAGTGTGCCTCACAGCAGAGATATGATGGGTTTTTTTCTGACTAGAGAAGAGCAAAAGTTCTCCAGCTCCCTCAATGCAGAGTATAAATACACTGGGCACTTTCTGGCGCAGTTCACTGTGGGTCCTGTGATTCCCAGTGAGAGGTGGAGGTTCAAATGCTACGGCTATTACATGAGTAATCGTCAGCTGTGGTCAGAACCCAGTGACACCCTGGAGCTCCTGGTCTCAGGTGAGGAAGCCCACGATTCTCTCCTGAATGACATTAGACCAAGCACAGTTTCCCAGGGAAGCTCTGGTGTGTAATAGGTCAGGGGAGGGAAGGCTTCTGAGCACATTGACAGTGAACATTGCAGACAGTGGGACCCAAGATAAAGGAACAAGGACAGCAATGAAAGTAAAACCTGGGAGTCCAGGACACAGATGGGTCTTCACGTGACTCCCCTGGTCTTTCTGCAGTTCAGGGACCAACTTAAGCGTGACCATTGCTGTGCCATAGGCCAAACAGACCCTCCTGCATTTCACCTCCTTCCTTGCAGGGACCCTCCAGAAACCCACCATCTGGGCAGAGCCTGGCTCTGTGATCACCTCAGGGAGTCCTGCGACCATCTGGTGTCAGGGGACCATGGAGACCCAAGTATATATTCTGTACAAAGAGGGAGGCTCAGCACCCTGGAACAGACAAAACCCACTGGAAAATGGGAACAAGGCTAAGTTCTTCTTTCTGTCCATGACACAGCAGCATGCAGGGAAGTATCACTGCTACTCTTACAGCCCTGCTGGGTGGTCAGAACGTAGTGACACCGTGGAGCTGGTGGTGACAGGTGAGAACGCTCGGGACTCACAGACCCAGGCTCTGCCTTCAGGAAAAAGGTCTTTCCCCAAAGGTGTCCTCCAGTCACCCCCTGCTGAGACCTGAGGGACAATGAGGGCTTGGTGATCCCATTAAACAGGATTCCCTCTCTGTTTTTAATAGTACACCACAGTACACTCTCCTTGTCAGTGCTGCCCAGTCCTGCACTGACCTCAGGAGAGAATGTTGCCCTCCAGCGTGCCTCACAGCAGAGATATGATGGGTTCATTATGACTAGGGAAGATCAAGTGTTCTTCAGATCCCTCAAAGCACAATTTATAAACATGTAGTCACCGAGACACCAAGCTGGTATAGGGAGAGACCTTCAGATGTCATGTATACTACAAATGTTCCCCACAGGTGTGGTCAGACCCCAGTAATGTACTAAAATCAATGTCTCAGATAAGGTAGTCCTACCATTGACCTGGTCATTTTTTGGATACCTAAAACCCTTTTTCATGAGACCTGCTCCCAGGAAAGTCCCAAGTAGGAGAGTATTTGAAGAGAACTCTTGCCTCCTGAGCCAGAGCTCCAAGTAAGTGAGGCAGTGACACACGTGGGGAAGGATGGGAGGCAACAGATGTGTCAGGAACCTGCTCCTAGAAGTCCAACCCATCTTCCTTCCAGGAATATCCAGGAAACCCAACCTGCTGACCCAGCAAGGCCTTGTCCTGCATGCTGGAGAGAACCTGACCCTCCAGTGTTGGTCTAACATCTCGGATTTGCTCTGTCCAAGGATGGGAGAACTATTCTCCCCCAGGTGTCTGGCCAGCAGTCCCAGGCTGGATTCTATCAGGCCAATTTCACCCTCAGCCCAGTGAATGGATCCAGTGGGGGCCGGTACAGATGCTATGGTGGACAGAAACTCTCTGCTGAGCTGTCAGCCCCCAGTGACCCTCTGGACATCATGATCACAGGTGAGAAATCCAATAGATCGAATCAGGAAATGAGACTCTGTAATGGCCCTGCAGGGGAGCCCAGGGATTGATGGTCATGGTGATGGCAGACAACTCAGGGAAGAACGGAAATGGACCTGGGGGAGTGGGAAAGGGAAGCAGGAGGAAAGAGGCTCAGCACCAAGGGTGTAACCTGCACCCATCCTTCTCTCTAGGACAGGGAAGCAGGAGGAAACAGACTCAGCACCAAGGGTGTAACCTGCACCCATCCTTCTCTCTAGGACAGCTCCCTGCCACACCCTCCCTCTCAGCACATCCAAGAACCACAGTGTACTCAGGAGAGAGTGTGACCCTGCTGTGCTATTCACAGATCCCAATAGACAATTTCTTTCTGGTCAAGGAGGGGACAGACCATCCCCACCTGAAACAAAGATCGAAGTTCCAAGATCAACAGAATGAGGCAGAATTCTCCATGAGTGCTGTGACTTCAGCCATTGAGGGGACCTACAGGTGCTATGGGTCTCAAAGCAAATCCCCGTACCTGCTGTCACATCCCAGTGACCCTGAGGAGCTTATAGTATCAGGTGAGATCACTCTAACAGCTTCGAGCTTAAGAAGGGACTCAGGCTCCTTCTTACAGGAAGGATCATAATTGAGATAAGAGTGAGTGGACCATAGGGAGGGTCAGTCTGATGAGAATTCAACACTCAGATATACAGAAAGCCTAACAGTGGTTCATCAGTTAATGGACAGTCAACTCCTTCATTGGAATCTAGAAGTTTCCAAGTGGTCAACACTAGAGTCCTTGACAGGTTGCACAGCAAATACACATCACTAAGAAGAACAGTGGTACTTAGGGAAGCCTTCCAGGTACCACCTTCCTCGTATCCCTTTCCCCAAATCCTCTGGGGCCTGCAATCCTCCACCATCAGGTTGCAGGCCAACAGCTGGTGCAGGCTAGTGTCCTCCATCTCGGAAGTCTGATTGGTCCTAGGTTATCACTCTCAGTCCATTAAATACTGGTTTCTGTGTCATTTTCACTTGTGTCCAGGACCAGGAATCTAGCAGAGATCTAAACAGGGTTCCCAGATGATCAGAGGCTTAATAACCAGGCTCCAGATGGGGATATCCAGTTAGAAATAAACATTGGGTCTAATCCTGGGGGAGGAGCAGATAGGTGAGGTAGTGACCAGGATCCTGGCACCCCCATCTTCCCAGCCCAGCACATCAGGCCTTAAGAACTCCTACACTCCCCTGGAATCAGGGTCTAGGTGAGGACTCTGTAGGTAAGAAGGTCCCTGGGAGTGCAGAGCTAGTTATGGGGAGGGGCACCCTCTTCTGGATTCACTGACTTAGAGAAGCTGCTCATTGTCTGGGCCTCAGTTCCTCCAGGTAGAAAGGAGAAGGTGTAGTATGGAATTTACCACGTGTGTGCTGCCTTCCACGACGTGTTCTTCCCCCTCTGGCCAGGGCTCGTAGAACCTGGGTCTAAGCCCAGGTAGGGAAGGGGAGGATTTGGAAGTGAGGGCCAATAGAATAGGACAGAGAGAGAAAGAGAAAGAATAAAGAAGAGATAGACCCAGAGACAGGACTGGGAGCAATTCCACAAGGGAAATAATTTGGTTTATTGCTGTAATCCAGGGGTTTTATACAGAGCCTTGTGGAGGTTGGGACATACAAAATTGGGGGTTGGGACAAGCGGGAGTTCACACCATATACTCCAGATCACACAGGAATGTAACAATGCTTTGCCCAAAGCATCAAAGACAATTGGTTCCAGGCAGGTTTTCACAGGCAAGCAAGTCATCAGTTGGAGTCTAAGCTTGGAGGTTGCTTGCTGACTCTCTAAGTCTTTTTGCCAAATTAATCCCTACAGCTTTGCCAAGGTTTCTAAGTTCCTTTCATTATTGACTGTGACCTTGCATGGCAGAAGAGGGCACCAGAACCCACTTTTGCAGTCTGTCTAGACTCCTGCCCTAGTGATGCTGTGCAGGGTGGAGTGCAGGGGCATGGCGGGACATCCAGGCTATTTTACTCCAGCACATGGGCTCAATGCTGGCAGATTGAACAAGACTGGAAGTTAAAAATCTCTGCAATCAGCCCCAGATCAACCATGTCCAGTCATGTCCTCTGGGACAGAACTGGCTGTATGGGAGGGAACTATCATGTGCTAGATCACTGTGAGATGGGGAGGTCATACAAAGACCCAGCATGGGCCTGACACACAGTAGGTGCTCAGGAAAGCAATGGCATTCCTCATTCATGATGTTGCTTGTGCCCCAGGTCTGAAAAGTTACCAGAAGGTTCTGATTGGGGTCTCAGTGGCCTTCTTCCTGCTGTTTTTCCTCCTCTTCATCCTGCTCCTCAGACGAAGGCATCAAACAAACACAGCAAGTCAGGTGAGTAGAGTCTGAGTGCCCTGGGCCCAGGAGGTGGAGGGCTCCCTGTGTGCCCTCCAAGCAGAAGCTCAGGCACCAGCCCCAGGGAATCCAGCTAGACTAGGGCAGGTCAGCTTAGAACACTTGTGTAGAATCTTATATCAGAGAGAGATGACCTCAGTCTCTGGACAAATATCAGGTACTCTATGCTCTTTTACATCTCCTGGAACATTTGTATAGGGGGTAATGTTCTCTTCCTGCCCTGTAGGAACCTGGAGGAGGGGCAACCCACCCTCGGTTGAGACTCCTGCCTCCCATGTAGGTCAGAGAGAGTTGGATTTGCAACTTCCTGCAGGAGCTGCAGAGTCAGCGCACACAGACAGAGGTCCTCAGAAAAGGTATCTCGTGTCCATGGACCCAGACTCCTGTCTTCCTGTGCCCCCCAGGGCCAACTGACACCCCACTTTCTTCCCAGGTCCAGCCCAGCTGCTGCCATCCAAGAAGAAACCCTGTGTGAGAGAGGGTGCTGGGGAGGGGCCACAGGGTAGAGGGCAGTTTGTGGTGAGAATTTTGTGGGATGAACCAATACTACTGACCTAGTGTCATTTTCATACTTCCTGGCTGTTTGTTTCCATATGGGACAGGACAAGGTCTGGAATGGAGCAATGACATGTGCTCTGGCCAGGAGATGACCCCTTGTCCTGACATTGCAGATGCTTCTGTGAAAAACACACAGCCTGTGGACAGTATGGAGCTGAACAGGAGGGTGAGAATTCTTTCTCCATCTACTGTGTGGAAGAGCTTAGTTTTCTCAGGAGAAAACCTCTGTCCTCCCATGCTTCACCCCTTTGCACCATCCACAGTTATCACTTTTCCTCTGGAAGCACCTGCCTCCTGTGTGCTAGGACTTCATTCTCCTGTTATTGTCTTGTGGCCCCTTGGCCTCTACTTTCTGTCTACTTTTGGCCCCTCAGCATCTGTGTGGTTACTAGCATGCTCCAGGTCCCAAAAGACACATGAGGGACTAAAGTTATAGGTCAGAGGCAGAGTGACTTCCTGGGGTATGTGAGGCACTAGGTTTGATCCCAAACACTGAGCAATTAAATGTGAGTAAACGAGACCCCATGTGCCTGAGCCCCCTTCTCCAGTTTACCCAGCCATCCACAGGGAGCTCCTCATTTTCTTTCTTTTTTTCCTGCATGTATGTTTGTGTGGATGTTGGTGTGTGGGCATATGTGTAAATGCATGTGGAGGATGAGGGTCAACATTGAGTGCCTTTCTCCCTCAGTTTCTAAGTTACTTGATAAGGCAGAGTTACTCACAGAACCCAGAGGACATCAGTTCCTAAAACCCCTGGGATCTTCCCCTCTCCATCTTTCCAGGGCTCTAGGTTCCACATTGTCTAGCATTTAAAGAGTGCTTACTAAAATTTTAAGATTTTTATACAATATTATCATGGCATTTACATTGTCTCCTCTATCCATACCTCCTCTTACTGACCCCTGTACAATTTAACAGAATATACATCCTTCAGAGTCTAATTTGTGTCTCCTGATGATGTCTCTCAGTGTGGGGCAGTACCCTGGACCTGATTAGCCTACCAAGAGTACATCCTTGAAATAGACTGTCTCCCCCTCTCACCACAGCCATCAGTTGCCAAAACTTCCTTTGGTTGGGCTGTGGCTTTTCATGGACTCCCTCAGGTCTATGCTAGGCCGAGCCTGCATGTGACTTCTACATACTGTCCAAATTGCTATGACATCATATGAGTAACTGAATACCTGTCTGGAAAAGTCTGTTTCCTTGTGGTCATAAACCAATTCTAGCTCTATCTAATTTTCCACCCCTTATCTGCAGTCATCCCTGAGCCTTGGGAGGCAGAAGTTTCTAAATGTGTCCTATTCAGAGATAAGCACTCTGTGGCAATTTGTTTACTGCACACTGGCCATTTGTGGTTTCTGTATTAATCAGCATCTGCTATAACAGGAAATGTCTCTGGTGAGAGTCGAAAGATGTAATAATCTATGAATATAACTGTAAGTCTTTACTAGTCAGTTTAATATGATAACAATTTTGAACACTCCTTTGTGTCTTGTGACTTGTTTATCCTCAAGATTCTAACCCTTTTATCAAAGGCAAGATATTGGCTTCATCCTAGTAAGTAAATCTTAATTCCAATCAGAGAGTGGGTGGTTACTTCTATGATATTCATGCCACTATTATTTCTTTTTTAAAAAAAATTTATTTATTTCTGTATGCGTATGAATGTACTGTCTACGTGCAGGTTTGTGCACCTGTGTCGTGCAATGCTGCGGACGTCAGAAGAAGGTGTTGGATTCCCCTGGAACTAGAGTTCTCCTGGAATTGGAGTTTCAGATGGTTATCATCCACCATATGGGTGCTGGGGATCGAACCCGGGTCCTCTGTAAGAGTGGTCGGTGCTCTTAACCACTAAGCCATCTCTCCACACCCCCCTTTTTTTAAATTTTGCCGCTATTATTTCAATGGGCGTAATTACTTTGGCTAGTTGTTGTTGTAGATCACAGGACTCACAGCTGGGTAAAGTTGATCTTTTTTTTTTTTTTCATTCCAAGAGCGTTCATAGCACTGTCCAACATTATTAACCCAGCTCGTAGAGATGAGGCTCTGAAGTCAAAACCAGCTTGATTTTCCTTGTCTGTTCTACACAGTAGTGTGTTCAGCAATATGGTCTTACCATTCAGTTCTGGTAGTACCAACAGCAAGATTACCTAGACTTGTAATGGAGATTGAACTCAGGTCCTCATATTTGCACATCAATGGCATTACTGACTAAACCATCTCCCTAGACCCTAGGCACTCCCTCCTGACCAAGATCCCTGTAGGGCTGCAGATACAACAGGAGGCAGAGTTCCTCACCCACTGGGGACAATGTCAAAAGTGAGAGACAACGTGCTAAAATGCAGAGTGAAAGCAGGGAAAGTGTTAGAGGAAAATGAAGCAAAGTGGGTGGCAGAGAAGGCCAATGTGAACTAACAGGAGGTGGGGGGACTTTGCCAGGTATCTTCTGAGGACAAGGCTGGATGCAGAAGCCTGCACAGACACCTATGGACAAGCAGGAGACAGCAGGGGACATTAGAGGCAGAACAACTCAGTCAGAAATATGTCCTTTTTAAAACACATGTAGCCCATGGAGTGAAGTACAGAGTGCTAGGATAAGAGGTCAGAAATACAGGGAGGAACCTGGAAGACACCTCAAGTCCTCAGGAAGCCCCTGAAGGTACCAGGAAGAAGGACGATGTATGCCATATTTCCAGAGGATCTTTCTGTAGAAATCTTGCTGCAGATCTCCAGGGGAACATGGAGAAACTGTGTCTGTCTCACTCTCTCCCCACTGCATAATCCACCTGAAGAAGACCCTTTGGAAGAGATGTATGCCAATGTGAAACCTAAAAGACTCAAGAGATCAGGAGCCAACTCCCTCCTTCTGGACTGTCAAACGAATTACAGGACTTGAAACATACACAGATAGAAAAAGATTCTGTGATGGACAGTCAGGTAGGTCCCATGTTCCCAGGGGTCAGGCTCACAATGATAAGCACCTACCTTCCTCTCACCCTCTCCCACTCCAGGCTGCTGCATCTTCAGAGCCCCAGGATGTGAATTATGCCAAGCTGTGCTTCATGACACCAAGAAAAGAACAGCTGAGACCCCTGCCTCCCAGGCAGGGAAGCCCAATCTGAGAACAGTGAGCACACTACTGTGGTGTCCACCACACCAAAAACACTCTGACCCCACCCTCCATAATGTGAGCCTCAGGTTGTCTGACGGACATGATCTTCCCCCAGGTGGACACCCATTTTACAGACCATACCTGCCACCATGTGATTCTGCAAATTTTAAGGATTTATTGGATTCTGTTATGTAATGCCCCTATATTTTGTAAATACTACAAAAGTTTTGTCAATAATCAATAAATGATTAACTAATCTGAAAATATTTTTTGTCAAATATATTTCAATAAAGCTGAAATTGAATGACCATGTAACATGACACATCTAAGCATGAAACTGGAAAAGTCAGAACCATCAATAAATTCCTAAGAATAGAAATCATGGGGTTTTCATCATATTGAGCATATAGAAAGAGAATAACAACCTGTTTTAAATGGGGGAATAGAGAAGAAAATAAACAGAAACGGAAGCTCTGAGTTACAGATGGCATGGACAAGTGGTCCCAGTGGAGAGTGAGGTCCAGGCAGGGGGTCACATGGTCTAGGTTTAACTTGACTACACATAGGTCGGGGCAGCCTCTGAAGTTTGAAAGTCCATCTCAAAGTAAAATCAAAAAGGTCTACCAGATTTGTCCTTCTGGTTTGTGTTTTGTCACTTAGGTTGATTATTTACAGTTCCATCCATCTTCCTGTGAATTTCATAATTTTTTTTTCCTAACAGCTTAGTATCTCATTGTGTAAATCTTCCAGTCTTTCATTATACATTCTTCAATCAATGATCACCTAGGTGGTTTCCATCTCCTGGATATTGTAATTAGGGTAGTGTACTGGAGAGCTTTACTCAACTTGCACAGTTGGGTTGCGGGAACCTCAGGTTAGGAATTTCCTCCATTGGACTGGTCTGTTGCCTTGTCTGTGAGTTTTCTTTATTGTTGTGTGATGTGCCGCCCCTAGGCAGGTTGTACTGTATTATAGAAGAAATCAGGCAGAGCATGGGACAGAGAAAAAGCCAGTAAGCAGAGCTCCTCTATGCTCAGTGTTTCAGCTCCTGATTTCATTTTCCTACCCTGAGTTCCTACCTCGGGATTTCTAAGTAATGAAATGTGACTCAGGATATGTAAGAGGATTAACCCCTTCCCTCCCCAAAGTTGGTACTCATCACAGCGTTATGTCGCAGCAATAAGAAAGCAAACTAGTGAACATGGATGAACAGATATCTCTCCAGTAGGATACGGAATCCTTTGGGGATGTGCACATTACACTTCTTTGTCTCCGTTCATACATTATATTTTGATAATATTTCGCTCCCTCCTCTATCTGCTCCATCCCTTTAATTACAAACACAATATTTCATTCTCTCTCTCTCTCTCTCTCTCTCTCTCTCTCTCTCTCTCTCTCTCCATGGAGTCAAGTTTCTGACCCCAACTTCAGTGTGGGTCCATCTGCTGTGCCCTGGTTAACCAAGAGTCACACCATTAAAGAAAACTGATTCTCTACCAGCAGCTATCAGTGGCCAACACTATGTGCTGTCCAAGAAAAAACCCAATGTCAGGAATAAACTCCCTCTTCTGAAGCTGTTGTCTATTGGTACCATGGACTCCTAATAAACAGACGGGCCCCTGCCCCTGATCATATTTACCCACCAGAACTTGACCATAGACACAACATATAACAGACAAGGATAAATCAAGCTATTACTGCTTTCAAACCTTCATCTCTAGTTCATAGAGCTGCAAGGTGCTATGCATATTACAGGAAAAGAAAGAACATCAATCACCAACCTTACCAAGCTGTGAATCATGTGAGGTACAGTGACTGCCCTGTCAAGAAATATGAAGTTTCCTTTTTTGTTTATGGCTTTGTAGGCAAAAGTAATCTGAACTTAGGTCTGCATAAGTTATCATTCCAGCCAGCTTCTCCCAGAGGCACAAATGAGAATCGTGGGACCTCCCTGGCTATGCCCTTAAATTAGGATATGATGATTCAAAGGTCTGGGATTGGACTCCAGGAGGTGAGGTCACACTGTCTATATAATGATCTGTGTATTTGAATAAAGTGCCATTCTGTATTTGGATTCATACCTTACCATGTGTCTGTGTGCTGTGATTTCCCATCCCTGCTTTCTATATGGCCCACCATGGAAATGACTGGGCTGAACCACAACTGGCACCTAAAGTTGGGTCTGGAAAAATCCTGTAGAAATTCAGTATGTGAACCCCACAATCCTGGCTCATTGTCATTGACTTTTTCCCCTCCTTCTTAATTTCTATATTGTGCCATGGGGCTGGCTACCCTGATTGGTTTGCTGGATGGGAGGCCAATCTGGGGACACATAGTTTTCCATGCATGGAGGAAGCTGGAAAATCCCTTGCCTGGTTGGTGACGCCATCTGCTCACAAGAGGGACATGGAGGCTGGCAGCCTCTTGGCCTGCCTGGCCACAAGTTTCTTTGTTCAGTCATCAATTTGCCTGCAGGACATGGAAGTCAACAAATTCCTGGACTGGTGGGGCTCATGAGTCACTAGCTCTCCAACCACAAGTTTTCCCACAAAGGTATCACCTCATGTGGGGACCCATGAAAAACAAGCAGTTGTCCTTAGCTTGACCATGTTTCCTGATTGTGTGCTGAGGACTGTTTACCTGCTGTCTAGAACTAGATTTTCCAATCTGAGCCACAGCCAGCTGGAACCTCGCTCTTCTTATGCAGATTCCCACCAGGTTTGTTCTGGTTTTCCTCTGAAAGATATTGGAACCCAAATAGTTCAATGCAAATTCAGTAACTAGGTAATGAGGAGAGAAGAGAGTCTAGGCCTTATGTTGCAAATTAAGGCTTTCCACATTTCAGAGATAGAGAGAAGCTTTGAAAAGAGACAGCATGTCTTTTGGACTGAAGTTATGAAAAAATATATCTAACATGTTCTAATCTTTTCAGTCCGTCTTGGTCATAATTCTAAAAGTTCTATCATTTTTTCAACCTGTTTCTTGATGGAATTGTGCTGTACTCTTGGCTTTTTGTGGGTTTCTTGGGCAACTGTCTGTAAACTCTTTACCTAACCTGATCCTTTTTCATCTGCTCATGTTTCTTTTGCCAACACAATTGTAAGTCAATCGTACTTGAGTTTTGGCTAGTGAATTAGACTGGAGATAGACAAACATCCACCAAGTAAGCCCTGGGGCCAGCAGTCTCATGACTTGTGATGTATCTATGTAGTGAGAAACCCTGAAAGGAGCTAGCAGCTCTTGGGCCTGTGTCTTTGTCTGACTTGATCCCAGGTTCATTTCTTCATGTCCCCCTTTGTTTTGCCCAGGACTGTAGGCTATGGGACCTGCAGTTGGTTAGTAAGCTGACTGGCTGGCCTTGAGCACATGGCTCTGAACGGGATGGATATTTGGCTGAGAGATGATCAGATCTCACAGCTGATGTTGGGGAATTAGCCATGAAAAAAGATCACATGGTTGTGTTGTCTTTATGTGTTATTTTTGTCTGGAGATGATTTTAAGTTATGGCCATTTAAAAGCTTTCTATTAAATTTTGTATACCAAATCTATTGGTTTAAATTCCATATTGGTATGCCTGATTAAAGTGTAATATTTTTACATAGAAACTCAAATACCATAAACACCTTTTAAGTAAAAATATGTGACTAGTTCCTCATCCCATCCATTGAATGGCAACATGTAAGGCGATATTACTGTTCCTATCAAACCCCTGCTGGAAGGTCAGACCCCATTGACTCCCGGGAGCTGGTGGTGACAGACGAGATGACACTCAGGGATCCCATCCCAAGGCTATACTTTCCAGAAAGGAGTCTGCTTGCAGAGTTGCCCCACCAGAACCTAGCTTCAAGGACAATGAGGCCTGTGTTGGTCCATTCAGCACACTACCAGGACACTCATCCATATGGTCATCACTATGAATAAACAAAAGAAACCCTGAAGAAAGTTTGTCATGAAAAGTGACAACATTGAACAGAAGAACAAACCACTGAGCACTGAGCTGCATGTCTGTAACCTCAGACATGAAAGTCTGAGACATGAGGGTAAAGAGTTTGAGTGCTGGGGAACATTCATCCACTGCTAGGGGGAATGTAAACTTGTGCAGCCACTATGGAAAGCAGTGTGGAGAACCCTTGGAAGACTTGGAATGAACTTGCCACCCGACCCAGCCATACCACTCCTAGGCATGTACCCTCAAGACTCACCCCACTTCAGAGATACATGCACAGCCAAGTTGATTTCAGCTCTCTTCAAAGTAGCAAGGAGCTGGAACCAACTGATGAGTGGATAGAGAAAATGTGGTACATCTAAACAATGGAGTTCTATGCAGCAGTAAAGAAAGATGACATCATGAGCTTTGCAGGAAAATGACTGGAGCTAGAGGACATCATGCTGAGTGAAGTAATACAGTCCCAGAAAAACAAACAACGGATGGAATCCCTCATTTGTGGATGCTAGTGCCAATTACCTAGTTGTAAGTATTTCTTGTGCATGGCCCCTTGAGCTTTTGTCCAAAGCAGTTGGGAGTGATGCATATTGGAAACAACAACAACAACAGAAAGGACTGCATCAAAGAACTGACTGAAACAGTGAATTCTGCTCAAAACAGTCAACTTCCACATGGAGAATATTGAGAAAGACTAAGAAAGAGATGAAAAGCATGTTTGGCAGAATGCATGAGCTCTGGTGAGGTGGGGGGATGGGGGGACATGGTCTAGATTTGATTATATATATATATATATATATATATATATATATATGAATATAAAAGTGTTTGAGTGCAGAGTGGGATACAGAGTACATGACCAGGTCTCAAACCCAGAAAAAATGTTATCAATATGAACCACATTATTCTAAATGATGGTTTAGAGAAAGAACAAGGCACTTCTGTGGTTGAATTCTGTCTAGGAAAATAAACCGTTGCAGACAAAACTTTGGAGAAAATGAGAGAAAGATGCAGGGCATGTATAGCAGAGTGCATGAACTGGGGTGCGGTGGGAAGAAGGGAAAGGGGGATATGTCTAAATTGAACTGAAAAATTATGTCTGATATACACAAAACATCAATAAAAGTATAAAAAATAAAAAGAACAAAGCAACCAAACACTACATATAATAAATGTATTATCATATCACCACCACTGCCTTCTCTCTAAACCATCATAAGTGTTCATGCCTGGGACTGCATTCCTTTTGAGTGGCTCTCCTCCCCCACCTCTGATCCTCCAGAAAGGAGGTGGAGACAGGAGGTCATCTGTGAACTTGAGGCCGGTCTGATCTATATAGCAAGGATCAGCTCCACAGTGAGACTCTCTCAAATACAATGAAAACTAAACAAAAAGAAAAAGAATGAAATATTGATGACAGAGAGTCTAGACAACCAAAACACAAAGGAAAGAAGAGCCAGTCTCCTCTGAAGGAAAATTCCATTTCCTGTGTGTCTGCGGAAATGAAGGTCTCGTGACGAGACCGAAGACCAAACCTCCAAAGTCCACAACCTGTGCATCTTTTCATTGGGTAGAGTGCTGTCTTCCAAACTCTGCAAAGCTGCAGCCGGGAGGAGTAAATGCCATGACCCCCACCTTTGCAGCCCTGCTCTGTCTTGGTGAGAAATGGAGATGGGGAGGGACCACAGGAGGTTGGGAGGTACCCTGCCCATTGTCTGGACCTTGTCACAAAGACATCTAAGGGGATGAGATTCGTCATGCTGTGGAGAAACTCCTCAGGATTCAGGGCCAACCTCTCACAGAGAAATCTCTTCCAGGACTGATTCTGGACCTCAGGACCCCAGTGCTGACAGGTAAGTGTGTCCCCAGATGTCACAGGCAATTCCTCTTCACTGAGGAAAGGAGTCACCTCTAGGCATTGAGATAGAGAGCAGTAGGTGTGGCTGATGCTGATGAAACTGACGAGGGTCTCTGGGCAGAAGACAGGGATTTGAAGGAGGATGTCCTGTGACCCAGCCTCTGATTTCCTTGCAGGGACCCTCCCCAAGCCCACAATCAGAGCTGAGCCAGGCACTGTTGTCCCCAAAGGGACCCGGGTGACAATCTCATGTGAGGGGACCTCAGAGGCTACAGAATATCATCTTCGTAAAGTGGGAGATATTGATCTCTGGCAGAGACAGACCCCACCAGATCCTAGGAACAAGGCCCAGTTCCTTATCCCATCCACTGAATGGCAACATGCAAGGCAATATTACTGCTCCTATCAAACTCCTGCTGGAAAGTCAGAGCCCAGTGACTCCCTGGAGCTGGTGGTGACAGGTGAGATGACATCAGGGATCCCATCCCAAGGCTATCATCTCTGGAAAGGAGTCTGCTTGCAGAGTCACCCTCTCCCCCCAACCTAGTTTCAAGGGCAATGAGGCCTGTGTTGGTCCATTTAGCACACTACCTCTTCTCCTAGGGTCATATACCAGCACACTCAGTCTCTTATGCCATCAAGTGCTAGAGTAGATTCATTATCCTCCAGTGTGTCTCAGGGAAGGAAGCAATAAGAGATAAAATCTGAATGAGTAGGGACCACAGGGGTTTTCCTGGAACCTGAACTCACAGTATACACACTGTTCTCTACTAGACAGTCTTGGGCCCTTCTTTCTGTGAACCCTGTGACCCTAGTCAGATGTGAGTCTCAAATGCTATTGCTCTCTGGTCTCAGTTGAGGAAGCCACAGTCTTGCTCTTCAATGACACTGGACCTGACTTGGGTTCCCAGAGAAAAGCCTGGTGTGTGATAGATGAGGGGAGGCAGGGCTCCTGACATCATTGACATTGACTATGGGAGATGGTGCACTACACGACACAGAATCCAAGCAGCGAGAGAGTGTTCAATCCAGTATTCCATGAGAGGGTTGTATCTCAACAGGCTTTGTAGGTCCCGTAGCAATTCAGGAAGCAGCTAAAGTATCATAACTAAGTGTGCGCTTCACTGTGTCATTATCCAAACAGAACCCTCCTTCCCACCTGACTCCTTGAAGGGACCCTCCAAAACCCCACCATCTGGGCTGAGCCATGCTCTGTGATCACCTCACAGAGACCATCTGGTTCAGGGGCCATGGAGGCACAAAGACATGTTCTCCATAAAGAGGGAGTCCCAGGACCTTGGAGCACAGAGAGTGCACTGGAGATGAAGAACTAGGCCCCTCTCCATGCCATCTATGACTCAGGAGTATTCAGGGTGATACTATTGATACTAGTACAGCCCTGCAGGCTACAAAGTGTATAGTGACACACTGGAGCTGGCGATCATTGGTGAGGGGAGAGGGTCCCCATGCCCAGGCTCTGCCCTCAGGAAATGGTCTGACCTTAATTATGTCCCTTCCCATAGTCCAGCTCTAGGAGTCCATGGGAGAGGTGTGAGCTCATTTTGATGCTACCTTCTACTGTCCTAGGAATCTACAGGACTAAACCACAGCTGTCAGCTCAACCCAGCCCTGTGGTGGCCTCAGGAGAGAACCTGACACTCCACTGTGTCTCACAGCTTCGATATGACAGGCTCATTCTGACTGAGGAAGGAGAACAGACTCTCCCCATGTCCCTGGACTCACAGCATGTATCACATTGGCAATCCCAAGCCCTCTTTCCTGTGCATCCCGTGACTCTCAACAGCAGGAGAACCTTCAGATGTTATGGTTATTACAAGAGAGACCCACAGATGTGGTCAGAACCCAGCGACCCCCTGGAAATACATTTTTCTGGTAGGAAGCTCCATTGCTCATGGAATCATTTTTAGGTCCCAAGACCTTTGCCATGAAGTCCATTAATCTCTGTGGAACACCAGTTTGGAGGAGGCTGAAGCCATCTCTTTCTTCCCAAACCAGAAGTCCACAGTGAGATACAATGATGCCTGAAGGGCAGGTTGGGGGGTATATGACAGGAACCAGATCCTCAACAAGGAAAAATTGTGCCTCCAGTGCTGTCCAATGATCCCTTCGTTATAACCCAGCCAGGACCTATCCTGGCCACTGGAGAGATCTTGGCCTCCTTTGAAGCTCTAACATAAGCTACAACAGATTTCCTCTGTTCAAAGAGCAGGAAAATGACCTCCTCCAGAGTCCTGGCTGAGATCCCAGGCTGGGCTCCTATAGGCCAGCATTCCACAAGATCCTGTTAGGGGCTCCACTAGAGGCCTGTACAGATGTTATAATGCAATCAGCCTCTCCTCCCAGAGGTCAGTCCCCAGTGATCTCCCAGACATACTGATCACAGGGGAAGAGCCAAGTGGATCCAGCTAATGACCCATGACCTTCACAGATCCTGCTAGGAGAGCCCAGGGATTGATGGCTGAGATGAAGGTTGGAGGTGTCTGGAAGGAACAGGTGTAAAGATGGAGGAGAAGGGAAGGAGAAGCCTCAGAGAAACCAGACAAGAGACCCATATCCTCAGATTCAGGCTGCAGTGATGTCCCAGCTCAGAAGAGAAAACTCAGCCCCTCATCCTTCCTTCTCTCTAGGACAGCTCCCTGTCCCACCCTCCCTCTCAGTGCAGCCAAGTCCCACAGTGTCCTCAGGATAGAGGGTGACTGTGTAGTATCGGTCATAGAGTAAGATGGACACTGTCCATCTGACCAAGGAAGGTGCAGTCAATTCTCCAGTAAGCCCTAGCTCAATGTCCCAGGCTGGGAAGTCGTGGGCAGCTCAGACTCCTCCGTGTATGCTGTGACCTCAGCTCTTATTGGGATGTATAGCTGACTGGGTTTTCAAAGGTCATCCCTCTGCCTGTTGTCACATCCCAGTACCCCTGCGGAGCTTGGGGCTTCAGATAGGAGAACCCTGAGCTCAAAAGGTGACACAAGATCCTGTTCCTAAGAGACCTGTTGGGTAGGATGGGATTAGAGGTCGTAGGAAGACTCAGTTAGGGACTCACCCCTCAGGGAGCTAGAGACCAATAGCAGTCTCTTAAGACACATCCACCCCACCTCCTTCATTGAATGAAGATCCATGTGGGCAGCAGGAAGTGTTCTGGGAGTCCACAGGACAGATGTAAGAGAGTGGACAGCAACTGAGTCTCCTTTTATCTTCCTCTTGTCTTCTTTCCCAGGATCCTCTGTAGGCAACAGTACTCTACTCACAGGGCCTATCCTAAGAGCTGGTGAGTGCCACAGACTTCTGTCCAGGGCTTTGCTCTGTCCCTGTGCTGCATGAAGACCTTCAACCATTCTAAGTCCTATTTCCTGTGTAAGCCAAGCTTATATACAGAAGCCTAGGGATCAGAGAAACCGCAAAGAAAACCCAGAAGCCCACAGTCTTAGAATCCAGGATGCTGGGGGGGGGGCAGGGGGGGCCTTCAATTAAAGAAAGGTGTTTGGTCCCAGGCTGTGGGAAGAACAGCTGAGCTGAGATGGACAGTGGGGAGGCCGGCACGCTAGCCCCGTGGAGTCAGTCCCTAAGAATGCCAGAATAGGACTGCAGGAAAACAAGTTCAGGGGGACAAGAGGTAGTTATACTGAGGGCACCAAAATCTGATTCTGTAGTGGCCCATCATCTCTGTCACAATGATGGTGACATTTTATAGGAGTGGCTCACAGGGCCACAGCAGGGCATGCAGACTCCTTCACTCCAGCTCGTGGGGCTCAGCTCTAGTGGAAATAACAAGGCTGGAAATGAGATTCCCTGAGTTCAACACAACTCTGCCTCTTCCATCTGGGGGATCTTGGGCAGGTGAACTGGCTGGGTACAGAGATGATCTCATGTTACTGTGAAGATGAGAGGTGGTGAACTTACAGACCCATCATGGGCATGGCACACAGCAGGTGTTCAGGTCACAAGCTCTTGTGACATTAACACATGAAGCCACTTGTGTTCCAGGACTGGAAAGTTACCAGAAGATTCTGATCGGGGTCTCCATGGCCTTCCTCCTGCTCCTCTTCTTCCTCATCTTCCGTCTCCACCAAAGTAGGTGTCAGGACAAATGTAGGAAAGAAGGTGAGTAGGATGTGGGTGGCCTGGTTCTCATGAGGTGGTGGGCTCCCCCGTGGATCAACTACGCAGGAGCTCAGGGCACCCCAGGGAAACCAGCCAGTAGATCAGTTTAGAAATGCTTCCCCAGAATATCAGAGCAGAAAGAAGTGCTCTCAGTACCTGTGCAAATGCCAGGTGTGCTGTGAGATTTTCAGCCCATGGAATATTTGCAAACTTACTCCACATGATGTAAGTTCCCAGACCTTCCCTGCAGGTGCTGGGGGAGGGGCTTCCCAGCCCTGACTGAGACTCTTCTCTCTCCTGCAGCACAGAGAGAAATCACTGACTTACAACATACTGCTGAAGCTGAGCAGCCAGTGCCCAAGGACAGAGGTCCTCAGAAGAGGTAACTCATGCCCAGTGACCCAGACTCCCACTGCCTGCCTCCTCTCACTGCCAACTGACACCACTTTGTGTCCTCAGATCCTGCCCAGCTGCTGCCATCAAGAAAGAAATCCTGTGTGAGAGAAGAGGTACTGGGGAGGGGGATCCCTGAGGTCTTGGCACCACAGGGGTGGTAGGGAAGGTCTGTAATCAGTGCTCTGGTGGACTGAACCCTCACTGCTGTGGACGTGGGGGGGCATCAGCTGGTTCCTGGTCTGTCCCCTTGTGGAACAGCACAGGGCTCTAAGGAACTGAGAAATCCCAGGGTTCCCTTTTTCTTCCACCTCAGATGCTTCTGGGAAGAGCCCAAAGCCTGAGGACAGCATGGAGCTTGACTTTCTGGTGAGCCCCTTGTTGCAGGTGACAGTGCTGAAGAACTTCTAGACAAATTCTGTCTAGGGTCCTTCTCTGTTCCCCACTCATTCATCCCTCTGTCACATCCACAGCTGATCACTTCCTTCTGAAGCTTCTGCCACTCTGCTATGACCTCACTCTTTCTTGGTTTCCTAGGACTATACAGGCCTTCTCTCTGTCTTCTCTCTTCTCTCTGTCTTCTCTCTTGTGCCTAAGTACCTGTCTGGTTGTCACCATGTTCCCTGTGTCTCAGAAGGACATCTGAGGGGCTGGAGCTACAGCTCAGTGGTAGAGGGATTATCTAGCATGTACAAGGTATTGGTTTGACTTTCAGCACTGTAAAGGGAACCAGCAGGACATGTGAGTAAATGAGCCCCCCTGCAACTGAGCACTCCCATTCACCCTGTCAGCAGTCCGTGGGGTTCCCCTCTTTATCTTTTTTTATTCTGTATGAATTGGTCTATGTCCACAACACGTGGAGGGCAGGGATCAGTACTGGGTGACTTTAACTATCCTACCTACCTTATTTTCTGAGACAGATTTCTTACTGTACCTGGCACTCAGGGATTTGGTTAGCCTGCCTGGGCAGCACATCTCAGAGACCTCCTGTCTCTACGCCTCCACTGCTGGGATCACAGGCTTGCCTAGATATTACATGGAAGGGTGGTGGGGATCAAACTTCATTCCTCATTCTTTTGGAGCAAGCATTTTGCTGGCTGAGTCATCTCCCAGATTCTGGGAGTGCCCTGTTGTTCAGGGTCCCTGTAGGGACTGCAGATGCTTTAGGGAGATAAACTCTCCATTCAGTAGGGACAACTGCAAGTGGGGAGACAGCATGCTGACAACTTCAGAGTATGAGCAAAGAGGAGAGCTTTAGACCAGAGGAACAAAGAAAGGGGAAGGATGTGGACAGGAGCACTGTGAATCGCAAGGGGGACTCTGACAGGTGTCTTCCCACATGGTCGTGTAATGAAACAGCACCTGCAGGCAGGAGACACAGAAGGCAGGCAGGTCCTGTGGTAAGAAGATGCTTTCTCAAGAAGATGGGCTGTGTTGCTGGAGCCAATGCAGTGAGACAGTGTCAGGATCAGATGTTGCACATGTAGAGAGGAAGGTTCCAGATACCCCAAGTCCACAGAAAGCCCCAAAGTGTCAATAGGAATGTCATAATCTGGTTTAAATGCCTAAAGCATCACTCTGGCAACCCAGTAGAAATCTGACTGGGGCAGACCTCAAGGGAAACAAGAGATACTATCTCAAACTCAATGTCTTCCTGTTCCAGAACCCACCTGATGAAAACCCCAGGAAAGAGATGTATGCCCAGGTGAGACTCTCTAGGATCAAGAGTTCAAGGGCCACCTCTCCTTCCACCTTGTCAAGGGAATTACTGAGATCGAAGGACAGACAGTCAGAAGACAGAGAGATGGACAGTGAGGTGGGTCCTGTCTTCCCAGGTCCCAGGTCCCCAAAGGCAATCCTAGTACCTACCTAATTCTCACCTTCTCCCACCCCAGGCTGCTGTGCACAAGGGTCTCCAGAATGTGACCTATGTTGACCTGTGCATCATGACACAGAGGAAGTCACAGCTCAGCCCACTGCCTCCCAGTTAGAGAAGCCCAAGATGAGAACAATGAGCCCCTTGCTCCGGTGTCCACCAGCCCAAGAAGACACTGACCTACACCACCCGGAGAGTCACCTGAGAGACAGTATCTTCTTGGGTGGACATCCATTTTCAGACCACACTGGCTTCCAGGAGACTCTGGAAATTGTATCAACTCATGGGATTCTGCAGTAGAGATAGCTAGTTTTCTATGTTTTCTAAATAAATCAAAGATCTTGTTAAAAATCAGTGAATGAAGCCATCTGTACACTTGCATGTGCGGTCTCAATACATCCCTCCCATGTTAACGTCAGGTTTTAAGCAGCAGGGTCTTATCACCTCTCCTCCTGCAGGTATCCCAACTTAGAGGCAAGGAGCCCTTACCTTTTGTGGGGCCTTGGATCCCCTGGCCAACATCCCCTTGGTAGAACAGGAATGCCAGAGAGTGTTACCAAAGGCCACTAAACCAATAAAGCAAATACAGGTCTCCCTGAGTCAAGCAAGACTCCACCGTCAGCACCAGCTACACCTCACCTGCCTGGAAATACTGTGCAGCAGAGGCAGCCATGTGCCTGTATATCCCAAATCTAATTGGCTATTGGCTCTCTCCTTGGAGGAATAACCCACGGCTGATGCCACAAGCTTACATCCTCTACAGGTTAGGAGTTGTTATAAGCCACAGTAAGACCCTGTCATATTTAACAAGGGGGGAAAATGTAATTCATGGATTAACATATCATCCAAACATGTGTCTATGCCAAAGTAACCTACCATAACTATTAGTGCTGCTTAAATACCTATATATCTAATTGCTTGTGCTTCATTAGTAGGATCGAAAGGTTACTCCTGGACAAACTGTCAGCCCATGAAAGGAAACAGCCAGAATTGACCAGAGTCCAAGTCAACAGCTCCAGAGAGAGTGGACTGTTTTACTTCTCATCCACCTGTGCCCCTTTTCTAAGCCTAGGGAACAATCTGTGGAAGAGGAGGCGTGGTAGAATGTAAAGGCTGCGATTGGGGTGAATGGTGAAACTACAGCAATGTAGTCTGGACACTCATTTGATTAACTTGATTGAACAAACAACCTGTCACCCCCAGTGGATGGTGGGGCTGTGGGGGTTTGGGCACAACAGCCTGAAGATTGGTTTTGCACGAAGGATGCTTGTACTCATGGATTATCACTTATAGCTAAAAAAATGAAAAAAAAAACTGAGAGAAAGATGCAGGACAGTTATGGCAGAATGCATGATCTGGGATGGGGTGGGGGTGGGGGGGAAGGGAAAGGGAAATATGCCTGATCTGAATTGGAAAATGATGTATGAAATGTACAAAGCATCAATAAAAATTAAATTAAAAAATCAGTGAATGAAATGAGAAAATAGAACTGAATTAAGAGATTGTTTTCAATTTTTACACACTATACTCTTGTAAATTATACTTAACAAGGTAAAAATTGAATGATGATGTAACATGGCACATGTAACTATAAAATGAAAGTTTAGAGTCATAAATCTATAATAAAATAAATCATGGCTTCCTAATCATATTGAGAAAAACTTAGAAAGAAATTCAACAGCTTTGCATGGTCCTTATTTTTAATGGAATGCTTCCCATTTTTCTCCATTTAGAATGATTTGAGCTGTAGATTTCTTGTCTGTAGCATTATTTATATTGATATATGTTCCATCCAGTACAGTTCCCTTTAAAACTGTTACATGATGGGTGGTGTATGTTGTCAAAGTCTTTTCTTCATCTATAAAGATGGACACATGATTTTTGTTTTTAAGTCCAGTTATATAATTTGTTACATTTATTGACTAGCATATATTGTAACATCCCTACAATAAAGTCAACATGAACATGGTGGATAATTTTTGATGGGTGTCCATATGTGATTTCAGAGTGTTTTGTTGGGAATTTTTTCATCTGTGTTCCGCAATTGGTCAAACACAGAGAACATGTGTCTGGGCGACTCCCAATGCTAAGTAACACATCTACAGTGGAACCTCTACACTTAATGCTCACAGAATACTGTGGAAGTGGTTGGAACGAATACTAATGCATCTGTCAATTCTCACCAGTGACATTCCCTCATGGAACATGGTGTTATTAATACTGAAGGCAACACCTGCCCAAAGTGCTGAGAATAAGAGACTACAGATGACTGTCCCTGGATAGGACATCTGTATGAAACATCAGCCACCCAGGGCTCAGAGATCATTGTAAAGAGGTGGTAGAAGGATTGTAGGAGGCAGCGTTGCTGCATGATCTCAAGGAAGCTGTCATCCAGGGCTACAAACCATGCTCATATAAAGTTACTGAAGTGGTCACTGCATGCACAACACCAATGCAACCTCAATCAGACAAAAGCCCAGCATAGAACTGGGAAAATGGGCAGGGGCCCCAGCCTTAGCCAAAGAACTATTGCCTAGATGAACACTGCTGGTTGAGGAAGAGTTGGTCTTCTTTAAGGGGGTGATGTTAGATAGGCTGACCAGGCTCCAGTGGATGAACTCACATAAAGGGACAACTGGAGACACAAGCATGACTGGGTCGGCCTTAACATATATGACAGAATGCATGAACTGTTGTAGGGGACAATGATGGGTGGAGTCCAAATATTGTTAAGATGTACTGTATGAAATGCACAGAATTCAAAAAAAAATACTGACTATGAAGGGTGCAGATAGGCTATGGAGTCTAAATATTATTAAAGTGTACTGTATGAAATGCACAAAATTCAATAAAAATATCTATTAGAAAGAAAGAAATTAAAAAATTATATAATATATATATATATATATATATATATATATATATATAACAAAAATTTCATGCCTAGGCCTGGGTAGAAGAGCACTAGTCTTTTGGGTTCTCTAGGTCTTTTTCATTTTTACAATCACTGGAGTCTTAAATTCTCAATATAATTTCTAGGTGTACTCTTGTTTCAAATCTTCAGTCCTATGTTGTGTGGGTTCTCTCAGGAAAATACAAAAAACCCCAGTTATGTGTTTCCAGTTTCAGCTGTTGAAAAAACACAGTTGCTATAAACATTCTTGGATGATATTTTCAGGGGATATGTAAAATTCTTCTATAGAATATACACTTAACAGTGAAACTTCTGGGTCAAGACAGATATAATTTGTAAGAAATTAGAATGCTGCTAGGCGTGGTGGCACAGGCCTTTAATCCTAGCACTTGGGAGGCAGAGGCAGGTGGATCTCTGTGAGTTCAAGGCCAACCTGGTCTACAGAGTGAGCTCCAGGACAGCCAGAGCTACGGGGAAACCCTGCCCAAAATACAAAAAAAAAAAAAAAAAAAAAGAAATTAGAATGCTAGTATGACAGTATTCACTGTATGTGTGTGACAATTCTGTCTGATAATACCAATGTAATTTGATTGTAGCTAATATACGTGTATACTGACATATTATTGTAGGTTATTTTCATCTTAGTGATGACTAATAATGCTGAACAAATTTTCACTCCTGAACTGGCCATTCACCTGCATCCCTTTGTGAGACTCCTGTTAACCCAATTTGATTATGTCTTTAATAAATTACTTTCATTTCTCTGACTGGATTATGAAGCATTCTCTGTCCGACATTAGCATTTTGAATGCTCACTCTGTATTTTGCATTTTCATTTTTATAATAGTTTTTTTTCATCTTTATAACATTACCTTTTGAACCAAAAAATGAGACAAAAGAAAAATGCTAGGACATAAGTCAGGCATGTGTTCTTCAACTTATCACCCTCCCACAGCCACTCAGAAATATAAGTTTTCTAGGAGGAAAATTTGAATGGAAAGCAACTTACTAGACATCTCGATAAGTAACAGTATTTTTAGAATTAAACAATTTGATAAAACAAGACTCCAAATATATGTAACTAACATATCCATCATCAGCTCAGTTTCCTATTCCTTGGTCATTTTTCTCTTGGAAAGAGCATTTAACATTCACCTTCCAGGTAGATTTCAACTGTGTGAGAGAGTGCTTCTATGTGAAGGGCAGATTGTGATATGGAGAGGTACTGCACATGGGACACTCTGCAGCTACACAAGATGATTGAGTTCCAGAGACCTGCTCGCACAAGGGTGATTGTAGCTCAAAGAACTTTTGATGAAGATGTTAGTGGATAAAAGTAGTTTACTGTTTCAGTCAGTTTTCTGATACAGTCTTTCTGTTTTTGTTCTTTCAATATGCATCCCTCTCCACAAGAAATATTTACAACTGGGTTATTGACGTTAGCATCCACAGATGAGGGATACCATCCATCATTTGTTTTTCTACTGACTGTAATGGTGAATCTGGAGGGGTGGGAGTGTTGGGAGAGGGACATGGGTCTATATTCAATTAATGTATATTTAATTGATGTGAGTTCAACAAGTATCCAATTTTGCCCAAACCCTATCTACAAATTACATGGTATTTTAGGACTTAGTAAAAGTAAAAATGTCTATATTAAACAACATTGGTTTAAAGGTTTTAATAAAAATGGTAATACATCTAAGCTAATTGGAAATATAAAGTGTTGCTGTCCACATTTTTTTTTACTTAAAATCTGTATAACATAACTTTGCGATTAACATATACAAATACTCTTTATAATTTTTGTGTTATACAGTATCATCTTGTAACATTCTCTTTTACCTATAGGATAATTTAACTTAAGGAATTAAGTTTGCTTCCCAAATTAACAACATACAGTCATCCAAAACAGCTTGGATAAATTTAATGAAATTTACACCTTGATTCCTGCCTATAGGTATGTGTACTACAACTGCCCTTTTGAGACTCATGGGTCAAAAAATAAAAACCTAAACTAAAAGGGGGGGATATAGTTATATATTAAAACTTTTTGTTAAAAAAAATTTCAATTTAATCTTAAAACTAACTAGGAGAAAAGATTTGTATGTTCCCACAGGTCAAAACGTCACCAACTTAATGTCTGAGAAAGAGAAGATACAGCCTTGCAAAATTGTGTAGGCTGTACCAAGAAATACCAGCAGAGAAGTTGGCTCATCTAACTTAAAAGGAAGTAAAGCCTCAGACTGCTACAGGCATCAAACATCTCTGTGGATTCTATTTGTAACAACTGTTTATAATGAGTCCTAATGAACCTTACCTTCTAGGTGCCACAAAGTTTTAATATGAGAGACTTTCTTACTTCCTTTTCATAGAACAAAGAAAATTATGATGGCAATGAAGTCATTCTCTAACTGTAAATTAGAGCCGACTTTTATAGAGGTAATCTCTTATAAAACCAGTAAAACTGCTTTCTTTAATGGACTAATAGACATAGGAACTGTGAAAAGGATTATTCTCTATTCAGAACCAAATATAATACTAAAGTCCCTTTAAGCTGTGCATTTAAGCAAAATATATTAATACAGGAGAGCTCTGATGTCAGCAATGGATTATTCTGCCAAGGAGATGTTGGCCGGGGGATCCGAGCCCCCACCCCCAAAAGGTAAAGGCTTCTTGCCTGTAAACTGGAATACCTGCAAGAAGAGAGGCAGTAAGGCCCTGCTGTCCAAGACCTGATGTAAGTATGGGAAAGATGTATTGAGACTGCACTTGTAAGTGTGCAGTTGGTCTCTGGAATACCATAGAGTGTTACAAAAGTCAACTAAACTAATAAAGCAAATGTTGGTCTCCTTGAGTCAAGCAAGACTCCTCCATCAGCATCAGCTACACCTTACCTGCCTGGAAATACTGTGCAGCAGTGGCAGCCATATGTCTGTATATCCCAAATCGAATTGTCTATTGCTCTCTCCTTGGAGGAATAACTCACAGCTAATGCCACAAGCTTACATGCTCTACTGGTTAGGAGATGTTATAAGCCACAGGAAGACCTTGTCATCTTTTACAGAAAAAACGTAATTCATAGATTAGCAAACCATCCAAATATCTGTGTCTATATCAAAGTAATCTACCATAATAATTATTACTTTAAATAACTATAGTTTATAAACTATTAGTTTAAATAACTATACATCTAATTGCTTGTGCTTCATTAGTAGGATTGAAAGGTTATTCCTGGACAAACTGTCAGCCCATGAAACGAAATAGCCAGAACTGATCAGAGTCCAAAATGACATCTCCAGAGAAAGTAGACGTTTTTCTTCTTGTCCACCTGTGCCCCTTTTCTAAGCGTAGGGAACAATCTGAGGAAGAGGGCGTGTGGTAGAATGTAAGGGCTGTGATTGAGCTGAATGGTGAAACTACAGCAATATAGACTGGACACTTATTTGATCAACTTGATTGTACATATAAGCCCCTCCAGCTGGATGGTGGGAGCCTTGGGTTGTGTGGGTTTGGTTGTGCTTGCAAATTGGTTTTACATGAAGGATGCTTGTACTCATAACCTATTACTTATTGTTAAAAATGAAATAAAAGAAAGTATACATATATAAAAATAAATAAATAAAAGTGATTCACTAGCATATATGAGGGCTGTGTTAAACTTGGAAATAGGGGGCTGGAGAGATGGCCTAGTGGTTAAGAGCACCGACTGCTCTTTCAGAGGACCAGGGTTCAATCCCCAGCACCCACATGGTGGCTGAGAACCGTCTTTAACTCCAGTTCCAGGGGAATCTGACACTCTCTTCTGAATTACGCAGCATTGCAGGGCATGGGTACACAAACCTACACGCAGACAGTACACTCATACACATAAAAAATAAATAATAAAATTAAAAATACCATCGAAATAGATCTTAGAATTTCCATTACCGTCACCCTTGACATTTTAGACTAAGGAGAGGCTGTGTGGTCAGCAAAGAGAAAGCTTTGTAGAGTGTGAACTGAGGCCATGCTGACCACATCCTGCTATGTGTCATCTTTGGTCAGCACTGGCCAGTTGTGTTGCACAAGTAATGTGATCCTCTCAGTTGGACCTGGCTAGCTTGTCCCACATGAGGACAAGCCCCCACTCCTGAAGGACATTAGAGCCACGAAATTGCAGGTAGAATCCTGTAGGGGAGGTGAAAAAGAATGTTCACAATGTCCACAGCCTCCTGCATGGAGACTGCATGAGAGGGGTTCTTCTGCACATCAACCAACGCTAACAAGAAGCAGCATGAGTCAAAGAACATATTGCATTTGCTTCTACAGTATAAAAAATGCTCTCAAAGTAACACTGGGAGATTTTAAAGATTGATTGATACATCATCATTACTAATGGGCAGAAGATTTATATCCTGTGTCTGATGATAGAATTCAGAAATTAGACCCAACACCTTGCATGACTGTACACATGTGTGGTGGAAACCTTCAAGAGTTACAAAATTCATAAGCTCATTTTCTGGTGCTATGACATTTTATTATCTTGTTTTGTTCCAAAAAGCAATGTCTACATGACCCAACAAATTAATTAAGACTTTCAAATTATTGGGAAGGGATTTTTTTAATGTTCTTTTTTATTGACATTTTGTATATTTCATACACCATTTTCAGTCCAATTTGGGTATATTCCCCCTCCCTCCCCTTCCCCCACCCCAGTTTATTCCAAGAGGTCATAATTTTGATATACATGTGTTCAAATGGTATCTTATTTGTTCACATTCTCCGCCTTTAATTTTATATTACTCTAAAAGTGTAGCCTTTTGATATTCTTCCTCATTTTGGCCAGGGCCTGCAGGTTCCCAGGACTACAGTTTCCAGCCACCTGGTCTTAGCCCTGGAAGTAAGGGGAGAGAGAAGTTACTGGGAAGCCTGGAGAGAGGGGAAAAGAAAGAACAAGTAAAGGAAAGACTCAAGAATGAGGCTAGGAGAAATTCCAAGAAGGAATAATTAAACTTTACTTTTACAAACTGGGGTATTTAGACTGGACCTTGAGAGGTGCGACTAGGGGTGGGACCATACAGGAATTTACACCATATACTCCAGTTCACTACTGGAATGTGACAAGGTTTTGCCCAAAGCATCAAAGACAGTGGTGCCAGGCAGGTTCCAAAAGCAAGCAGGAAATCAGCAAGACTCCAGACTGAGGGCTAAGGGTTTCTGACTTCCTAAGTTCTTCTGCCAAATGGAATCCCCACATAAAATATGACTACATACCTTCCATCCATATATAGTAGTTGCAGAGTCTGAAAATAAGTGGTAGGTCACCTGTAGAGCCTGTTAAGAGAGATACATTATAACAACACAGTTGCTTTCACATAAAAAAAATATACCAATAATGTTGTTCAGTTTTCCATTCAACTGGGGATTTGGTGTTAGCATCCACAAATGAGGGAAACCATTCACTGTTTTTCTGAGACTGTGTTACTTCACTTAGCATAATAGGTTGAGTTCCAACCATTTACCTGCATAGATGTCATCTTTCTTTACCACTGCATAGAACTCCATTGTGTAGATGTACCATATTTTTGTCATCCACTCATCTATTGAGGGACATTTGAGTTGGTTCCAGCAATTTGCTATTGTGAAGAGAGTTGCAATAAACATAGATGTGCACTTATATTTGTGGTAAGGTGAGTTTTGTGGGTATATGCCCAGGAGTGGTATGGCTGGGTCAGGTTGTAAGCTCATTTTGAGGCTTTTAAGGGTTCTCCACACTGCTTTCCAGATCAAAGCAGGGAAAGGATGTTATGCATTTTCTTTTCACTGTTCCAAAATGGCCCATTTACCCCTGCTGCTCAATAAGTCATCTTAATTGCATTTGCAATTTATATTGTATTTTCCGTGCATTCATATATTTTCATGAATTCATATGTAAGAAGATAGATAAGAATTACATTTAAAGCAAGCAAAAAATGATCAGCAGTGAACTGAGAATTCAGCTATCCTGGTACAAGGATTTCAGAGCACACACAAAGCTCTAGGTTCATCCTCATTAGTGCATGCATGGTGTGTGGCAGTGCACAGGAGTAATCCCAGCACATAGGAATTGAAATAAGAGGAATTACAAGTTCAATGTTATCTTAAGTTACATAGGGAGCTTCTTTGATGAGTAGTGTATAGTATGCTTGTCTGTAAATATAAGATTCCATATTTCATATGTGATAAGAAATTTCACTTGTTTAGAGATATGGCATAGATAGGGAGTTAGTGAACCTGGATATAATAAGCAAAAGCAAGAGTCTGGAGAGGTGGCCCAGTGGTTAAGAGAATAATCCACTCTTCCAGACAATCTAGATATTGTACCTAGCACTCAAATGGTGGCCAAAAACTGCCTGCCAGGGGTTCTGATGCCTTCTTCACACCACTATATGCACTGCACACATGTGGTGCATGTTCAAACATGCAGGCAAAACACACATACACATAAAATTAAAATTCAAAAAAATTTACTGAGTATTTGCCAATTTCATATCATGGTTCCTAATCAAATATAGACTCCCCTGAATCAGAATGTCCCAACCCACATCAGAATTCATGCACCACATCACCCAACTTAAACTCTATCTACTCAAGCATTTGAACCCAGATGTCCTTCTGAGAAAATTCATCCACTGGACTCTCCTCAGCACATCTAGAGATCTTAGGTAAGGGATACTCTTCCTCATCCAGCAGTAATCAGTTTCCTGTAGTTCTCAGTCCAGGGCCAGTGCCCCTCCCATTTCTCTTGCTATAGTCTGAGACTTTGTCTGAGTTGACATGGGTCCCATGCCTGATACGCACATTTCCACAAGTTCATATGTGAAAGCTCCCAGTAGTCTGTAAGCCACTGCTTCCCTATGTTCATGTATCAGCCCTGGGACTTACAATCTTTCTCCCTCTCTTCCACTATGATCCCTGGGCCATGGGTGGTTTAATATAGGTTCTTTTCCAGGGATATGCTGGAGACTCCCGTTTTTTGAATCTTGGACAGTTCTTGGCATTCTGTGCAGTTGCACTCTGTTGTGTAAGGAAGCTTCACCAGTGAGAATTGAGGGATGCACACATTTCCTCTCTGCCCCTCATTCCTCCTCGATGTTCCACAAGTCTTGGGTGTAGATGTTCAACTGTAGATGTGTCACCTAGGATTGGGCATCTTTCAGATGTATATTTTCTGTGTCTGACCAGTTGTAGGATTCTACCATAACCTCCATCTGTTACAAAGAGAAGCTTCTTTGATCAGTAGTATATGGTATGCTTGTCTGTAAATACAAGATTCCATATTTAGTATATGATAAGAAATTTTACTTGTTTAGAGATATGACATAGATAGGGTTTTCTCGAGGATCTATGTCCTCTCCAGCCCTGTGCATTTGGCTGACTTTTCAGGGTCACACTTGAGTTCACTCCCACTGAGAGGGTTTTCAGTCCAATTAGACAGCTGTTTTTATCTCCCAGAGAGCAGTATCACTTCTGCACCAATACAGGTAGTTTGCCCTACACGTCATTATGGTTATTCGGCTTTAGGATTGGGTTGTACAGTTGACTGATGTTCTCTCTTAGCAGATGCATATTTTTTTTCAAATTATGAGTGCTAGGCTTCAGATAGAAGGCATTTAGGTCAGTTCGTATTCCATTACTCTAAGTCCTATTTCTGAAGATTGTTCTGTCTTGAGCATAGGGTCTTATTTTCTAGTTCTGGGAAGTAATCAAGAGCTTTGGCAATAGCCTGTGCCATTTTGAGAGTCTCTTGGATTACTCTCACCAACAACTTAAGGAGATGTCTTCTGTCTGACACTGTGTTCCTTGCCATACAGGACCCCAAGGCCAATCAAATCTAAATTGTGTTCTCTAAATGCCTTTAAAACTGAAGTGAATGAAATGCACAAAGCATCAATAAAAAAATGTTAAAAAAACTGAAGTGATTGCTCATTTGAATTATAAATAAATTTACAAAGAACTTTTGGAAATAAATTTTTTTTGAAATTTAAACAATTGTAGGCATATCTTAAATATAAGCAATTTATTACAAACATAAGTAGTCTCTTTACTTTCCCAAACCCCATATCCTGGTTTGTAGTTCAGGGAAGTAAACCTAGCTTTTCTTGAGTCAAGTTATCTTGAAATGGGCAGAACAGATACCAAAAGTAACACTTGCATAATAGAGACCAAAAAATATCTTTCAGTAGTCAAAGGTAATTACCCATTACTTGTCTATGCCCCTTTAATCCGAAACTACAACTGGAAGTCCAGTACAAGCCAGGAATGGACTGAAAACCAACCACAACCCTGTGTGGTTATAATCCCATTTAGTTCATTAGTAAACTGGCTTTAATGTTTATACCATTTGGAAATAAATTTTACTTACAGTGCATGAAATGTTGTATTCATCCCAGCAGTGTGGAATGACATCAGTATTTACTGTGCCACTTATATTCCACAGTGTTGTTAGAGAAGTTAATGAAGACAATCCCCTCTGTATTTCTCTTTTCACTTGGCGTTGCTTTGGCTATTCTGGGTCTTTTGTTTGTCCATATGAATTTAAAGATCTTTTTCCAAGTCTGTAAAGAAACTCTTAGGGATTTTAACTGAGATTGCATTGAATCTGTATATTAATTTGGGTAGAATAGACATTTTTACTATATTAATTTTTCCAATCCATGAACATGGGAGGTCTTTCCATCTTCTGATGTATTCTCTAATCTCTTTCTTCAGGGGTTTAAAATTTTTCTTGTAGACATCTCTGGTGTCTTTGGTTAGGTTTGTTCCTAGGTATTTTATTGGTTTTGAGGCTATTGTGAGTGTAAATGTCTCCTTATATTCCTTCTTCTGTTGCTTGTTGTTGTAAAGAAAGGTTGCTGATTTTTCTAGGTTAATTTTGTATCCAGTCACTTTACTGAAATTCTTTATCATTTCTAGGAATTTTGTGATGGAGTTTTTAGCACCCCTTAGGTAAATTATCATATCATCTGCAAAAAAGGGATAGCTTGACTTCCTCTTTTCCAATTAGTACTCCTTTAATTTCTTTTTCTTCTCTTATTGACCTAGCAAACATTTCATGCACTATATTGAAGAGGAGTGGTGATAGGGAGAAGCCTTGCCGGGTTTCTTCCTTTAAGGGGAATGCTTCTAACTTCTCTCCATTTAGGATGATGTTGGCTGTGGATTTGTTGTATATGGCTTTGATTATGTTGAGGAATGTTCTCTCCAGTCCAGTTTCCCTCTAGAACTTTAAGCACAAAGGATGCCAGATTTTATCAAAGGCTTTTTCTACATCAATTGAGGTGATCGTGTGTTTTTTATGTCTTTCACTCCATTTATGTGTTTTATGATATTTATTGATTTATGTATGTTGAACCATCCCTGCATCTCTGGTATGAATCCAGCTTGGTCATGATGGATAATTTTTTTGATGTGGATCTGTATACAGTTTCAAATATTTTGTTGAGTAGTTTTCCATCGATGTTCATTAATAAGATAGGCCTATAGTTTTCTTTTGGGCTGTATATTTGCCTGACTTGGGTATTAGGGTAATGCTGGCTTCATAGAAGGAATTTGGGAGAATTCCCTCTGTTTGCATCCCTCTGAACTGTTTGAGTATTAATGGTTGTAAGTCCTCTTTAAATGTTTTACAGAACTCTGTTGTGAAACCATCTGGGCCTGGGCTTTGTTTATGGGTGGGATGTTTTTTTATTACATTTTCAATTTCCTTAATAATATGGGTCTGTTTAAACTGTCAATCTCATCTTGGTTAGGCTTTGGTGAATTCCAGGACTTCAGATTTTTGGGTTTCACATTAAGGTCTTTGATCCATTTGGAGTTAATATTTGCACAGGGTGAGAGGTAGAGGTTTAATTTTATTTTTCTACAAGTGGCAATCCAGTTTTGTCAACACTATTTGCTGAAGATGCTGTCTTTCCTCCATTGAGTCTTCTTGGCCCCTTTGTCAAATATGAGGTGGCTTAAATTGTATGTGCTCAAGTTTGAATCTTCAATTTTGCTCCATTGATCTATGGTCTGTTTTTGTGCCAATACCAGGCTGTTTTATGACTATAGCCCTGTAAGATAGTTTGAATTCTGGTAGAGTAATCCCCCCTGCATTGCTCTTTTTGGTCAGGATGCTTTGGCTATCTGGGATCTTTTGTTGTTCTCTATGTACATTAAGATTTTTTTTCCAGATTTCTGAATAAGCTCATGAGGATTTTAACTGGGATAGCATTGAATCGACATATTACTTTGGACAGGATGGTCATTTTTACTATAAATTCTTCCAACCCTGAGAATGAGAGGTCTTTCCATCTTCTGGTATCTTTTTCAATCTCCTTAAGGAATATAAAATTTTCATTGTAGAAATTTTTAGTGTCTTTGTTCAGGTTTGTTCCTAGATATTTTATTTTGGGGGAGGCTATTTTTAAGGGAAAAGTCTCCTTGTACTACTTCTCTAATTGCTTATTATTCTTTTTTACTTTATAAAAATTATATTTATATATATATATATATATAATTTTTTATCAAATCTAGACCCATGTTCCCCCATCCCCCCACTGCACCAGAGCTCATGTGTTCTACCAAACATGCGTTTCATCTCTTTCTCAGTCCTTCTCAATATTCTCCATGTGAAAGTTGACTGTTTTGAGCAAAAGTTCACTTTTTCAGTCAGTTCTTTGATGCAGTCATTTCTGTTTTGTTGTTGTTGTTGTTGTTGTTGTTGTTGTTGTTGTTCTTTCCAATATGCATCACTCCCAACTGCTTTGGACAAAAGCTCAAGGGGCCATGCAGAAGAAATACTTACAATTAGGTAATTGGCACTAGCATCCACAGATGAGGGATACCATTCATAGTTTGTTTTTCTGGGACTGTGTTACTCCACTCAGCATGATGTTCTCTAGTTCCAGCCATTTTCCTGAAAAGCTCATGATGTCATCTTTCTTTACTGCTGCATAGAACTCCATTGTGTAGATGTACCACATTGTCTCTATCCACTCATCAGTTGAGGGGCATTTGGGTTGGTTCCAGCTCCTTGCTATTGTGAAGAGAGCTGAAATAAACATGGCCATGCACGTATCTCTTTGGGGGTGAGTCTAGGGTACATGCCTAGGAGCGGTATGGCTGGGTCAGGTGGCAAGTTCACTCGAAGTCTTCCAAGAGTTCTCCACACTGCTTTCCATAGTGACTGTACGAGTTTACATTCCCACCAGCAGTGGATGAGTGTTCCCCTTTCCTCACAACCTCTCCAGCATTTTGTATCATTTGTTTTCATGATCCTAGCCCGTCTTATTGGAGAAAGATGATGTCTTAATGTTGTTTTGATTTGCATTTCCTTAATGATTAGTGATGTTGAACACTTCTTAAGGTGTTTCTCAGCTATCTCTAATTCCTCACTTGTGAAGTCTCTGTTCAGCTCTTTGCTCCATCTATTGAGTGGGTCATTTGTTTTCTTTCTTCTTTGTTTTTGGAGTAGTTTATATATTCTGGAAATCAATGCTTTGTCATATATTTCCGTGGTGAAGTTTTCCTCCCACTCTGTGGGATTTCTCTTCACTTCCTTGGTTGTTTCTTTTGATATACAGAAGCTTTTGAGTTTAATGAGGACCCATTTGTCAATTTTCGATCTTAATTCTTGCACAGCTGCTGTCTGATTTAGGAAGTATTTTCCTATGCCTGTGTCTTGTAGTCTGCTGCCAACTTTTTCTTCTATCACCTTCAGAGTTTGGGGTTTCACGTTGAAGTTGTTGATCCATCTGGAGTTGACTTTTGTACAGGGCGAGAGGTAGGGGTTTAATTTCATTCTTCTACAAGTGGTGATCCAGTTTTGCCAATACCATTTGCTGAAGATGCTGTCTTTTCTCCATTGTGTCTTCTTGGCCTGCTTGTCAAGTATGAGATGGCTGAAATTGTATGTGCTCAGGTTTGGATCTTTGGTTTTGTTCCATTGGTCAGCAGGTGTGTGTTTCTGCCAGTAACAGGTTGTTTTTATGAATATAGCCCTGTAGTATAGTTTCAAGTCTGGTATATAGATTCCCCCTGTGTAGCTATATTTGCTCAGGGTTGTTTTGGCTATTCAAGGTCTTTCTTTTTCCCAAATGAATTTAAGGACTTTTTTGCCCATGCCTTGGAAGAAACTCTTGGAGATATTGATTGAGATTGCATTAAATCTATACAAGAGTTTTGGTAGAATGGACATTGTTACAATGTTTATTTTCCCAATCCATGAGCATGGGAGGTTTTTCCATCTTCTGATGTCTTCTTCAATTTCTTTCTTTAAAGGTTTAAAATTTTTGTTGTAGAGATCTTTGGTGTCTTTGGTTAGGTTTGTTCCTAGGGATTTTATTTTTTGTATTATTTGAATACAAAATTTGTATTATTTGAAATGTTTTATAGAATATATTTATGTTTTTGAGGCTATTGTGAGTGGGAAGGTCTCTTTGAATTCTTTCTCCAGTTGCTTGTTCTTGGTGTAAAGAAAGGCCATTGATTTTTTCAGGTTAATTTTGTATCCTGCCACTTTGCTGAAGCTGTTAATCGTTTCTAGGAGTTTTCTGGTGGAGTTTTTAGCATCCCTTAAGTAAACAATCATATCATCGGCAAATAGGGATAGTTTGACTTCCTCTTTTCCAATTAGTACTCCTTTAAATTCCTTTTCTTGTATTATTACCCTAGCAAGTGTTTCAAGCACTATATTGAAGAGGAGTGGTGACAGGGGCAGCCTTGCTGAGCTCCTACCTTTAAAGGGAATGTTTCTGTCATTTCCCTATTTAGGATGATATTGGCTGTGGGTTTCCTGTATATGGCTTTGATTACATTGAGGAATGATCCCTCTAGTCCAATTCCTTCTAGGATATTAAGCATGAAGGGATGCTGGATTTTGTCAAAGGCTTTTTCAGGATCAATTGAGATGATGGTGTGATTTTTGTCTTTCATTCCATTTATGTGTTTGATATAGTTTATTGATTTTCATATGTTGAACTGTCCCTGCATCTCTGGTGTGAATCCAACATGTTCATGATGGATGATCTTCTTGATGTGGGTCTGTATGCGATTTGCCGGAATCCTGTTTAGAATTTTGGCATCTGTTTTCATTAGTGAGATGGGTCCATAGTTCTCCTTTTTAGTTGTATCTTTGCCTGGTTTTGGTAATAGAGTGATGCTGGCTTCATAGAAGGAATTTGGGAGAATTCCCTCTGATTGTATCCTTCTAAACAGTTTCAGTAATAATGGTTGTAGGTTTTTTTGAAATGTTTTATAGAATTTTGCCCTGAAACCTTTTTTTTAGTCAGGAGGTTTCTTATTACATATTCAATTTCTTCATGTATTATGGGTCTGTTTAAGCTGTGGATCTCTTCTTGGTTGAGCTTTGGTGATTCCCAGGATTTCAGATATTCATCCATTTCTTCTAGGTTTTCAAACATGGTAGGGTATAGGTTTTTGAAGTATTCCCATATGAATTTCTGGATCTTTCCCTTGCCTGTTATGATATTTCCCTTTTCATCATGGATTGTATTGATTTGGAGCTGTTCCTTCTTTCTTTTGATTAACTGGGCTAGATTTCTGTCTATCTTGTTTATTTTTTCAAAGAACCAACTTTGTGATTAATTGATTTTTTTGTATTTTTTGTTTCTATTTTATTGATTTCTGCTCTGATTTTTGTTATTTCTTCCTGTCTGTTGCATTTAGGGTTCATCTGTTGTTGCCTCTCAAGTGCTTTTAGCTGCAGTGTTAGATCATTCACTTGTGCTATTTCTGATTTTCTAATGTAGGCACCCACTGCTATAAACTTCCTTCTTAGGACTGCTTTTAAGGTATCCCATAGTTTTTTTGTGTGTGTTGTATTGTCATTGTCATTCAGTTCCAGGAATGATTTTATTTCTTTCTTTATCTCTTCATTGACCCATTCATTATTCAAGAGTGTGTTGTTTAGTCTCCATGTGTTCTTGTAGGCAGTAAGGCTTATCCTGGTGTTGAGGTTGAGCTTTATTGCATTGTGGTCTGATAGATGTATGAAATTATTTCAATCTTTTTGTATTTGTGTTTTCTGTGTCCCAGTATGTGGTCTATTTTGGAGAATGTTCTGTGGGGTGCTGAGTAGAAAGTGTATTCTCCGGTATTAGGGTGGAATATTCAGTAGACGTCTATGAGGTCCTTTTGGTGTATCATATTGTTCAGTTCAGATGTCTCTCTGTTTATTCTTTGTCCTGTTGACCTATCCAAAGGACTCAGTGGGGTATTGAAGTCCCCTACTATGAGTGTACTGGGGTTAGTGTGTGACTTGTGGTCCAGGCAAATTTTCTTTATAAAGTTTGGTGCACCAGAGTTTGGGGCATACATTTTCATAATTGTGAAATCTTCTTGGTGAATTTTTCCTTTGATAAAAATGTAATGGTCTTCTTTGTCTCTTCTGATTTCTTTTACTTTGAAGTCTATTTTGTCTGATATTAAAATAGCAACACCTGCTTTCTTTATGGTACCATTTGCTTGGAATATTTTTTTTTCCATCCTTTTACTTTAAGGTGGTGCCTGTCCTTGAAGTTAAGATGTGTTTCTTGTAGACAGCATATCCCTATCTATGGATTCTATTACCTATTCCAATCTCCCAGTCTATGTTTTTTGATTGGGAAATTTAGTCCATTAATATTTAAGGTTATGACTGATAGGTTTGTGTTGCTTCCTTTTGCCTTATTATCCATTTGTGGTTTGGGTTTAAGTTTCTAGTTTTACAGTTATGCTTTTATTGATTTCTCTTTCTAGGTGTCTGGGGTTGGTTGCTCCTTTCTTCTGTCCTTTGAATTGCTTCAAGTATTCTCTGAAGGGTTGGTTTTCCGGACATGTATTCTTTCAACTTGTTTATGCAATGGAATGTTTTTTCTCTCTCCTTCAACTAAAATTGACATTTTTGCTGGGTAAAGTAACCAGGTTTGGCATCTATTGTTCTTTAACACTGGGAATGCTTTGCTCCAGGTTCTTCTTGTTTTCATAGTTTGCGTTGAGAAGTCATTTGTAATTCTGATAGGTTTCCCCTTATAGGTCACTTGTTGTTTTTCTCTTGTGGCTTTAAAGATTTTGTCTTTGTTTTGGGTGTCTAGCATTTTAACTATGATGTGGCATGGAGAATTTCTTTTCTGATCTTGTCTGTTTGGAGTTCTATGTGCTTCTTGTATTTGTATTGGTTTGTCTTTTTTTAGTTTGGGGAAGTTTTCATCTATTATTCTGTTGAAGATCTGATCAATACCTTTCTCTTGGGATTCTTCTCCTTCCTCTATTCCTATGATGCGGAGGTTTGATCTTTTCATAGTGTCCCACAGCTCCTGGTTGTTCCATTTTTGTGTATTTTTAAATTTTTCATAATCTTTCCTTGAGGTTTTTAGTTGTTCTGTGTTATCTTCCAGGTCTGATATTCTTTGTTCTGCTTCCTCCATTCTGCTTCTGAGGCTTTTTCCATTCCTTTCCTCTTGATTGGATGAGTGTTTGATTTCCTTTTTCATTTCCTCTTCTGATTTCTTTAGTACTTCTACTACTTTTTGGAGTTTCTCAATCTCTTCCTGTAGCTCTTTGCTTCACTGGTTGTTTTCCTTATCTTTTTCAGCATGGGATCTTTTCAGTGGTTCTACTTCCTTCTGGAGTTTGTCATTATCTCTCTAGGTTCTTCTTGAGTTCTTCATTCTCTTTTCTTAGTTCTTTGATTTGCTCTTTATAATCTTGTAGTTCTTTAAATATGTTCCCAATTGTGTTTCTGATATCTGTGTCCTGGGGCATCCCCAGAGGGATCCCACTGTAGGAATCTTCCATAGGTTTGGTAGAGTTTGGTGCAGGATTATCCTGCCCCTTTCCTGTGTTGTCTCTTCTTTGTGTTCCTGGCATATGGGCTTCTCCTTGCCTGTATTCCAATGTGAGTCCTAAATGCCTCTTCACTGTGTTGAAGGCTTGCTTTGCTTGTCTTCTTCAGATGCCTTCATAATCCCAATTGAATGGCGGGGGGGGGGGAGTGCTCTTTAGCCCACCTACACATCAGCTAGTCTCAGGACATCTCCACTTGTTATTTTTATAAAGAAATGCTAGTAATTTTCTAGGTTAATTTTGTATCCTGCCACTTTAGTGAAACTGTTAATCATTTCTAAGATTCGTTTTTCTGGTGAAATTTCTGGCATTCCTTAGGTAAACTATCATTTCATCTGCAAAAAAGAGATAGGTTGACCTCCTCTTTTCTGGTTAGTACTCCTTTAGTTTCCTTTTCTTATCTTATTGCTCTAGTGAGCATTTCAAGCACTATATCGAAAAGGAGAGGGGATAAGGGGCAGCCTTGCTGGGTTTCTGACCTTAAGGGGAATGGTTCTCATTTTTCCCCATTTAGAATAATTTTGGCTGTGGGTTTGTTGTATATGACTTAATTATATTCCTTCTAATCCAATAGCATCTAATTTGTGTCCCCAAATATCCTTCAGGTTAAAGCCATTCCCTGGGCACACCAAGAGTCCCAGCCCTGTACAATTCTTTCTCTCTGCTCCTCCTCACAGCCATTAATGCCAAAAGTTCCTTAGGTTGGGTTTGGATTTTTTCAAATATTTTTTATTTATTAATTATTTTATGTGGGTGAGTACATTACCTGCATGTGTGTTGGTGCCCTCATGTCCTGCAATGTGTGCAGAGGCCAGAAGAGGGTATCAGATCCCCTGGAACGGGAGTTACAGAGGATTGTTAGCAGCCAAGTAGGTGCTGGGAATGATCCCAGGTCCTCTGGAAGAGCACCCAGTGCTCTTGACTGCTGAGCAATCTCTCCAGCACTAGGCTTGGATCTCTACTGACTTTCCAATGTCTATACTGGGATTTTATCTGTTTTGAGCTCGTATAGTACTTGTGCATTTTGTCACCATTGCCGTAGTTTGATATGGTAACTTGCCAGCTGTCTGGAAGTTTCTGCTTCCTTGTGGTCATCCACCAACTCTGGTTCTTATAATGGTCTGGGTGACAGAGTGAGGGATCCCCAGTGGGGAGGTTCTGGGAACAGAAGTTCAGCCCTGACGCACCCTCATCTGGAAGGCTGAGGATCAGGAAGCCACCAGGTCTGTTGTGGGGACAGGAAAGTTCAGGCCGAGAGCTGGGCTGAGGGAAAAGCCACTTCTGTAAGAAGAGACCACAGCCAGAGTGAGTCTGTCATCCAAGCACACTGAGGGAAGAGAATCAAGGTTGGGACTTGCCTAGAATCATGAGAAACTGTCTCAACCACACCAAATGAGTCTTGAGGCTGCATATGCCACAGTACTGGGGAAATAAGAGGTAACCCTACCAGAGATTATGTCCCCTCTCTGTGTGTCTGCTGAAGTGATAGTCCCTTGAAAGGAGGGAAGACTCCGCCTCCAAAGGCCACACCCTGAGAGTCTGATCATTTTCCTGGCACTGGCTCCAGCCACCTGAAGGACAGCAGCTGCAGTGAAGAGATGCCATTACCCCAACATTCACAGTCCTGCTTTGTCTTGGAGAGATGTGAAGAAGGGGAGGGAACATCCTGCCTGGCAGGGACCCCACCCCACAGCAGGACCTTGTCCCACAAGACATCTCAGGAGCTCAGAAGCACTGTGAGGGGAGGACCTTTTCAGGCTTCAGTAGGGAACTCTCTTTCAGGACTAAATCTCAGCCTCAGGACCCTAGCTCTGACAGGTGATTGTGTTTCCAGATGTCACAACTCACTTCTCCTCACTGAGGACAAGGAGTCACCTGTGGACACCGGAGATAGAGCAGCAGATGTGGCCGATGCTGGATAAATTGAGATCAGGGATCTGAGGGAGGATGTCCTGTGACCTAGCCTTTGATTTCCTTACAGGGAGCCTCCCAAAGCCCTTACTGAAGGCTGAACTATGATCTGTGGTCACCAAGGGAACACAAGTGACCATCTCATGTGAGAGAATTTCAGGTGCCCAGGAATATAAGCTTTATACAGATGGAAGTATAAATCCCTGGAAAACAAAGACCCTGCTGCACCCTGGGAACAAGGCACAGTTCCTCATCCCTTCCATTAAGTGGCTCCATGCATGGCAATATCACTGTAAGTATCTCCCTCTTGCAGGCTGGTCTTAGCTCAGTGAACCCCTGGAGCAGGTGGTGACAGGTAAGAAGCGTTTCAGCTTCAGGCTCTGCCCTCAGGAAAGGGATCTGCTATCTGGAGAGTACTTACCTCACAGACAAACACTGTGGACAATGTTGGAGCTGTGAGACCCCTTAGCACTCTCCTTCCTTCTCTGGTAGGTGTGTACAGTAAACCCAGCCTGTCAGCCCTGCCCAGCCCTGTGCTGACTTCAGGAGGAAAACTGACCTTCAAGTGTGTTTCAGATCAGTATATATTATAAGTTCATACTGACAAAGAAAAATCAGAATTTCTCCGGCTACATGGCAACAGGGAATATACTCAGTAGGCAGTGCCAAGTGGTGTTCCTTGCAGATGCTGTGACAACCCATCACAACAGAACATTCAGACATTATGGCTACTACAAGAAAAACCCACAGTTGCGGTCAGTACCCAGTGAGCCCCTGGAAATACACATCTCAGGTTAGGACGTCCCATCACTGACAAAAGTATTTCTTTGAGACCCCAAGCTCTTAGGGGAGTGCCAGGGGGAGTATGGCTGAGGGATCTCTTAACTCCTGATCTTGAGTCCCACAGAGTGTTAGAGACAATGACACCCACAGGGCAGGATGGGAGGGGACAAGGGCATGTCAGAACCAGATCCTCAACCACAAGTCCATTCCTGGCCAGGACAGTCCAAGAAGCCCTCCCTGCTGACCCAGCCAGGACAGATCCTGGACCCTGGAGCAACTTGATCCTCAAGTGCAGTTCTGACATCAGCTATGACAGATGTGCTCTGTTTAAAGACAATGAGACTGGCCTCTCTCACAGTCCTGGCAGACAGCTGTAGGCTGATCTTTTTCAGGCCAGCTTCTCACTGGGCCATGTGAGGGTCACCACTGGAGTCCAGTAGAGATGCAATGGTGCACACATCCTCTCCTCTGAGTGGTCAGCCCCCAGTGAGCCCATGGACATCCTGATCACAGATGAGGAGCCCAGTGGGTCCAGTCAGGGACTCAGATTCTTCATAGGCTCTGCTGGGGAGCCCAGGGATTGGTGGACAAGATGAAGGTTGGGTGGTAGAAAGAAGAAAAATAGAGACAGGGCAGCAGGGGAGAGACAGAGCCTGAGAGAACAAGGCCCAAATCCTCAGAGACAGACCCTGGTGAGGTCTCAGCTGAGAACAAGATGGCAGCCCTTCACCATCCTTCTTCTCTCTAAGACAGCTCCTTGTCACACCCTCCCTCTCAGTGCAGCCAGAACCCACAGTGTCCTCAGGAGAGAACGTGATCCTATTGTATCAGTTACGGAACCAGATGGACATTTTCCTTCTGACCAAGGAAGAAGCAACTTATTCACCACTAAATCTTAGCTCAAGGTTCCAGGCCTAGAATTACTTGGCAGAATTCAACTTGAGTTCTGTGACCCAAGACCTCACTGGGACCTACAGGTGCTATGGCTCTCGAATCTCATCTTCTTACCTGTTGTCACATCCCAGTGCCCCTGTGCAGTTTGTCATGTCAGATGAGATGTCAAATGTCACTCAAGATCCTGCCTCCAGGAGAGCCTTTGACTGGGATGGGGATTAGAGGTCTTAGGAAATCTCAGGCAGGAGATTCACGACACAGAGACCTGGATGCCGATTGGAGTCCTTCAAGGATCCCCACCCACCCTGCTTCATTAAAATCTAGAAGGTTCCACTTGGGCAGCAGAAGGCTCTTGGGGAGGTCAAAAGCCAGATGTAAGAGAGCAAAGAGTAAATGCTTCTCCATGGTCAGATTCTGCTCCTTCTCTTCCTCTTGTCCTCTTTCACGAGACACTTGGGGGACTTCAGACTTTTGACCCCTATAAGTTCTGGTCCCTGTGTCAGCTAAGCTTGTGTCCAGGAGCCTGGAGATCATACAGGGATGTCAACAGAGACCCTAGAAGCCCAGGGTCTTAGAGGCTGGACTCCAGGAAAGGGTGGGAAAAAAGTGGGTTTTGGCACAGGCTGGGGGAGCAGTGGGGCTGAGGAGGGGAGTGGAGAGTCCTGACTGCACCTTCCCACCCCACCATGAGGCTCTGAGAACAAGCTCCCCTGGAGTCAGGTCCCCAAGAAGCTAAATGAGGACTATGTTGGAAGGCAGGTTCAGGGTGGAAGAGGCAGTTACGGCTTGGTGCAGCCTCCTCTGGAGGTGTTAAATTGAACAAGCCTATTCTCTGAAAGGTCTCAGTTTCTCCAAGTGTAAAGGCAGTGGGCCTGTGACCTCTGCACAGGGATGGTGACCTCATGTAGATGTAGGGCAGAGGACAATGCCATGATATTCAGGCTTCTTCCCTCCAGCTCATGGCTGAAGGAACAAGTCTGGAAATCAAACTCCAGGGTTCAAGCCCAGCTCTACCATGTCTTCCCAGGTGACCTGGGGAAGGTGGACTGGCTAGGATTAGGGAGAGGTGATCCTGTGTTTCATGAATGTGTGGGTGGGAGCTGGTGACTACAAAGACTCAGCATGAGGCCCACACATAGTAGGTGTTCAGATAGCTGCACCATTCCTTGCTCACGATGTCAATTGTGCCCAGGAGTGGAACTCTACAAGAAGATTCAGATTGGGGTCTCAGTGGTCTACCTAATGCTACTCTTCATCCGCTCCAACCTCCACCTCCATCTCCAACCCAGCCTTCAAGGCAAATGCAGGGAGGACGGTGAGTATAATCTTATTGGGTTGGATCTCAGAAGGTTGTGGGATCCCTTGTGGGCATGCAAACAGGGGCTCAGGACACCAGCCCAGGGAAACTGGCCAAATTGGGCCAGCTCAGCTTAGAAATGCTTCTAAGGATTCTCAGACCAGAAATATGTGATGATATTACGTGAGATTTTCCATCTCCTGGAACATCTACACACTTTCCCCAAGTGTAAAGTTTCTGTCCTTCTGTGCAGGTGCTGGGGGATGAACATCCCACCTTCCTGACTGAGACTTCTCTCTCCTCCAGTCCAGATAGAAACTATCTTATACTTTCCTACAGGGGCTGCAGATCCAATGCCCAGAGACACAGGTCCTCAGAGGAGGTAACTCATGCCCAGGTACCCCAAATCTCACCTGCCTGCCAACACTCACTACCATCTGATACCTCCTTGCCTCTCCAGATCCAACCCAGCTGCTGCCATCCAGGAAGAAAACATGTTTGAGAGAAACAGGACCCTAGGGAGGGAGATGTACACTGTCTTGGCCTCGTGGGGATGGTAGGGAGGGGTGGTGGTCAGTGCTCTGTGGCACTGAACCCCATCTTATGGGTCTGCGGACATCACCACACTCTCTGGTTCTCTGTCCCCATGTGGGATGGGGCAGAGATCTGAGATATGCTAGGACTCTTGCCAGTAGACTACAGGCTTGTTCTGTCATAACAGATGCAGCTGTGAAGGACACACAGCCTGAGGACAACATGGATCTGGATGGTCAGGTGAGAGCCCTGTCCCCATCCACGGTGCTCAGGACACCCTCTCTGTCCTCCTCTCTCAGCCCTCAGTGACATCCACAGCTGAACCCTCCTTTCTAGAAGCACCATCTCCTTCATACCATGCCCTCACTCCTGGTTGTCCTGGGACCATGTGGCTGCTCCCTCCTGTCCCTTTCTGTCCCCTCACAACATGTTCCTGGGCTCTCAGAAGAACACGCGACCAAATGAGTCCCAATATCCCACGTCCACTCATTCACCCAGCAGCTGTCCACAAGGAGCTCTGTCCTGACCAGGCTCCCTGTGCACCCTGAGACAGCTGCTAATAAATAGTGTGGGCACTGCATGCAGTTCAGGGAAAATAAAGCAGAGAAAGTGGTGGAGTGTGGGGCAGAGATGGCCAGTGGGAATTAGAAGGAGGCACTCTGACAAGGAGTGAGGAGAAGCCTGGATGGAGGCTGCACAGGCAGAGGATAGAGCAGGTGCAAAGATCCTGAGACAGGAGCTTGTGCTTTCAAAGTGAGCCATCTAGCTGGATCTAAGACACCAGAGTCAGGGTCATGATAATAGGCCAGAGCTGTAGGTTGGAAGTCCCTAAAGATCCCATCATGAATGCCATGGTGGATTTACACATCTCAGGGATCACTTTTGCCTCCTTGTGGAAACCTGGCTAGAGGAGATGCCCAGGGAAACCTGGCACTCTGCCTCTGCCTCATTGTCTCCCTGCTACACAGCCAGCTTGAGGAAGACACCCAGGGGGAGACACGTGCCCAGTAAAACCCTCCAGGATCAAGATGGAATGAGCTGTCATGCCAAGGAAATGCCTAGACATGGAGGATGGACATTTGGGGGAGGACAGAGAGACGGACAGACAGGTGGTTTCTGTTTTCCCCAGGTCCCCCAAGTGTCCAATGACAAGCATGTACCTTCCTCCCAATCTTGAATTCCAGGCTAATGCCTCTGAGGATCCCTTGGATGTGACCTATGGCTAGCTGCGCAACATGACACTCAGACAGAGGACAAAGCTGTCCTCTGTCTGAGTGTCATGTTGCGCAGCTCCTCCTAAGCAGTGGAGCCCTCCTCCCCCCGAGGATCCAAGTGTGTATGCTGCTCTGGTCTCAGCATCCCCAGGAGCCGTACCCATGGACAGTGAGCAATGATGCTCAACGTCCCAAGATTGCTAACACAAAAATCTGGGAGATTCTGGGAACTTTGGGGAGTACTCAGAGCTTACCTCTCAGGTTTTGGAAATAAAGCTGTTTTCCCAATAGTAAGTGCAATGAGAAACTAAACAGAAGGAGAGGATGTTTTAAATTGAGTGATAACTTATAACTTATTGATACAGTGTATTTTTATTACATTTCTCCTACTGCTAGATCCATCATCCCCTGCTTAGTCACCCAGTTTTGTGTCTATTTTTCCCCACTGAGTCCATGATTCATTGTCCAAATACTCTTGGTTGTGGTTTCTGCACTGGATATTCATTGACCTACCAAGGGTCACACTGTAAAAGAAAATTAACTGTTGCTCTCCCAGCAGCTACTAAATGTCAATACTTCTGTAGCTAGGTGTGGACTTCCGTGCCCACCTATGCCTTCTGTGTTGGGATATTGTACGGCTTGTTATTGCATAGATAATGAGCATACTGTCACAGATCCTGTGAGCTCATGTGTGTGATTGCCCCGCCATCTGGAAAACACTGCATTATTGCAGTCATCTGTCACCTCTGGTTCTTTCTGCCCCATCTTCCCTGAAAATCCCTGAGTGCTGGGTAGAGGGATATGACATGGATGTCCCTTTTGGGGCTGTGTAGGGATTCTGTCTGGCAGAAACACCTAGGGAGTCACCAAGCAACCTCCAGCCTGGACTCCTGTTGGTCTCCTGTTTGCCTTTGAAAACCTGCCTGGCACAATTGTCTTTGATACTTTGGGCAAAGCATTGTCACATTCCTGTTGTGATCTGGAGTATATGGTGTGAAATCCTGTATTCCCCAACCCCCAGAAGTTCCTGTATAAAAACCTGGATTACAGCAATAAATAGAGTTATTCCCTCTTGGATTTGCTCCTGGTCTCGTCTCTGAGTCCATCTCTTTTTTTATTCTCTCTCTCTTTTTTTCTTTCTCTCTCTGTCCCATTGGGCTCACTTCCAAACCCCTCCCCCTCTCTGCCAGGGCTTAGACCTGGGTTCTATGAGCCCTGGTCCAGAGAGGAAGAACACTCCATGGAAGGTTAGACATACATGAGATACATCAGTTGCTACAAGGCTGAGCACCCACAGTCTCTTATTCTTGACATGTTGACATTGTGGATCTCTGTGATCATTGCTTTCTGTTGCAAGAAGCCTAAGAAACTCCTTTTTACAGAGAATTGTGGTCAGTTTGTTACTAATGTCTGGTCAAAGCACAGAGAAGAAGCAACTCATAGAAGACATTCTGACGGGGTGAAATGGGGTCAGGAAGCAATTTTAGTTACCACTTTTATGTCCACAACTTGTCCTATTGGGCACTTTCCCATGACACTGTCTCCTAGTGTCCTATGGACCCAGAAGCCCATCTTTTGGGGCAGGGGACTGAGTTCACCAGGGATTATCAATAGTCAGAAAACAGCAGGTGAAGTGTGATCTGCCTGTCCTCTGACTTTGGGAAGGCCATGGCCTCCTGGTTCCTCAGTCTATTCTTTCCTTTGGACTGACCTTCCAGGTCCCTGTTTCACTTTTCCATAGCTCTCTAAGGCTTCTTATAGATAATGAGCATATTAGGGTCTCTGTTCATGGGAAAGGACAGGGACAGGGAACAACACAGAGGGTCCAGACAAGACTCTGTTCTGGAACATGCCAAATGGAGGTCGAAATGCACTTCACAGAGTAGATGGACAGACAAGTCCAAATAGTGGACACTTATTCTATCCCATGCTGTGAAGCTAGAATTATCCTAGAACAACAATCAGATAGCCATTTTAAGAAAAATAAAACAGAGCTGGGGATTTGGCTCGGTGGTTAAGAGCACTGGCTGTTCTTGCAGAGGACTCAGGTTGGTTTACAGCACCCACATGGTGCCTAAAACCCCTCCATCATTCCAGTTCCAGAGGATCCTATGTTGTTTTCTGACCTCCATTGGGTTGCATGACCTGGGTGCATTTACATGCCTGAAAGCAGTATAATCATGTATGTAAAATAAATATAGTAATGAAACATTATAAAAGAAAAGAAAAATAAAAGCCAATGAATCAAAATATGGAAGCAAAGTCTTTAGGAAAATACATTCAAAAGGCAAGAAATTACACCTCAGTTGATTACGGGCATGATGGTGGTCCCCACATCACACCCATGCTATTTCTATAAGTCACTGTGATGGCTGCAGAATGAGAGCATTTCTCCCAGTGTTGTTTTCATCAGACATTTCTATCTTGACAAGATAAATACATCAGTGAATGGTATGCGGCGTGGACACAGAAACAGCATTTTTCAATATTATGCACATGCACATTCATGATGAATCCTCACAGTATCTGATATAAATCCTCAATATCTGATATATATATGTATAATATATATATATATATATATATATATATCTATCTATATATATAATATATACTTGTGTTCCTTTAGTCAATGCGTGGCCACAATCCACATGATGTTCTTCCCTCCTAGAGCCAGGCTGGCAGCTTCAAGATGCTGCAAGCTTCAGGGCTGTCTCTTGCCTGCAGGATGACAGTCCCTAGTCTTAGCTCTGGCAAGGAGAGGGGAGGGAACTGCAGAAAGTTATCCAATGGGAAATGAAAGAAAGACACACCTCAGAGAATGTCTGGGAGATAGACTCAGTTTTACTCATTCCAGCAGTGTGTTTATATACTAAAAGTTACTGAGCTCTGGGCAAGGAAGTGGGGAGGGGCAGGAGGAAGGGAAGGGAGAGCCACCATGGCTCCTACCAAGAGGCTGCAGAGCTCCTGTTTGTGCAACCAGTAAACTAGAGGAGCAACATTTTGCTCAATACCTCAAGGGAAGGGGCCATCTGATTCTGGAACTTTGCAGAGATAGGCGAATCAGGAGATACACTGAAATATCCCAAACTCACAGGGCTATACATAACTCAAAGAGACACCTGAATGTCCACAGAGATATCAGATAACTCTTGGAGGTTCCTCGAGAGAGGTCTTACAGGTCCTTACCTAGAGCCAGGCAAAGTTTCATACCTACAGCCTCTCCTTTGTTTTTGAATTAAAATGGAGCAGTAATGTCACAGTCCTCCAGAAGATATTTCGGGATGGTCTGATACTGGACTAAAGACATTTGAACTGTAACCCCAAACTGGCTTTTGACAAACCAGAAAGTCGACTTTTTGAGGTGAGAATTAGTTTTTACAAAAAGAATGGGGCTGGAGAGATAACCTAGCAGTTAAGAGCACCGACTGCTCTTGCAGAGGACCTGGGTTCGATCCCCAGCACCCACATGGCAGCTGAGAACCATCTGAAACTCCAGTTCCAGGAGAACTCCAGTTCCAGGGGAATCCAACACCCTCTTCTGACATCCGCGGCATTGCACTACACGGGTTCACAAACTTGCATGCAGACAGTACATTCATACACATACAAAAATAAATCAAAATTAAAAAAAAAGAATAATCCTGGTGGCCTAGGGGAGCTTAGGTTGCAGGTAATAGAGCTTTTGTTTACAAGATCTTTCTCTGAGCACAGAGGCAGAAAAAGGCTACAGGTCAGTTTCTATGACTCTCAAGTGCATTTACACCTATTGATTTAAACATAGAAACTGATGTCAGTGCATCATAAACTGAACGTAAGAGATGGAAAGAGACCCACTGAGTATGTAACTTTGCCCTTAAGTGGTGGAACTCTAAAAATAACAAACTAAAAGTAATACCTTCTCTCCTGTTAACACATACAGGTTATGTGAATAGCATTGTCTCTAAAAATAACATTGCTTGTCCTACACATAAAAATATACAAAGATGGGGGCTGGAGAGATGGCCCAGCGGTTAAGAGTGCCGACCACTCTTACAGAGGACCAGGGTTCGATCCCCAGCACCCACATGGCGGCCAAGAACCGTCTGAAATTCCAATTCCAGGAGAATTCCAGTTCCAGAGGAATCCTAGACCCTCTTCTGACCTCCGCGGCATTGCACAACACGGGTGCACAGACCTGCATGCAGACAGTACATTGATACACATACAGAAATAAATAAAATAAAAAGAAATAAAATAAAAAAAATTAAAAAAGATATACAAAGACATAAAGGTATGTGGATACCATTGTTTCTAAAAATAACATTGCCTGTCCTACACAGAAAGACATACAGGGGATGGAGAGATGGCTCAGTGTTTAAGAGCACTGACTGCTCTTGCAGAGGACCAGGGTTTGATTCCCAGGACTCACATGGCAGCTAAGAACCATCTTTAGTGCCTCAGGAGGCAGAAGCAGGTGGATCTCTGTGAGTTCAAGGCCAGCATGGTCTACAGAGTGAGCTCCAGGCCAGCTGGGACTGAGGGAGAGCCTGTCTCAAAAAGACCAAAAAAGAAAAAAAAAAGAAAGACATACAAAGACATACAGGCATGTGAATGACATCACATCTAAGAGTAACATTTCTTATCTTATACATGAAAACATACAGATATTGTATGTTTTCATGTATAAGATAAGATATTACTTGATACCGTTTTTAATACAGATGTTGTTTTTATACTTACACCCCTAAGTCCCAAGCCTGGCTGGAGAGATCTGTATATGCAACTACAATGATGGAACAAAGTTCAGACACAATTGACTCCTGCTACAAATTAAATAGATGTTTTTGAGAAATAGAATATCCTTCCTTCCAAGAGATTTTATATCTTTTAATGTAAGAAAGAAGTTAAGCCATCTTTTGGAGGGCATTACATTAATTTTACCTTATTTTAGGAGAATATATTCTTTTTGAAAACCATAGTACCACATGCATACCCATACGGGAACCAATGTCCTGAGGTTCATTGCTGATGAAGAGATGAAATACTGTCTTTTAAAGCTAAATTATCGTGAATATAAAAAGGGATGTTCAAGAAGAACGTGGAGCAAAGGATTCCCGGTGTTAAAGGACTATAGATCCCAACCCAGGTTACAATATCCAGCAAAAATGTCTATTATAGTTGAAGGAGAGAGAAAAACCTTCCATGACATAAACAAGATGAAAGAATACGTGTCCGGAAAACCAAGCCTTCAGAGAATACTTGAAAAAATTCAAAGGACAGAAGAAAGAAGCAACCATCCCCAGGTACCTAGAAATAGAAATCAATAAAAGCATAACTGCAGAAATAGAAACCTAAACCAAAAACGCATATGGATAATAAGGTGAAAGGAAGCAACACAAACCTATCGGTCATAACATTAAATATTAATGGAATAAACTCCCCAATCAGAAGACATAGACTGGGAGATTGGATTAGGAAACAGAACCCATCGATATGCTGTCTACAAGAAACACATCTTACCTTCAAGAACAAGCACCACCTTAAAGTGAAAGGATGGAAAAAAATATTCCAAGCAAATGGTACCAAAAAGAAAGCAGGTGTTCCTATTTTAATATCAGACAAAATAGACTTCAAAGTAAAACAAATCAGGAGAGAAAAAGAAGGCTATTATATTTTTATAAAAGGAACAATTCACTAAGAAGATTTCACAATTATGAATATATATGCACCAAACTCTGGTGCATCAAAATTTATAAAGACAATTCTCCAGGACCAGAAGGCACAGATTAACCACAGTACACTCATAGTAGGGGACTTAAATACCCCACTGACCCCTTTGGACAGGTAAACAGGACAAAGAATAAATAGACGTCTGAACTGAATGATACGATACTCCAAATGGACCTCACAGACATCTAGTGAATATCCCACCCTAATACCAGAGAATACACTTTCTACTCAGCACCCCAAGGAATATTCTCCAAAATCGAGCACATACTGGGACACAAAAGAAACCTCCAAAAATATGAAAATGTTGAAATAATTTCATGCTTTCTATCAGACCACAGTGCAATAAAGCTCACTATCAACACCAGGTAAGCCCTACTATCTACAAGAACACATCGAGAACGAACAACACACTCTTGAATAACGAATGAGTCAAGGAAGAAATAAAGAAATAAAAGCAATCCTGGAACTCAATGACAATGACAATACAACACAGCAAAACCTATGGGATGCTTTAAAAGCAGTCCTAAAAGGTAAGTTTATAGCACTGGGTGCCTATATTAGAAAAACAGAAATACCACAAGTGAACGATCTAACACTGCAGCTAAAAGCACTTGAGAGGCAACAACAGATGAACCCTAAATGCAACAGACAGGAAGAAATAACAAAAATCAGAGCAGAAATCAATGAAATAGAGACAAAGAAAACAATATAAAAATCAATGAATCACAAAGTTGGACCTTTGAAAGAATAAACAAGATAGACAGACCTCTAGACCAGTTAACTAAAAGAAAGAAGGAACAACTCCAAATCAATTCAATCTGTGGTGAAGAGGGAAATATCAAAACAGACAATGAAAAGATCCAGAAAATCATATGGGAATACTTCAAAAACATACACTCTACCATTTTGAAAACCTAGAAGAAATGGATGATTATCTAAAATCCTGGGAATCACCAAAGCTCAACCAAGAAGAGATTGACAGCTTAAATAGACCCATAATATATGAAGAAATTGAAGATGTAATAAGAAACCTCCCAACTAAAAAAAGCCCAGGCCCAGATGGTCTCATGGCAGAATTCTATAAAACATTTCAAAAAGATGTACAACCATTATTATTCAAATTGTTTAGAAGGATACAGAGAGAAATCTCCCAAATTCCTTCTATGAAGCCAGCATCACTCTATTACCAAAACCATGCAAAGATACAACTCAAAAGGAGAACTACAGACCCATCTCCCTAATGAACACAGATGCCAAAATTCTAACCAGGATACTGGCAAATAGCATACACACCCACATCAAGGGGGTCATCCATCATGACCATGTTTGATTCATACCAGAGATGAAGGGATCAGTCAACATATGAAAATCAATAAATATCATCAAGCATATAAATGGTCTGAAATACAAAAACCACACCATCATCTCAATTGACGAAGAAAAAGCTTTTGACGAAATCTGGCATCCTTTCATGCTTAAAGTCCTAGAGGGAATTGGATTGGAGGGGTCATTCCAAAATATAATCAAAGCCATATGCAGGAAACCCACAGCCAATATCATCCTAAATGGGGAAACGACAGAAGCATTCCTTTTAAAGGTAGGAGCTCAGCAAGGCTGCCCCCCTGTCAGCACTTCTCTTCAATATAGTGCTTGAAACACTTGGTAGGGCAATAAGGCAAGAAAAGTAATTTAAAAGAGTACTAATTGGAAAAAAGGAAGTCAAGCTATCCCAATTTGCTGATGATATGATTTACACAAGGGATCCAAAAACTCCACCAGAAAACTCCTAGAAACTATTAAGAGCTTCAGTAATGTGGCAGGATACAAAACTAACCTAGATAAATCAGTAGCATTTCTTTACATCAACAACAAGCATCTGAAGAAGGAATTCAAGGAGACCTTCACACTCACAATAGCTTCAAAAACAATAAAATAAGTAGGAACAAATCTAACAAAAGTCACCAAAGATCTCTACACAAAAAATTTTAAACCCTTGAAGAAGGAAATTGAAGAAGACATCAGAAGATGGAAAAACCTCCCATGCTCATGGATTGGGAAAATAAATATGGTAAAAATGTCCATTCTACCCAAACTGTTGTACAGATTTAATGCAATCCCAATTAAAATCCCCAAGAGCTTTTTCACAGGCTTGGAAAACATCCTTAATTTCATTAGCCAAAACAACCCTGAGTGAAAAGAGCAATACAGGGAAGATCTGTATACCAGACTTCAAACTATACTGGAGGGCTATAGTCTTATAAACAGCTTGGTACTGACACAAAAACAGACCTGTTGACCAATGTAGCAAAACTGAAGATCCAAATTTGAGCACATACAATTTCAGCCATCTCATATTTGACAAGGGGGCCAAGAAGACACAATGGAGGAAAAACAGCATCTTCAGCAAGTGGTGTTGGCAAAACTGGATCACCACTTGTAGAAGAATAAAATTAAATCCCTACCTCTCACCTTGTACTAAAGTTAACTCCAGATGGATTAAAGACCTCAATGTGAAGCCCCAAACTTGGAAGGCGATAGAAGATAAAGTTAGCAGCAGACTACAAGACATAGGCATAGGAAAGACTTCCTAAATCAGACAGCAGCTGCACAAGTATTAAGGTCGACAATAGACAAATGGGTCCTCATTAAACTCAAAAGATTCTGTACCTCAAAAGAAACAATCAAGGAAGTGAAGAGAAAATCCTCAGAGTGGGAGGCAACCTTCACTCCATATACATCTGACAAAGCATTGATTTCCAGAATACATAAACTACTCAAAAATCAAAGAAGAAAGAAAACAAATGACCCACTCAATAGATGGAGTAAAAACCTGGACAGAGACTTCACAAGTGAGGAATTAGAAATGGCTGAGAAACTTCTTAAGAAGTGTTCATGTCGCTAAAAATTAAGGAAATGCAAATCAAAACCACTTTAAGATATCATCTTACTCCAATAAGACTGGCTAGGATCAAGAAAACAAATGATACCAAGTGCTGGAAAAGTTGTAGGGAAAGGGGAACACTCATCCACTGCTGGTGGAAATGTAAATTCGTACAGCCACTATGGAAAGCAGTATGGAGAACCCTTGGAAGACTTGGAATGAACTTGCTACCTGACCCAGCCATATCTCTTCTGGGCATGTACCCACATGGCTCATCGTACCGCACAGATACGTGCACAACCATGTTTATTTCAGCTCTCTTCACAATAGCAAGGAGCTGGAACCAACCTAAATGCCCCTCAACTGACGAGTGGATAGAGAAAATGTGGTACATCTACACAACGGAGTTCTAGGCAGCGGTAAAGAAAGATGACATCAGGAACTTTGCAGGTAAATGGTTGGAGCTAGAAGATATCATGCTGAGTGAAGTAACACAGTCCTAGAAAAACAAACAATGAATAGTATCCCTCATCTGTGGATGCTAGCACCAATTTCCTAATTCTATGGCAAACGGAGCAATGTCAATGTGATCTGAAAACAACTGTGTTCTAATATTGTGAATTCCTTAAGATATAATAAACAAATAAAATGGGATGTTACAGATACGATTATGAAAAGGACATCTGATACACATTAAATGTCAATGCTGTTACCTGGAAATTTAGTTGGATTGAATTAAAAGTAACTTGTAGTTTACATAAATTTATATGTGACCAATTTTTTACATTGACCAGTATTAGGACTGATTTTTAAAGAGCATATTAATTTCAGTTACCACTATCCAATGTGTGAATAGATTTTGAACATCAAGTAATATAAGTTAGAATAACCTTGATTAAACGTACATTGTGATCTTTAAGTTACTGATTAAGACTCGATCCTGTAGAAGTAAAGTTTACACATATACAATTTTAACAGATATATAATCTCTATATATATATATATATATATTACTTAGATGTATATCTTTAAGGTATAAATTTTGTAGAATGTGTTTTATGGATCCTACTGTGTGATGGTGGGTCACATCCAGGGGATGATGGTACATACTTAATAAAACTTTGAAGTACTTCCTATGTATATTTATATTTAACCTTCATAAATCAATTAATTTATTAGCCTTTTAAATATACTGGCAAGACCTGAGTTAGGGAAAAAAATCTATCTTGATTTTAGAGTTAGCCTTTCCAAAATTTATGTAAATAGAAAAATCACACAAATCAATTTTTAACCAAAACCCCAAAATGACAAATAGTTATTAAAGAACATTGATTAGTTTGAGTTAATTTTTGTTACACTAAGCTGGCTTGAAAATATTTATACAAAGTTGTCTTTTTGACATACAGTTAAATTTAAACTCATGAATTAAGATGACTTGTTATTTTCACTCGGCAGTAGGTTACAAACCACATGGTCTGGGGGCCTGTGAATTTAAAAAATGAAAACAATTCTAAAAGACTCCAAAATTGTTTAGGACCTTGTTTATTAATTAATTTTAGAATAGTTTAGCATCCTTAATTGTTTAACCTTGAAATGCCTAGGACTTATTAATTGATCAATTGTGCACAATTTGTTTAAAGTTGTTTTGTGGTACCCATGTATCAGATTTAGAGAAGCATGCTTGAGATGGGATTTAACTTAACAGATTTTAAATGGCCATTTTAAAATATATTATCTCAAGATAAAAATTGATGTTTAAGGAACAGTATAATTACCTCAATTCTGAACAAGTATCATGAGGAAGAACACAATAAAGTCTAAAGGTACATTTTTTTAATATCTTTTGGAAAAACCTGAATCAAAAAGACCTGGATACATACTGAAACCTTTTGATCCGCAACAGGCCTGAAGAACTTTGGGAAACATGGTTTCTTAGCCTGGAAGGAAAGGAAATGAAAAATGTCCACGAAAGGAAATTGACATGACTGTGAGTGTCCCAAGGAATTCTGGGAAATGTAGTTTTGCATTCGAACCTGGCACACCCTCCTTGCGTTTTTGTTTTTTTTTTTGGCCTGAAAAATGATTTTGGTTTTAAATTTTTGTAGTTCCGAGGTGGGGCTACATTGATGAGAAATTCCTGGAAATGAAGGTTTTGGTTATTCCTGATCTGGCATGGATTTTGTGTGGCAGAGAGGGAAATAGCTAAAGGGCTGTGTGCTTCTGGCCCTTTAAGGGAAAGAGGCTGAGAATGAAGGAAGGGGTTGGACTGTGGAGCAGGCTGAGCAAAGGTCCATGGGGCCACTGGCTATGTCTGGCCCTGCCAGCTCCCAGCCCAGCACTCCTGATCCTTCTTGCACCTGGAGCACACTCCTGACTCCTCTGCCTGCTTGGACTGCAGCAGAGCCACCACCACAGCCATTTGGATGTTTTGATTCATCTGATTTGTTACCATTGGGTTTTTCTGGCATGCCTATTTGTTTTCCATGATAAAGAAAGACAGAAAATGCTAGTGGTTAGGGAAAAAGACAGTTCAAAAACTAATCTCAGGTGAAAGAGAAATTTTCATAGAGATATGCCAATAGTTTGGCCATATAGAGGAGAAATGTTGAAAGACAGATTCAAAGATTAATCTCACGTGAAAGAGAAATTTTCACAGAGATATCCCAATAGCCTGGTCATATAGAGAAGGAATTCTGTAGGGAAAAAACAGATCAAAGACTAATCTCATTTGGAAATGGACTCCTGTCTTCCCATGAGGGTAGACTTTTGAACTGTCTCTTTCCCTAACTACTAGAATTTCCTATCTCTCTTTCTAAGTCTCCATCTTCTATACAGCCAGCTTGGCACATCTCCATGGAATTTTCTCTTCCTGTGAGGTTAGTCTTTTGAACTGTCCCTTTCCCTAACCACTAGCATTTCCTATCTCTCTTTATCATGGATAACAAACGGTTATGCCAAAAAGATACACAGGCCAAGAAAATAAAAACGCTCCTCAAGAGTCAAGGAGTTGAAATTTCCACATGGGAAGCCGCCTCCTTTTGGAGTGAAACTCTTAATATTGTCCCATGGATGTCCCCTGCAGACTTATGGAATTCAGAACTCTAGACAGCGAGAAAATTCTCCAGCCTCTCTCACATTCCTGCCACTACTAGCCATGGTGAGACAATGCTTAGGGCCTTCTCACCAAACCATGCCAGGAAAGGAAAACAACAAAATTAAATTGCAGACCCCCTCCTCTCAAGAACCTGCTAAAATTCCCCTTGAAAACCCCAATAAAATTCCCTCTGAAAGGCCTCCAAACTTGCATTCCTAAAATTCCCTCTTCCCAACTTCAGCAAATCCTTAGAACCTGCTCCTCCTGTTCTGTTCTAATTAAAACACCTGTGCTACATGTTTGGGGAATTAACCCCAGGGGATTTAAAGCCAATGCATTCTGGTAAACTGATATTATACACATACCTTCCTTTGGAAAATAAAAGTATGTATTTGTCTCCATGGACACTTATTCCAAATTTAACTGGGCTACTCCCCATACAGGAGAGAAAGCCAAGGACCTCGTTGCCCACCTACTTTCTACCTTTGCTACCATGGGCATTCCCAAACAGATTAAAACAGACAATGGGCCAGCATTTGCTAGCTCTAACTTTAAATCATTTTGTCAATTATGGAATATTGCACGTCATACAGGTATCTCTCATAACCCACAGAGACAAAACATCATAGAATGGACCCACCAGGTACTAAAAAATCAGTTATTTAAAGAAAACGCTGGGAAATACCCTCCTAACATCCAGCTGGCCATGGTGTTGGCAACTCTAAACCTCTTTAACATTTATGGGTATTCAAAGTGTCCAGCCATAGTCAAACATTGGTAGATGCCAAGCATTGTTCCTCAAATACTTGTCAGATGGAAAGACCCCCTAAACAATCAGTGGAAAGGACCTGATCCACTGTTAACAATTGGGAGGTGCTTTGCTTGCATCCTCCCACAGGATTGTCTGAGACCCATTTGGATTCTGGCCAGAAATGTCAGATTCATCCCTGCTGACCAAAAAGATTGCATGCCTGTCACTCGTGGATAGAAAGAAGAGGAGAAAGAGGAGATGACACTCTCAGAACCCAAATGACATAACATGGAAGAAACTTGACCAACTCCTCACTTCTGCAAAATCCATGTGTCCCCCCACGTGCCCCTGTCTGCCTTCCTTTTAGCTGCTCTCATAATAGTTCATGCTGACTCTGCCTCTGCCCAGCCTGTGAATAGAACACCAACTTGGACCCATGTCTGGTGATTCCTTGTCAGAGAAACTTGGGAGGGAAGAAATCAGGTAATTGGGACCAGCGACTGTCCTTTGCAAGGCTGCAGCAAAGCAATCACAATTACTGTGTTTCCCAATTCCACCACTACCTCTCAAGCACATTTTATCTGCTTCTCCCATCTTAACAGAGGACAGTGTTTGCAGGAAGCTGATACTTATGGTGGTTGCAGATTCTGGTCTTGCAGGTTGGAGAGTGTTCGCAGCCCAAGAAGCCCGTTTCAGATCCAAAATAACCACTTTAAAATTAATATACAAGACCCCTGGAGTGACTGCTGGAGAGCTGGAATACAGGGAAAACTCTACCCTTACAGATATCCGTATCTCTTGCCAGCTTGTTCTAGCTCCTCAACTCATCCTCACTCAATTCCACATTCTGTTACAGGAGTCCAAAATAGAAGGAAACTGTGGTCCACTGTAACACGGCCTCAGTACATTGAATATGCCAGAAATCTCCTCAATTACACCACCCATCCTAATGTCTCCCAATGTTTTTTCTGTGCATCCCTCACATGCCCTCTTTTCACTGCCATTCCTTCTAATGCCTCCTTACAGGAATCTGCCCCCATGGAGACAGAGCCAGTGTTTCACGGCATTTCTTTCTTCTACTACTGACTCAATACACTTCTTATTTGTTTAGTGAGAGCTGCAGTAGCCTCAGACCCCAGGTGCCTCTGAAGTGTCCTTCTAGACAGGACTGTGTGTCAAATCATCATTCTTTCTCTGGTGTGATGGCCCCACATCCCTATGTGAAAATGCAGCTCAGACACACACTGATTGCTTAAAATGTGATCAACCTTAAGTTTAAGTTTCAGAATTCTGGGGGAAAATGGTAAAATACTTAATTCTTAGAAACTGATTATGGCTGTGTATGGGAGTGCACAACTTCATTAAGATCTGTAGATTGGCTAAATAGACTCCAGTGGATGAACTTGAACTTAAGAACATCTGGTAAAATGGTTGAGTAAATGAGACTTAGCATGTACATGAGGCCTGGTGGGGCAGGGGTGAGGGAAGGTAGGGGAAGGGATATAAATATCATTAAGATGTTTTATATGAATGATCTATAAAAATACTTAAGTCATTTCATGTATGTAAATAATTTACTTTTGTAATGTATTGATGTAAAAACTAGTTAGATGCTATATTGAATCAAAAATAATCCAAATTATAGTCACCTTTACATAACACTAATCTTCAAAAATGAGGGAAATATTCCTGCTGCCTGCAGTTCCATGATGTTGAATTCTCAGCACTCTCTCACAGGAAATGATACATTCCTTACACTCCTTATCTTTTCCCTCACATTCCAGTTCCTCCAAGCAAGACTTCCATAATCTCCCAGGCCAGTGTGATTTGTCATCTCCTCTCCTAACTACACGATGTGGTGAACACTAAAACATGTACTAATATCTCCTTAGATGATTGTTGGCTATCTGAGTTTTATTGGTCTTTTCTTAGAGAAACTATACACAGAAGGAAACTTACACTCAGATTGCACGGAGTTGGGGAAACTGTATAAGTGAAGGATGGATAGATGGGCGAATGATGCAAAAATGATGGATGGCTGACTGAAAGGCAAGAGAGATGGAAGATGGATGGGTGATTAAAAGGGAGGATGGATTAAAGATGGATGGCTGAGAGAATGGAAGGGTAGATGGAAGATGGATGGGTGAGTGTAAGAAGCTTTTTTTTTATGCAGAACAGGGACCAGGTGGTTCTGCTAAGGGGAATGGGAACACAGTGTCCGCTTTGTGGACACTGTGTGGAGCTGACACCATGGCACAGAGGCCAGCTGGCTACTTCCCATAGCCCAGCCTTAGTGGTACTTCCAACTCAGGCCCTTAGCCTGGACCCATGAGACATGTGTTCCACCCTTCACCTGCCCAGATACTGCTGAAACCTGGACAGGAATTTCAGGCTGATGGCTGTTGGCCTCCCTTCAGCCAATGTCCACTCACAACACCAGCTACTCAGATTGGTGGTCCTCAGGGGGAACCTTTTTCCAACCCACTGGCCATCTGAACAAAACGCAGGCCTACCTTAGCTTGTATGCATGAAATAATTAATAAAAAATAATGACTGGGAATTCTGTGACGACTTTACTATGAAATTCAAATTTACTCCTTGCTATAGCTTGCTTTTATAAACAAAATGACATCAGTTCCCAGAGCCAATCATAAGTCCCTCAACTCCACGCCACTGCACACCATTGCCCCACCAAGCATCATGCACCTAGGCCACTTTGCTTACTCCTCCTTGGGGCAGGGTTAGACCCTCAGCCACCCAGTGACCTGAGGTGTACTAGCTGGAAGCTAGCCTGAAATTTAAGCTGGATTTTCCCACAAGGTGAGTGAATGGGAACATGGATGGAAGATGGATGGATGAGTGAATGGAAGGATGGATGGAAGATGGATGGAAGGATGAAGAGATGGTTGCATGGGCAAAGGACAGATGGTCTTATAAATTTTTTTGGTAATTTAAAAGATAAAACACAGCAATCAACAATGTGATGAGCCACCATCTTCCCTCTATATTATAAAGACATAACTAAAATATCTCTGTGCTAATTGGAATTCCTGTCCCATTTTCTCTTGCCATATTTTCTTTTTTTTAATTTTTTTATTATTTTAATTTATTTTTTATTTTTAAGGGATTCTACAATATAATGACACAGTTGTTTGCAGATAACATTGATATTACCCAGTATGTCATACAAGTAGGTAATTGGTGCATTTTGCACGTATCTATGTCCAAAGTTTGAACAACCCAAGGTTCCCATAGTCCAGTTGGAGAAGCTTGTATGCACAGGCATGTTGATCAATCAGGAGTCGAGACTATATTCCTGTAGTCTCATGATTCACCCCTATCTCTCCACAGCCCTTACAATCTACCACGCCTCCTCTTCCGCAGTTTGTTCCCTGGGCTTTGGGAAAGGGGCACAAGTGGGTGAGAAGAAAACAGTCTAATTTCTTTGGAGTTGTCATTTTGGACTCCAGTCTGTTCAGGTTGTTTCCCTTCATGGATTGACAGCTTTCCCAGTGATACCCTTTTTAGTCATACTAACAAAGCACAAGCTATTGGATGTACAGGCATTTAAGCAGTACCAATTATTATGTCAAGCTAAGCTGTGAGCATAGACACAGATGCTTGGATGGTATGCTAATCCGCAAACTGTGGTTTCTCTATAAAGGGTGACAAGTTCTTATTGTGGCTTATAACATCTCCTAACCACTAGAGGACATAAGCTTGTGGCATCCGCTGTGAGTTATTCCTCCAAGGAGAGAGCTAATAGCCAAATAGATTTGGGATATATATAGACACTTGGCTGCCACTGTTGCACAGTATCTCCAGGCTGTTGAGGTGTAGCTGATATTGACGGAGGAGTCTTGCTTGTCTCAGGGAGACCAATATTTTGCTGTATTGCTTTAGTGGCCTTTGGTAACGCTCTCTAGCATTTCAGAGGCCAGTTGTACGCTAGCAAGTGACGTCTCATAACATTTTTCATGCTCACACCAGGTCTTCAACAACAGGGACTTACTGCCTTTCTCCTTGCATATATCCCATTTATAGGCAAAAGGCCTTTATATTTGGGGGGGGCGGGTTTGAATCCCCTAGCCAACATCTCCTAGGCAGAATAATTCATTGCTGATGTCAGAGCTTTCCTGTAGTAATATATTATGTTTAATTACACAACTTATAAACACTTTACTATTGAATTTGGCTCTAGATAGAGAAATATCCTTTCACAGTTCCTATGCCTATCAATCAGTTAATACGTTATGCCTGTTTTATAGGAAATTACCACTGTAACAATTGGTTCTAGTTTACAGTTAGGAAGTGGTTTCATTACCATCATGTTTTTCTTTTTCCTATAAAGGGGAGGGATAGGAAGGTTTCTCAGCATCTGGAAGGTAAACTTCATTAGGGCCCATTATAAACAGTCAACCCCAATATTATTCAGAGAGATGCTCAGTGTCCATGACTCAGGCAGTCTGAGGTTCTTCATTCTTTAATGTTCAGATGGGTCAACCTCTCTGCTGGTATTCCCCAGTTCATCCTGCACAGCTATAAGTTGTATGTTTCAGGCATTTAGATTGGTGATTTTTACCTGTGGGAACAGGTGAGTGAATGGGAACATGGATGGAAGATGGATGGATGAGTGAATGGAAAGATGGATGGAAGATGGATGGAAGGATGAAGAGATGGTTGTATGGGCAAAGGACTGATGCTCTTATAAAATTTTTTGGTAATTTAAAAGATAAAACACAGCAATCAACAGTGTGATGAGTCACCATCTTCCCTCCACATTATAAAGACATAACTAAAATATCTCTGTGCTAATTGGAATTCCTGTCACATTTTCTCTTGCCATATTTTCAAGATGCCTTATTGTACCAAAGTTAATAAGGTTAGAAAATGAGTTACCAAACAGAAATGAGTCATTAAAACCTGAAAAACAGGAGGCAGATTGAAATGTCCCTCACCATCCACAGACTGTGTCAGGCCCTGCTGCTGCCCGTTCACACAACAACTTGCTTTCTTTGCACACCTGGGGAATGCAACACCTTCCTTTTCCAGTGTGAGAGTTCTGAGGGCGGTTAGATGAAGGAATGCCCCTAGTCTTCACACTTTGGAAAGTCTCAGTTAAGGTCCAAGACAGCCATGTGTCAGGCACGAAAGTCTCTCCCAACCACCTTAAGGTTTCTGCAGAACTTCCAATACTAGCCATGATCACTGCCAGCTACCTGCCTTCCCAGAATCCTTCAGTCTTAGTCCCATCTGTTCTGCCCCATCTCAGAGTCCTGCAGAGTGAGATGAGGGAGGTACAACTGCCACTTCTCTATGCTCTCCTGTCTGCCACAACACAATTCAGAGATTTCAGCTCAGTGGTTGAGCATTAGCATAACAAGAAAGACCCTCACTGTGGGAGCTAACACCCACTCCCCTTCCAGTGGTGAGGTGAAGCAAAAAGCTGCTAGGAAAAGGCTGCAGCAAAATTGGCTTCCAGGCTCTGGGAGACCCTGGCTAATTACCATAATAGCTTCTTTATGAGCTCACTACAGAATTCCTGGATGAGGTTTTAAGTAAGTTTCTTTATTCTAAGGGAAACTCTTATACAGCAAAGTTTTTCTTAGGCAAAAATCTCTCTTATAAAAAACTCATACAGGTTCTTATGGCAAAATCTCTACTTACAGCAAAAGTCTCCACTTTTTTTTTTAAAGGAAAAAAGTTAAATCTTATACAGGCATTAGGAAAACAGCAACCAATACTGAGACAAGCTACAGAAAATAGGATCTATCTAGCCAGGCATGGTAGCGCACGCTTTTAATCCTAGCACTTGGGAGGCAGAGGCAGGTGGATCTTTGTGAGTTCAAGGCCAGCCTGGTCTACAGAGTGAGTTCCAGGACAGCTGGGGCTGCAGGGAGACCCTGTCTCAAAAAGACCAAAAAAAAATAGGATCTTTAAAAATAACAGAAAGTGGTGTTACATGCAAATTAAAATAGTACAAAATGCAACTTAAAACTGTCATAGCATGTTCCACTTAGCAGATTGGCAAAATCAATGTTTAAAGCCCAGTTTCATCAAAGTTATCCAAGAACACTATATATAGCATTATAGAAAGAATTGCAGTTAATACAACTTGCCCTTTATGTAAATTTACAGAGTCTACAGTACAAATCCAACCCAGGGATGTAATTTTTAATATATAATTACACATAGAAACTAAGTAATTATGGGCAATCTAATCACCTCATTCTTCATTTCAAAGGATCAAAGAGCATCTATGTACTCAGGGAGTGACTGGTTCAATGAACTATGGATAGGTTGAAAACACAAAGACCATGAATGAGGAAGGTAGTCTATACTTTCTAATATATTTCGTTTTCTATACTCAGAAGCATTCAGGGGAATAATTCTTCAATAGTGCATAAAATTGAGTTCCAACTTTAGTAGAAGGGAAGAGTCTATGTAGCCAAGGCTGACCTGGAACTCAAAATGGAGCCCAAGGTCTATAGCAAGATCTCTTTGGGTTCTTATGGCTACAGCTTCTCATGACAGAATCTCTGCTTATGGCAAGAGTCTCTCTCTATTTTGAAGCAAATAGTGTCTCATGTCTAGCTTATAGTAAATGATCATCTTTCTGTATTCCTATGGCAAATGCTGGTTCTGTTTCTAGCTTATGGTAAATGGGGTTTCCTTCTCTATTCTTTATTCAAGCATCTTTTATAGGTCAAGAGCATGTGACTTCAAGAACCCATGCAAAAATTAGAAATGTGCTTCACGCAAAGGACCTGGGGAGAGAAAGCTCCAAGAGATAAGGCTTTAGTGAACTAATAAACTTGGGGGTGGGAGCACTTTGCCATCCAGTTCCAGCGGAATCCAACACCCTCTTCTGACCTCCGCGGCATTGCATGACATGGGTGAACAAACCTGCATGCAGAAAGTACATTCATACACATACAGAAATAATAAAAAAAAGAGTAAACATAAACCCTGGTAAAAGCAAGGAAGACAGTCTAGTAATGATGTATTCAAGTTCTAATCTTAAAGCATGCACTAACTAGGAGAACTAGATATTAAATCAAATGGAGACTGTGCCAGGATACTTTTCCACAGAGCAATGGAATTTGAGGCCTAGCAGTGACCCCTATCTCTACTTCTCATGTTCCAGAGAAAGAGCTGTAGAAGGAGATCTGCTTTCAGACTCCAGCCCTGTCAGAGCTGCAGTGCCAGCTCAAGAATTCCTAAATTCCATGGTAAACCTAATTCTGGGCTGCAGCAGTCAGGGCCCACCACAGGACATTTTTCTGGTTTTAAACCTGGGACCTCAGGTAAGTTAGACAACTGTTCCACAGATGACATCTTCTTCCTCAGTCGTTCATAATTATAAATGTTCAAAGAAGAATATTGGCACTCATACCAGCTAACTAGACATGTTGATAAATAACAGTGTATTTTGAGCTGTACAGACTGATGATTTTCATACACATTTACTTAATGGAATGTGTCAAAATACATAAACATACCCTTCATCAGCACATCTACCATTTTCATTGTTCAATTTTCTCATAGTAAGAGAATTCAACCTACACCATCCTGGTAGGTTGCAAGTGTGTGCTGCAGTGTGGTCTGCAAGGTTGTGTGGGAAAAGGAGCACTGTAGAGCTAGCTCAGATGATGGCATTTGAGAGAGCCATGCCTACCATGGAGACCACAGCTCATAGAAATTTTGATGGAGGTATTGGTGAGTGACAGGGTTCCATGTGTCCTTAGTTAGGCTTGTATTGAACCCTGGACCTCGTCTGAGTTTCCCATGGCTCCTATGTCTGCAGTGTTATGACGAGAAGCTGCTGTGTGGTGCAAAGGCCATCACCTTTAGACAGCATGAACTGCGGCCATCTGACCACATCCTGCTCATGTTGCAATGTCAGTCAGCTCTGTCCTGCTGCACCACAGAAAAAGAAACACTCTCCTCCCAGGTATTCATGCTGAGTCATCCCTGTCAGCCTGGCTGAGCACTTCTCTCATTAACAGGGATGTGTTTCCACATGGCTAATTGTGTATTAAAGTTATCCCACTCAAACTTTTCAAGTGTTGACAGCTTCACCCCTGAGCCTATAGTAGGTGCTGCAACAATTCACAACAGTAGCTGTGTTCAGAGCACAGTGGTTCTGAATCTGATGCCCACAACCACTTCCTGGGCTCTTCACACCCTGAACTGTGGTCACAGTTAGACATCTTGGATGTTTATATCCTCTCTATGTCCAGCCATCCTTGACCAGAGTCACCTTGTGATGCAAGAATGGAGCATGAAAAGGAGGAAATGTCACAGTGCTTGTAAAAGGTAGGGTTGGAGTCAGATTCCTGGGGTCAGCTCATGCTCGTTGCTCTAGTCACTACACACATGAATGATGAACCTCTCTGGATAGTGTGAAGTTTTCAGTAAGAAATGTCATACAATGTTAAACAGTTCACAATACTAAGTCACTAAAATTTCTGTTGTGGAGAGTTGAAATGCTACAAGTTGGCAGTCAAATTGTCTTGGTCTAGCTCCAGCCTCCTTAATATGCATTAATTACCCCCTTCTGGGTGTGACCAAACATTCTTATTACTATTAGGAAAATAGTTTTGGAATTTACAAAGAGATATCAGGCATCCATCAAGACTAACACAAAGAATGTCATCAGAGAGTATCAGGGGTTTCTAGCAGAGATGTTGCCACTTTGCTGTAACCCATTGACCTCATGTTTCTTCTAACATATTTGAAAATAGGTTGATTAATAACATTCCTTATTGTGGGGAGTGGAGAGATGGCTCAGCAGTTAAGAGCACTGGCTGTTTCAGCAGAAGATCTGGGTTTGTTCCCCAGCACCCGCATGGAGGCCAACAACCATATGTGACTCCAGTTCCAGGGGAATCCAACATCCTTTTCTGTCTGTGGGCATTGCACACATGTCGTATACTTGCATACATGCAGGCAATAGACTCCTACACATAAAAATAGGATAACAAATAAAATATATTCTTTAAATTCCTTATTCTGACACTGCAAAAGCTACATGAACCTATTAAAACCCTGTACCTTTGGCAATCTAAATCTCTGATCTTGGGCCATGGTTACCCATGTTTACCTCCAGAATAAATGATATCACTTTGAGGTAAGACCTGTTTGCATGCTCTTCCACCATGAGACACACACCCTCCCTCACTCTGAAAATAGGCCAGGCTCCCACAAGTGAAAGTCCTGTCACTCTATAGTGGGTCCTAGCACAGATAACGTGCTTACCGTTCGGTTGACCCCTCACCCGATAACCTCCTATCTCCTGAAGTTTTCTCTTTCCCTACCTTTTCCCTTCTTGGTACACACATTAGAGTACAGAAAAGTCAAGGGGTCTAGGAACAAGGTACAGATATGGTAGCATATGTAATATGATCAATATTTATTGTATAAAATTGCCCCAAATTTAAAAAGCTTACTCAAAATAAAATTTAAAAAAATGATAAAAAATAAAGAGGATTCTGTCTTGTCTCAGAGTCGGAACGTGCACTAGAGCCAGGGGGACCAAGTTCAGACCTCAACAGTCTCTTACTGACACTGTCTTTGGAATACTGCTTCCTCTTCTGGAACATTTTACCCTTCGTAAAGCATAAATGCAGTTTGGTCATGTTCAGGTACTCAGATGGGTTGTGGAAAAACAGGATACAATCCCAGTGTGCCTTGACTAAAGTACACAGTCAGAAAATGGTCAGTGGTGATTAGCTTAGTGGCAAAAGCATGTGGTCTTAATGGATGGTCTCCAACCTGAGTTTTCTCAGGGACTTGCTGCAGCTCCTCTCCATTGGCATTGCGAACTGCAGTTTTTGTTAACTGATGTTGTTGTGTCAAACTGCTGTCTAATTGAATTTAGGCCTGGTCAAAGAAGGACACTCATGCCTGGAATCATAAATATAACATGGCTTGAGAAACCACAGATGCTAGAGGAGAACCTGCTACTACTACCACGTTCCTAAAAGAGTATAGCTTTTCAATGTATTCTAAATACATACCCTCACACACAGAGATCAGTGCAGCTCTCATCCCTCCCCATGGAAGCTTGCTTTGCCGTCGACAGAGGCTCTTGTGAAGATCCACAACTGGTTAAATGCAGAGTAAACATGGGGAGCCCAGCACCATCAGTGCATCTACAGCATTGTTGAATGTGAAGAACATTCCATTGTGCACAGGTACCATGACCTCATTATCCATTCATCTGTTGATGGATATCTAGGTCATTTCCAATCCCTGACTCTTATGGAGAGGCTGCACCACACGTGGATGAACAGGTATTTCTGTTGTAGGATATAGTGTCTTTGTTTAGATGCCCAAGAGTCATGTCACTGAATCATCTGGAAGATCAATTTTAGCTTTCTGAGAGGACTTGACAATGATTTCCATAGTGGCCACAACACTTTGTACTTCCACCAGCAGTGAGCATGCGTTCCCCTTTCTCCATATCTTCACCAGCATTTGTCCTTGTTTTTTTATTATTTTTTATGTGTATGAGTGTACTGTCTACATGCAGGTTGGTGCACCCGTGTTGTGCAATGCCACGGAGATCAGAAGAGGGCATCATAATCCCCTGGAACTGAAGTTAAAGACGGTTCTTAGCCACCATGTGGGTGCTGGGAATCAAACCCGGGTCCTCTGCAAGAGCAGTTGGTGATCTTAACCACTGAGTCATCTCTCCAGCCCCTCCTTGTTTGTTTTTTAGATATTAGACATTCTGAGAGTAGTGAAAGGCAATCTCAAAGTTAACTTAATTTTAATTACCCATGTGACTAAAGATGTTGAACATTTTTGAAGTATTTGTCACCTCTTTTCATTTCATCAGTAGAGAACTCCACTATATCAAACATCTGTCTCCCCAGCTCAGGGATCACTGTGGAAGCAGCGGCAGAAAGACTGTGAGACCAAGTGCAGAATGGTGATCACAACAGTTTCCCAGACAGCCGATCAGTTACTCAAAGGAGCTCACAGCAATGGGGACAGCAGGTACAAGTTCCACTTAAGCTCAAGACACACCAAAGCCCAGCATAGATGTGTGGATGTGAATAAGAACCCCCAGCCCTATCTGAGTACTGGCAAATGAGGGTTGTTGCAACAGGGAGATGCAATCTCATGTAAGGATGAGACTCCTGGTAGGATGACCAGGCTCCAGTGCATGAACCCAACTGTTCTGGTTTGTCTTCCATTGCTGTGACAAAACACTCTGACCATCACCAACTTGGGGAGGAAAGGGTTTATTCAGCTTACATCTTCTGGGTCACAGTTCATCACTTAAGGAGCCCAAGGCAGGAACTCAGGGCAGGAACCTGGAGGCAGGAGCTGAAGCACAGGCCATGGAGGAATGCTGTTCACTGGCTTGCTNGCATCATAATCCCCTGGAACTGAAGTTAAAGACGGTTCTTAGCCACCATGTGGGTGCTGGGATTCGAACCCGGGTCCTCTGCAAGAGCAGTTGGTGATCTTAACCACTGAGTCATCTCTCCAGCCCCTCCTTGTTTGTTTTTTAGTTATTAGACATTCTGAGAGTAGTGAAAGGCAATATCAAAGTTAACTTAATTTTCATTACCCATGTGACTAAAGATCTTGAACATTTTTGAAGTATTTGTCACCTCTTTTCATTTCAACATTAGAGAACTCCACTATATCAGACATCTGTCTCCCCAGCTCAGGGATCACTGTGGAAGCAGTGGCAGAAAGACTGTGAGACCAAGTGCAGATTGGTGATCACGACAGTTCCCAGACAGCCAGTCAGTTACTCAAAGGAGCTCACAGCAATGGGGACAGCAAGCACAAGTTCCACTTAAGCTCAAGACACACCAAAGCCCAGCATAGATGTGTGGATGTGAATAAGAACCCCCAGCCCTATCTGAGTATTGGCAACTGAGGGTTGTTGCAACAGGGAGATGCAGTCTCGTGTAAGGATGAGACTCCTGGTAGCATGACCAGGCTCCAATGCATGAACCCAACTAAAGGGTAGTTGTGTACCCGAACCTCAACGTACACACACACAGATATAAATATATATATATATATATATATATCATACATATCATATATATCATATATAATATATTATATATGAATTATAAATAATATATTCTACCATATATATGTATATATATATGTGTATATATATATATATATATATATATATAATGTGGAAGACTATGGTAACTTTTGAAGTTGGGCTGAGTGAGTTTTATATTATTCGATGTCCATAAACCTATGGGAGTCAGGGAGTGGAATGTGATTTGAATGAAAACAGATCCCCCAAAACTCACATGTTTGAAGACAATGGGATGTTACGGAATTTCAGAACACAGAGCCTTGCTGAAGGAGGCCTGTCACAGTGAGCAGCTCCAATGCATGCCTCTAACACCACTGTAGATTCTCTGGAACTAAAAACCAAACATACTCTTTCACCCTGTTGCTTCATCAGAGCAACACGAAGTATCCAACCCTAGGAGGGCCCTCCCTTATGATTTTTTACTGAAGATTTTTGGATTTCAGTCAACATTTCTTAATCAAATTTAGATCCATTCCCCCGTTCTTGCCTCCGCACCCCACCAGAGCTCATGCATTGTGCCATATATGCCTTGCACCTTTTTTCAGTCTTTTTAAAAATTTTCAATGCAGAAGTTTACTGTTTGGGGCACAAATTTACTGTTTCAGTCAGTTCTTTGTTGTCATTCCTTCCAATTCGTATTGCTTCAAAATATGTGTCTGTGTGTGTATGCCACACATATACCAAAATTATGACGTCTGAAAATAAAGTATAGGTTAATTCCAAAACATGTTTAGGGATTCACATATTAAGAGTAGAGTTGTATTCAGGTAATGAAAAAAATATTATTTTACATTCCTACATTACTTACCAAGTTGATGAGTTACATCAGGTATTGTATTTACTAAAAATGAAAGAAAAAATTAATTATTCAGTTTGCCTTACAAATAGAGATTGGTGCTCAGATCCACAAATGAGGGACACCATATGTCATTTGTTTTTCTGGGACTGAGTTACTTCATTTAGCATAATATCTTCTAGTTCCACCCATTTACCTGCAAAGTTCATGATGTCATCTTTCTTTACCACTGCATAGAAATACATTGTGTAGATGTACCACATATTTTAATCCACTCCTTGGTTGAGGGACACTTGAGTTGCTTCTAGCTCTTTGCTATTGTGAAGAGAGCTGCAATAAACATGAATGTTCATGTATCTCTGCCAAGCGTGGGTCTTGTGGGTATATTCCCAGGAGTGGTATGACTGGGCTAGGTGGTAGGCTCACTCTGAGGAACATTCCTCAACATAATTAAAGCCATATACAACAAACCCACAGCCAACATTATTATAAATGGGGAAATTAGAATCATTCTTCTTAAAGTCAGGAACCAGGCAAGGCTGTCTCCATCTCCACTCCTTTTCAATATAGTATTTAACTTGCTAGAGCATTAAGAAAATGAAATTAAAGGAGTACTAATTGGAAAAGGGTCAAACAATCCCTTTTTGCAGATGACATGATAGTTTACCTAAGGACTCCAAAAATTCCACTTGAGAACCCCTAGAAATGATTATCATTTTCTGTAAAGGTAGAGAGTACAAAATTAACTTACAAAAATGGGTAGCCTTTCAAACCAATAACAAGCAATTGGAGAAGGAATACAAGGAAACCTTCCCATTCACAATATCCTCAAAAATATCTATGAGCAAACTTGACCAAAGATACTAAATATCTCTCCAATGAAAATTTTAAATCCCTGAAGAAGAGATTGAAGAAGACACCTAGGACCTCCCATGCTCACAGATTGGAATAATTAATATTGTAAAAATGACCATCCTACCCAAAGTAACATACAGATTCAATGCAACCCTAATTAAAATCCCCGTGAGCTTCTTCACAAACCTTCCTTATGATTTTTAATGGAAAAGACACCTGCTGGGGAAAATGATTCTGAAGAGCCCAGTATCCTAGAAGGCAGGGGCTGCTGAGCAGCCTGCACGTTATGCACAGTCCTCAGGCTGGTGGCATGTTTGGGTCTTGACCTGTGTTGGATTAGGCCTCATGGTGAAGCAGCTGTAATTGAATTGCCCCTGTTCCTGTAAGTAACTTCTCACCTATAGATATGTAAATAACCCCAGTACTTCATTTGTTCCCCAAACTGAACTCTGGTAGAACTGTTACTTTAGTCTTCTGTAGGTTCTCTTGCAATGATTAAATATTTGCCAGCACTTTCCAGTGATATCAAAAGTTCTAAGGCACAGTGAAGGAAGACTGACCTCCCAGCAACAGGCTTGGGTTTTATGAAAGAGAGAAAGAGCCACTGTGGAGCAGTTACTGTGAGTGACCACATCTCTATGACTAAAACCTTAACATGAGCATATGGGAAGAAGCAGCTATACTTCAGAACATGTGTCAGTCAGTGTTGTGCTGCTGTAACAAAATACCTGGGGTCAGGGAAGGTTGATGAGGCTGGAGAGATGGCTCAGCAGTTAAGAGCACTGACTGCTCTGCAGAGGACCCGGGTTCAATTCCCAACACCCACATGGTGGCTAAGAACAGCCTTAGGCTGGGCATGGTGGTGCACCTCTTTAATCCCACACTCAGAAGTCAGAGGCAGGCAGATCTCTGTTAGTTTAAGGCCAATCTGGTCAACATAGCAAGGTCTAGGCCAGCTGGGACTAAAATGACACCCTGTCTCAAAAACATAAACAAAAACAAAACAACAAAAAACAAAAATGTTTGATGAAGAGGTACTTGTTCTATAACATGTGAAATATGTTTCCCTGGGAAACTCGTCTCAGTGTTCCCACCTGCCAATAAAGTGCTGAGGATTAAGTAAGTAGGGTTCCCTACAGAGTGCATCGGCAAACATCCATAAATGTTGTTTCTCATCTGACAAAAAATGGCAGTAAATGACATCAGTGGAACTGCTTTGAAAATATGATTCATATTTAGAGCACAACTGTCTGGCTTGAAAGAGTAAATTCTGGCTTCTGCTATGTGTAAAGGGATTTAAGCAAGGCAGGAAGGATTGCTGGATCAGGAGGAAACTCATGTCTGAGCTAAGATGTCGCTCTGTTGTCTGAGAATTTCCTGAGTGCTTCACTGGGCCAATAACAGCCAGGCCCACAGAGGGGGCCATCGCTTTCTGGGTAGACAGCTCAGAATGCAGCTCAGCTCTGAGCTCACACTGAGGTGTCTGACCATCCTGCCGGATCTTGCACTCTGTGCTCTCAAAGCTGTAGCCATCAGATTGGGCAGCATGCCTTCCACTCTTCCTGTTCTTCTTTATCTTGGTAAGTGCTGGGAGTGGGAAGAGGAAACACAGCTGGGTGGAGAGGGTGCCACACCTGCCTGTTCCCTGGGGATTCCAGGCTCAGCCAGCACAGTTACTGTGAACTACAAGCTAAGAACATCATCTTAGCCATCTACTGGCAAATGTCTCAAAGGGAACTCTTTTCCAGGGCTGAGTCTGGGTCAGAGCATCCAAAGGATAGCAGGTGAGTCTCACCTGGAATCAAGGATCTTGACTCACCTCCTCTCTGGGTTCTGAGGTTGGGAAAGAAGAGTCTGGGCTATTGGTGTTGAACATGAATTGGACTGGGGATGAGTTGGAACACAGGGTTAGGAGATATCTAGCACTGCTTCATTTCCTTTCAGGGACACCCAAAAAACCCATCCTTTGGGCTGAGCCAGGTTACCTAATACCCATGATGGGTTCTGTGACCTTATGGTGTAAGGGGACCCTAGAGGCAAATATGTACAGATTCTATACAGAAAGAAGTTCAAAAAATTATGACAAACTAGCTACAGTCTATCTCAGGAACAAGGCCAAGCTCACCATTCTACTAGTGACACAACAACATGGAGATCTTTATCACTGTACCTATAAGAGCTCTGCTGGCTGGTCACCTGCCAGTGACCCACTGGAGCTTGTGGTGACAGGTGAGAGACACTCAGTGTTCCTGTTGCCAGACTCTGGTTTCAGGAGGGAAGGGGTTTTTCTCACAGCTATCCCCATCACAGAATTTTGAAGGTGCCTCTTTCTCTCTTAGGAGTCTACAGAAAACCCAGGCTGTCAGCCCTGCCCAGCCTGGTGGTAACCTTGGGAGAGAGCTGCACACTGCACTGTGCCTCCCAGCAGAGCCATGGAAGCTTCATTCTGGTCCAGGGAGAAGATCAGAAATTCTCAAGGACCTTGTCTTACATCCCTCACAGACGTTTCCAAGCCACGTTCTCACTGGGCCCCATAACCTTGAGCCACATGGGAACCTACAGATGCTACACTTTTGAGAGAAACACACCACAGGTGTGGTCAACACCCAGTGACCCCCTAAAGATCCTAGTCTCAGGTGAGACAGCCGCATCAATGCCCGAAGCATTTTTCCATTACTCCACTTCCCAGGGGAGCCACAGGTTGGGGTGTTTGACCTGAGGGAAGCCAGTGGTTCCTGATCCCTAGCTGCAGATTGGGAGAGGCAGTAGTGACACCCACAGGAAGGGGGAGTAGGGCAAAGTACCGATCAGTTACTGGTTCCATAGTCTCCTGTCCATCTTCCCTACAGGGATGTCAAAGAAGCCATCACTCTTGAACCACAAAGGTTCTGTCCTGAGCCCTGGAGAGACCCTGACCCTCCAATGTGTCTCTGATATCAAGTATGGAAGATTCATTGTAGTCAAAGATGGGGAACATGAGCTCTGCCAGCATCTGGACAAGAAGACCCAAGCTGTGGCCTCTCAGGCTGACTTCCCCCTCGGCCCTGTGAACAGCTCTCATGGTGGTCGGTACAGATGCTATGGTGCCCACAACCTCTCCTCTGAGCTGTCAGCCCCTAGTGATCCTCTGGACATCCTGATCACAGGTGAGGAGCCCGGGGTTTTCAGCTCATTTTCCAGAATCTACACAGGGCCTATTTAGGGAGTCAAGTAGTTGATGGTGATCACAAAGGCTTGTGAGTTTCATGGATGGAGAGAGACAGGCACAGAGAAGCAGGGAGGAGACAAGGGAGAACACACTGTGAGAACCAGGGCCTCAGACGCAGGCTGCTCTGAGGTTTTGTTTCCAAGAAGGCTGGCAACCCTCACTCATCCTTCTCTCCAGGACAACTTCCCATCACACCCTCCCTCTCAGTGCAGCCAAACTCCACGGTGTCCTCAGGAAGGAATGTGACCCTGTTGTGTCAGTCACAGAGCCAAGTGGACTTTTTCCTTCTGGTCAAGGAGGGGGCAGCCCAGTCCCTGCTGTGTCTAAAATCAAAAGTCCAAGCTGGGCAGCTCCAGGCAGAATTCCCCATCAGTGCTGTGACTGCAGACACAGCCGGGACCTACAGGTGCTACGGTTATGAGGGCTCAGCCCCCTACCTCCTGTCTCATGTCAGTGAGCCTCTATATCTTGTGGTCTCAGGTGAGTGGACCCTATTCCTGTCTCTTATTGCCCAAAGGAACATTTAAGACTCTATCCAAGGAAGTGCTTTACATTATGGCAGGCCAGAGGGGACCTAGGGATGGTCAGTCTGGGGTGACTCACTCCTTAGATGAGAGGAGGCCAACAGGGTTCCATTGTGGAATGCCCACCCTATGGTGTCAATGGAATCCACCATTGGATGTTCCAGGGTAGTGTGGGTTGGAGGTAATGAACACAAAGGCCCAGCACAAACCTGGCAAAGAGTAGGTGCTCAATTAACTGAGATTATTCCTCATTCAAGATGTTGCTGGTGTCCAAGGACTGGGAAAATACCAGAAGTTTCTGATTGCCTGCTCAGTGTCCTTCCTCATCCCAATTGTCCTCCTCCTCCTCCTCCTCCAATGCTGGCGACAGTGCAAACACAGGAAGGCAGGTGAGTGCAGAGAAGGAGGCCCAGGGTTGCCTCACCTGAAGGGAACCACAAAGCTATGTGTGACGTCCCACAAGGTGGGGGAAATGTGGTGATTCGGTGACCATCCTGGGGCTTTTGCGGATATAGGATGTGTGTGGGTGTCACAGTCTGTCTCCATCTTGTCATGCAGGACTCAGCTCTGCAGCCACCTCCCCAGAGTCCTCCTCATGCCAGCGGGTAAGCATATCCTACCTTGCACATCCTCTGAAGAATGGTTACATTCTTCTCTATAGATGTTATTGTCTCCTGGTTTCCCTCTGTACCCATAACTTGGAGAACTTCTGTGAGTGATGAACAGGGTCCCCATTGGCCCTGGCCTCTTAGTCCATCTAACATCACTCAGCCATACAGTGGGGCTGCTCTGTGGGGGATTATAATTTGAAATCTGCAGTTGGAATGGACTCTCAGGCCCACCAAGCACTGTCTGTATCCCCGGATACAAAGATGTCCACTGGACTGACCATGAGGAAGCAGCCCAGGAAACAGGAACCTTGTAGATGACACTCAGTGCATGTGTGGGAGGTAGCTGAGGGTATGTGTGTTTAAGATTAGGAACTTTTTAGTGGAGGAGCCCAGACAATTCTCTGAGAAGGCGTGTGCACAGGGGGATGGCAACATAGAGAAACACGCCCTGAGCATCTCAGAGAAGAAACTCTAGACCAGGAAATGGCAAGTAGGAGTTCAGGAGGGAACAGCTCTTCCTGTCTAGGAGAAGCTCAAGATCCATTGTCACTGGAGAGATAAGTAAGGGCACATTCATCAGTGCAGGTGCACAGCTTGTCAGGGCCGAGTCCTGTGGGTCCCTCATCTCTGATGGACCATGTGAAGCTGTGGAAGGTTTGCTAAGGTAGGACCCTACACTGATGATGTTGTAGCACTTACTCTGTTTTCCCTGTGGGAACTGAACTATGCTTGCCAGAGTGCAGTCAAGGAGCTCTACCATTACTGTCCCCTTTCAGGTGAGGCCTGAGGCTGAAGTTCCCCAAGAAGCACTGTATGCCCTTGAGATAGTGTCCAGAAAGAGAGCTAAGGAGGCCTCCTATTCTCCCTTCCATTTGGAGCAGTGCCATGACATGAAGATCAGACCATCAGGAGAGGTTGGGCAGAAGGACAGTCAGGTGAGCCCTGTGTTCTCATAGTCTCAGGCTTCTCTTTGTCCAAACTTCATACCTGTCCTCTTCCCTCACTCTATGTTACTGTACATGAATCCCCCCAGGATGTGACCTATGCCCAGCTGAACATCTCCAAGGCAAGACAAACATCATCCATACCTCCTTCCTCTTGGGAAGAAGAGTCCCCAGCCATGTCCACTGTGTTCACAACCCTCATCACCCATCAGAACAGGACAAGCCTGAGACCCCAGATTGTAAAAGATGCCACATCAGGACCCAAGGAGTGACAGGAGATGTCACTATGGACACTCAGCAGAGACCTCCAGCTACCAGAAAGCTCACATGGGCCACCCACCTGGACGTTCTGAGATTAAGGTCACACACAGTTAATATCTTTCTACAGTCACACACAGTTAATATCACACAGATCAATGGAAAAAAAGTTTTCCTTTATGCTTAATGATAAAACTTTTTCATTTTCCCTTATTTTTGAGAATCTCGTACATGTACACAAGGAAATGTGATCCCATCTCTCCTGTTTCCCCTCTCTAATCTCCCCCATTTTCCCCAACATTCCTCCTTCCAGGTTTATAAACTTTTTGTTTGTCTTTTTGGGATGGGATTTCTCTGTAGCCCAAGCTGGCCTAGAACTCACCAAGGAGGTCAGGCTGTCACAAAGATCCCTGCCTCTTCCTCCTGAATGCTGGGAATAAAAATCTGTCCACGATGCTTGGCTCATATCATTTTCTGATAAGCCAATATTTAACTTGGAAGTGAAATATAGAAAGTTGACAGGGGCCTTCTGGGAGGACACACAGGAGAATGCATAGTGGATTGGAGGTACAAGGAAAGCAGTGAGGTAGAACATTGGGAATGAGAAGGTTTAAGAACAAAGCAGGGAAATCAGGGGTGGAGGCGAGGCTAAGCCAAAAGAAGGATATCAAAAGCCATATGGAAGCTTACTTCCTCAAACCCTAATGAAAGTCAAGTGTAAGGAGAGAGGAACACGTGTGAAATGAAGAAGAGGGGAAAATACTGAGGGTAAAATACTCACCATGGATGAGGGAGAGTAGGTGGTGAGTTAACCAAAACTAAGGCTCTATGAAAAAGACTTATGGTTACCCATTAGTTAGTAAGTTGCTTTAAAAATAAACCTTTTCACCTGACCCAGCCATACCACAGGGACTTCTGTGGCAATCTAGTGTCAGGAGACTCTGAAAGACCTGAAGTGTCATCTGCTTAAAGAAGGAAGCCAAAGAGTCTGGCACAGAGGGACCCCACCGGTGTAAGCAACAAAATCAAGTTATCCATCCCATACATGAATGACCAACATGCCAGATGATATAGCTGTTGCTGTTATAGCTCTGCATATGATGGATTCACTCTGACTATGGAAGATCAGAAGTTCTATAGCTCCCTGGACTCACAGTACATACATAGTACTGGGCAGTTCCAGGCACTCTTCCATGTGGGATGTTCAGATGTTATGGCTACTACAGGAAAACCCACAGGTGTGGTCAGAGCCCAGTGATGCCTAGGATGTCCTGGAAGTATGCATCTCAGGTGAAGAAGCCCCATTGTTGCCTCAATAATTTTATAAGAATCTAAGCCTTTTCCCATGAGTCCTAGAGAGATCCATGTAGACAGTGTAGCTCTGGGATAATGAGGCAGAGAACCAGATTAAAAGACAGTGACAGCTACAGCGAAAAGGGGGAGCCAGCTCTTCATCCACTACCTTGTCCTCCCTCCAGGGCTGTGCAGGAAGACAACCTGCCAACCCATAATAACCTATACCCTGGTCCCAGCAGTGAACCAAACACACCAATGTTGCTGTGACACTGGCTCCATCAGATTCATTGTGTCCAAGGATGGAGGCTTCAGCCTCTCTCAGAGCCTGGCTTGCATTTACAGGATAGGCTTGAACTAACTTATCTTTGCCCTGGACTTTATGAGTAGTTCCCATATCCACCAGTGCAACTGATAGTGTGCAGAGAGGGTGTCCCCTGTCAGGTAATCCTATGGGCAGTGCAGAGAAAGTCCAGTCAGGGAACAGCCTCTGTAAGGCCTGCTGGAGCATTCCCAGGTGTGACAGTCAGGATGAGAGTAGAGGGAGTCTCAGAAGGAATCCATACAGAGACAGGGCCTTGAAGGTGGTACAGTGACAGAAATACTAGTACAGTGAGAGGCAGTTCATCTGAGACAGCCATGGTGAGGTGTCAGCTCAGAGCAAGGTAAGCAGCTCTCAGCCTTCCTTCTTCTCTACAGGATGGCTCCCTGTCATACCCTACCTCACAGTGCTGCCAGGGCTCATGCCATCCTCAGGTGAGTGCATGACCCTCTGGTGTGAATAATGGACCTAATGGGACCCTGCTTTCCTTCTGTAAAAGGCTGAAGCATGTCAACCAATTCTACGTCTAAGAGCGAAATGAAGAGCTCAGCAGAAACAGGCAGAATGCTCCACGAGCCTAGGACCTCAGCCCTGAGGGACCCACAGGTGCAATGATTTGTGAGGCTCATCCCCTAACTGTTGTCACAGTGAACTCTCTGAGCTATATTCAGTCAGGATCTCATTTTCATCACGCCTCTCCTCCCCCAGAGAGTCTCTTCTCATCTTTAGTGTCTCCTGACTCTGCTGTCTGAGGCTCAGCACAGGCAGAGAAAGAACCAACATGCACTGGGGACAGGAACACGACAGCCAGAAGTGCCCCTTTCATGGTGATGTCTGAGGATTCAAGGAGTTCTGTCAGAAATTCCAGAGCTTGGGGCTGGAGAGATGGCCTAGCGGTTGGTAGTGCCGACCGCTCTTGCAGAGGACCCGGGTTTGATCCCCAGCACCCACATGGCAGCTGAGAACCATCTGAAACTCCAATTCCAAGAGAACTCCAGTTCCAGGGGAATCCGACACCCTCTTCTGACCTCCATGGCATTGCACGACACGGGTGCACAGACCTACATGCAGACAGCACATTCATACACATACAGAAATAAAGAAATTAAAAAATAAATTAAAAAAAAAAATCCAGAGCTCATGTTGGAGGAACTTCCGTCAGAGAATGTTCTGGGAGTAAGTGTGATTTGGGTGCTGCAAAAGTCTGGCTTCTGTGGTGGAGATCAGCTCCTCCGCCAAATTAAAGTTATTTTCTCACACCCTGGTGTGGACATCTGGTGACTGAAGCTCTTCTCCTCTCACCTCCATGACATGAATGAACATCTGTGGGGGTCCCCAGGCCCACTGGTCACCCCCAGGAGCTGCCGGCTGCAGTGTAAAGCTGCTAGAGTAGACCGGATAGGAAAACCCACTGGAGGATTGCTCTGGAGACTCCTGGCTAATTACCATAATAAAATGTTCATAAGCTCATGACATAATTCGTGGATGAGGATTTAAATAAGTTTCTTTATTCTAAGGGAAATACTTATACTGCAAAAAGTTCTTAGCCAAACATCTCTCTTTGGCAAAACTCATATAGGTCTTTGTTGCAAAATCTGTATTACAGCAAAGGTCTCCACTTACAGTGAGATCTCTTTAGGTTCTTATGGCTACAGCAAATTATATCAGAATCTCTGCTTATGGCAAAAGTCTCTGTCATTCTATCATAAGGCAAATGGTGTTGTGCTTATGGTAAATGGTGGGTCTCTCTGTCCAAGTTATGGCAAATGGCTGGCTCTTCTGTCCAGGTTATGTCAAATGGTGATGTCTCTATTCACTGTTCAAGCATCTTTTATATTCCATGAGTATGTAGCTCTGAAAGCTCGCCAAAGGCTAAGAATGTGCTTCACACAAAGGACCTGGAGAGAGACAGCTCCAAGAGATAAGATGATAAGGCTTGAGTGAACTCATAACCCTGGGGGGGGGTTGGCGATTAAGAGCACATATAAATACTGGTGATAGGAAGGAAGTCCAGTAATGAAGTACTCAATTCTAATTTCCACAGAGCAAAGGAATTGAGGCCTAGCATTGACCCTTAATTCTGGTATTCCAGAGACAAAGCCTGTAAAAGGATAACTTTACAGACTCTCATCCCAACAGCGCTGCACTGCCACCTCAAGAATTCCTAAGTTTCTGGTTAAACCTAAATCTGTTTTTTCCCCATTGAGGATAATGCTGGCTGTGAGTTTGTTGTATATGGCTTTAACTGTGTTGAGGAATGTTCCCTCTAGTCCAGTTCCTTGCAGGACTTTAAACATGAAGACATGCTGAATTTTGTCAAAGGTCTTTTCCACATCAATTGACATGAACATGTGCTTTTCGTCTTTCAATTCATTTATGTGCTTTATGATGTTTATTGATTTATGTATGTTGAACCATCCCTGTATCTCTGGTATTAATCCAACTTGGTCACGGTGGATGATCTTTTTGATATGTGCCTTTATGCAGTTTGCAAGTATTTTGTTGGGAATTTTTGCATCTATATTCATTAATGAAATGGGTCTATAGTTTTCTTCTTTGGCTGTATCTTTGCCTGGTTTTGGTATTTGGGAGATTTCCTTTTGTTTCCATCCTCTTGAATAATTTGAGTAGTAGTGGCTGTAGTTATACTTCAAATGTCTTATAGAATTCGGCTGTGAATCCATCTGGATCTGGTCTCTTTTTAGTTGGGAAGTTTTTATCATATTTTCAGTTGCTTCTTTTATCATGGGCCTATTTAAACTGTTGATCTCTTCCTGGTTAAGTCTTGGTGGATTCCATGATGTCAGGTATTTATCTATTTTTCATAGGTTTTCAAATTTAAGTAGTCCCATAAGATTGAACCAAAGAACTGACTGAAACAGTTAACCTCAGCCCAAACAATAAACCGCTGCAGAGTAAAACTTTAAAAATACTGAGAAAAAGATGTAAGATATGTATGGCAGAATGCATGAACTGGGGTGGGGTGAGGGGATGGAAAAGAGAATGTGTCTAAATTGGACTGAGAAATGATGTATGAAACACATAAAACACCAACAAAATATTTTATTAAATGGAAAAAAGTTTGAATCTTTTTTCTATCTGTTGTGATGTTTGCCTTTTCATCTCTAATTTTGTTGATTTGGAGTTGCTCTTTCCTTCTTTAGGTCAGTTGGTCTACAGGTCTATCTAGTTTATCCTTTTAGAGAACCAGATCTTGGATCCATTGATTTTGTTTTGTATTGTTTTCTTTGTTTCTATTTCATTGATTTCTAATTTGTTTTTTTTGTTATTTCTTCCTGTCTGCTGGGTTTAGGATTCATTTGTTGCTGCCTCTCAGTGCTTTTAGTTGCAGTGTTAAGTCATTTATTTCTGCTTTTTCTGTTTTCTTAATATAGGCACCTAAGGGTATGAATAAATACCCAACATGCTTTTATAAAGCAAACAAAAACAAAACAAAACAAAACCCAAAACACCTAAATATGGCCGGCAGCAAACATCCTGTCCCTTCATCCTGGTTTGGCTTCTCAACCTTGTGCATCTTTTGCATTCTCTGATTTCATGTAGCATTTCCTCAAGTCCTAATATGCCATCCTCCTCCTGATCTATCCAGTTGTAAGACATCACATAGAGTGTGTATTTGACTTATAGAATGTCTCTTTTCAGGCTTCGTTTCAGTTTGGTTTTTCTTCAGGATTTCTATTTTTTCACTTAATTGCATCTGTATTTCTTGAATTGACTTCATTTCATTAAATATTTTTTGTTCAATTGGAATTCGTTCTCTGACCTCATATGAGGATGATCAGAGTCCTCACAGGGTGCACAGGAACCTGGATGTGGGCAAGAATAAATGTCCTGGAACACGGATCTCTGCTCTCATAATGGATCAGCCAGAATCATATAAATTCTCAGCAATTTCCTGTAGGGTATAGAATGGGTAGGATTTTGAGTCATGGATTCTTGCCTTTCCATTTATTCAATATTTATTATTATTATTATTATTATTATCATTATTATTATTATGAGCTGTGTAAATAGAGTATTATTATTATTGTTAGGTTAATTTTGAGGGGAGACCCAGTGCAAGGAGAGAAAGAGTCAGGACTCTGAGGAGAATGAAGTTGGGTTTATTGGCCTGCCTAAGTCAGGATTTAGGGTGACCAGCAGAAGAATGTCTCGAAGTGGCAGTTATATACCCAGACACACAAGAAAGTGAGGTTTCAAGGGAGTACGGGCAAGGAGATTGGGAAATAGGTATAGGTGGGTCTGTGGCTGGTATCAGTAGAAGCATCTTGAGGGAAACTGGGACTTGTGACTGGTATCAGTAGGAGCATCTCAAGTGAGATTGAAGCTGGTTCTGGTCTCTGGTGAGGCATGGTTGCAGGATACTGTAGCAACATTTCTCCGGTTGCAGGAATGCAGTCCAGGATAATTGTTTCTCAGAACTTCTTCCTCAGTTGGCCTCTGAAGTCCCTGACTTAGGTGGGCTACAACCTTACAATTATATCATTATTATATGAGCTCTGTGAAGTCTTTGATCATATAATAATTGATTTTGTATGTGTGTGGAAGTTCATCTGAGTGGCTCTCATTGGGAATCATTATTAAGTGATTGATAAATCACAGAGAAGACATGATGTCTTGGTTTTTCATAGGGCTCATGTGTTTGCACTGGGTGTTTTGCATTTCAAGTTAGTTCCTTGGCTGAGCCTTTCTTGAACCTAAGTTGAGTGAGTGATTGCATTATTGCTTGATGTTCACTCAGGTTAACTGGTCTTTGAAATTCTAGGTGATGCTCTGAGTTCAGTTGTGGGGATACCCATCACTGATCCATGGGCGGTATAGATGAGGTGACTACACTCAACTGAGGGGTGCAGCTATGACCCCATGAAGGCAGTCCACAGGGGCTGTGGGTGTTGGAGGTAAAGTTACACATGGATTCTGGACTTTGATCCATGGAGATAGGGTTTGTGGTGTGAGTGGGCTGTGGTATGCACTGGAATCACACATTGTAGTATTCAGATTTCAAATATTTCCAGCCCGAGTCCACATGTGTCCTGAAAGGAGCCTGGAGATGGATCAGAGAGCAACATCATGGATCTCTGATCTCATATGAGGCTAATTAGAGTTTTCACAAGGCTCACAGAAGCCTGAATGAAGGCAAGAATAAAGGTCCTGGAACATGGATCTCTGATCTCCTAATGGATCAGTCAGAGTCATCACAATTCCCAGCGACCATGTAGTGTACAGAGCAGGCAGGGTCTTGAGCCATAGATCTTTGACCTCAAGATTGTCATGGAAGCCAACCATAGCATACTTTTGATTAATACTTGCAAAATTTCACCATATTTAAAAAAGCCAGTTGTACTGGTGCAAACTGGTAGGATATGCTGAAGAGGCAGAAGCAGGAGGATCACAAGGATCGTACTCCAGAGGAGGACATTGGAAATCTGCTCCACAACTCTTCAAAAACTTGAAACACGCCTCTAACTAAACAAGAAACTTGCCAGGAAACTCAGACTAGGCTGGCTGGCCAGTGTGCTCCTGAGATTTCCCTGTCTCTGGCATCCAATGCAAGGGTTGTAAGCATGAGCAACCATGCCTGCCCTGTTAGGTGGGATTGTGAATTCAGATAGTCATTATTTGAAGTTCATTTGACTCAGTGACTATTAGGAGGGAAATGGTGGTAAACTACATGAAAACATGGAACTTCGTTCACGTCTATCCATCACACTCAGAATCTGGTACTACCACTCAATAAGTTCTAAACTCAGACAGGGATTGCTTTGAAAGTGTCAGACCTCCCCAGGGAGAGAGGATGTCCAGCCTCTCTGGACATACCTTGTCTCCACCAGAAGCTTCACTGTGGAAGAAAGAACAAATATAAGTTTGGAATTTTGACCCATTTTCCGTGTGTGGCAGGCTGTCACCTTGGCTAGGCAGCATGGCACAGACTGTGAAGGTTAATCTGAACTGAGCTGGGAGCATGCCTGTGATATTTTCCTCAACACCTCCTCACACTGCCCTCAAGGAGTTAGAAACCTCAGATGAACTGGAAACCAGGTTTGGGGATTTGAAAATAAGTAAACAGAAAGCTTACTTGCAACAAGACCACATGGGAACTCATGGAAACCACTGTAGCCAACTAAGAAAAAGTGTCCATGGTGGATGAACAGAGAGGGGAGATCCTTCTCCAGGCATTTATAATGAACTGTCTGGAGTACATGTAAACTTTCTCAGGAACACATTGACATGACACTCCTTGTCAATCTTGAAGTCTGGACATTGGCTGAATTGGGGGACAATGTTAGATCCCATGGACACCACTGTGGAACCTGAGGCCTCAGCCTTCCCCTTGAAGAGGAAGTGATTCTAGACATGGATTCTCTTCCTCACAGTGCTGCCTGTTGGTATCGCCACATGGGCTTCAGAGCCACCTGGGCCTTGGTGAAAAGATGAAGTCTCTGTCTCTATGCAGAGAAGTTGGATCCACTCACAAACCTTCTCTTGCAAAACAATTCTGAACACACCCACCACACACTTGCTTTGGCCTCCACCTGTCACCTACAGGTCAGCACCCCCTTAGAGTCCTTACCCCCTGCTAATCATGCTACAGGTCAACCTCCATGTGCATCAAATGCTTTGTCCCCACAGATCACTCCAGAAGTGAGCAAGTGTTCACAGTGCAAAATGACGGGTCTCTATGACAGTCATGAAGGTGTACTGAACTGCCGTACATGACTTCATTATGTTCTAGCTGACTAGCTGACTGTACTTTTGCTTCACCCTGTGCCTCACCTGGCAGCTCCCCTGCCTTGCTAATGATAACCTGCAAGCAGAGCATCCCAGATGCACCTTCACATCAGAAACTTAATTGTTTATATAGAACTGGGAAATTTATTTATGTGAAAATTTGACTCTAAGTAAAACATTTTTTAAATTTTTATTTATTCTTGTATGTGTATGAATGTACTGTCTGCATGTAGGTTTGTGCACCCCTGTCATGCAATGCCACGGAGATCAGAAGAGGGTGTCAGATTCCCCTGGAACTAGAGTTAAAGATGGTTCTCAGCTGACATGTGGGTGCTGGGGATCGAACCCGGGTCCTCTGCAAGAGCAGTCAGCTCTCTTAACCACTAGGCTATCTCTCCAGCCCTTTAACTGAAACTTTTTTTTTATCCACCTGCTGTTGGCATAACTGTGGCTTTCTGAAACTTACCCTGAGTCTCATTGGTTGAGAATTCTTTCTGGCGTTAGTCTGCTCTTGACCTTCAGCTAATAAAGGACTCTTAATTCATCCATCACAGAGTGGGGTTGCTCTGTGACTCACACTGGGCACTACACTTGGAGGCCCCAAAGAGATCACAGTTCAAGCAATTAACCTTGCTCTGGGGCTCCCCAGGCTGGTGAATTGTTATAGGGGAGGCACTCCTTGAGAGGTTCCAGGGCCTGTGACTCTCACAGAATATCAGAATGACTGCTGTGTTTACCAACAGCAAAAACTTGCACCGTCCAGAGGTGCAGATCATCGGAGGCAGACTGGGAATTGATCACACGTTTGTTTGTTGGAGATTCTTTTAATGGTACCATTTCCTTCTATATAGTAACACAACAGCCTAGAAACCGAGAACTTTTATAACAGTAGTGGGCCAATCAGCAGACAGATTATATAACGGTAGTGGGCCAATCAGCAGATAAATTATGCGCCCATAGATACCATTCCCTATCTAGCATGCTCTGTTCAGGAGCTTGACAGAGTAGCATAGCCTATCATCCTAAAGGTTACTGAAGCATGCACACTGTGTTCTTCAGCCACCACCTTTTGGCTACAGACCAAGCGCCATTTCTCTTCAGCCTGCCATTTCAGGCATTCTTTGACTCCCATAAAACTGACTAAGTCCTTCTGGTTCTCCTAGGAGGCAATTTTGGTATTTCTGGTGTGCTCTGGTATTTAATATGTGAGTGGGATCCTGATAGAGACTCCTCCCTTTAGAGTTACTCAAAGGGTCAAAATATTGACTCAGAAATTCCTGTCTTGGAACCTGTACAACATTCTGGAACTTGTGGATAGAGTCCTTGTTTAGTAAATGTGTCTATCTGTATGCTTGAGTGAATGAATGGGAAGTCTAGTATATCAATCCTCATTTGTTTCATACGGGACTGCAGACCCCACATTCCAGGATGGGCATCCAGGAGAGGCTACAGTTTCAGATTAGGTCCCACCCAGCCATAATGACTTCCTAGGGCCAAGTGGTGGCAATTCAGAATCCACTCACTGCTAAGAAGCACTTAAGTCTCCTGTGAGGGGGAGCAGCCTGGAAGTGAAGTGAGTTCCACTCTGTACAGTGCTGTCCTGGGAGTCCTGTCTGTCATGCTGTGAGAGTCCATCCTTGCTTGTTTCAGGTGTCGCCCTGTGTTTCTCCCTGGCCTCTTTTTGCCCCTTCAGCATCTGAATCTTTCCATCTTCCTATCCTTTCACCTGACTGCTGTTTGATTCCAGTTCTGACATCAAGCCAGCCACTGTTCTTCTGGGTAGGCCCTGTTTGCCTTGTCTGGATCCTGATGATCCCAGCCCTCCTCCACTGTACAATACCAGAGGGAGAAGCTGCCTGCCTGTGGGACAACCTCTCCTGCCCTCTCAGTCCCCACACTGAGTACTGCTCTCCCACTTAAAGGGCTGCAGACAGTCCCAGTCTCAGAAGGACCTTGGAGTGACTCAGCACTCAGCCTGCAACCCTGCTGAAGAGTTTTCTCCACCCCCAAAAGTTCCTGACCCATCCAGCCACCAGAGAGTCAGATAGAGTCATCAGGAGACTGGTATCTCTTTCTCATCTGCATACAAACTTTATTTAACCACTCCGTTGTCTGAAGATTATCTTCTGCTTTCTCCCTAGACTTCAGCAGCTGAAGCCCCTGTCCCAGTGACCTATTACCAGGTACGGACAGAGACCACCAGCCCTCATTCATCATCCACTGGTGGTGGTGACTCTGCTGGTCACAGCCACACTCATCTCATCTAACAGCACCCTAGGAATCAAAAATCCAGACTGAGAACTGAAAAGACCTAGCAACCCAACGAGCTGCCAGACTCCGCTGAGCCACTCCCCATCCTGCCAATGTCCTTGTACTCCCTCTCAGCCAACATGCACTCAGGATGAAGGAAATAACCCTCACTCCCAGAGGCAAATGGAACCCACAGCAAGGTTAACCCTGCCAAATTCGAGTAATCCTTCCCACAACCCTCGGGCGCCCCCTTATGGACCAACTTCTTCTTTTTTTTTTTTTTTTTTGGTCTTTTTGAGAAAGGGTCTCCCTGTAGCCCCAGCTATCCTAGAACTCGCTCTGTAGACCAGGCTGGCCTTGAACTCACAAAGATCCCAGACTGAGCTACTTTCTTCTAAATGCCAGATGTGTATTATTTTCAAACTGCTTTTGGGAGGTTGGGTTACACTGGCCACCTGGCCACTGTGAAGATTTTTACAGACTGGGGTTAGCAGTGTGTTGATAGTTCAGTTTCCTTGGCCTATGAAATTTTTCACTGGGTTCTATGAAATCTTTGAAATTTGCATCTAGCAATTATTGCTCTGACTTCCAAAAGGAGAACAAACGCCATGTCTGTACTCCTGGCACAGCCATCTGAGATTCATGTCACCCTCTCTGAAGACTCTCAAGATAAAAATTGGCATGCACCAGGCATGGTGGCACACTCCTTTAATCCTAGCACTTGGGAAGCAGAGGCAGCTGGATCTTTGTGTGTTCCAGGCCAGCCTGGCCTGCAGAGGAAGTTCCAGTACATCTGGAGCTACAGGGAGACCCTGTCTCAAAAGGCCAAAAAAATATCTGGCATGCAAGGAACAGTATAATTACCCCAATTTTGAACAAGTATCCTGAGAAAAAACACAATAACATTTAAAGGTACATTTCTGTGTATTTTTTTGGAAAATCTGTTTTAGAAAGAACTTAACCATTCTGAATTTTTTTAAGTCCGGCAACAGGCCTGAAGTATTCTGGGAATTGTAGTTCACTGGCTAGGAAGGAAAGGAAGTGAACATGGCCACAACCGGCCCAAAGAATTCTGGGGTTTGTGGTTCTCACACTGTGGATTTCTTTCCTGAGAAATGATTTTTGTTATAATATTTGCGGCTCTGAGTTGGGGGCACATTAACAGGAAATGCCTGCAAATGATGGTCTTGGTTATCCCTGATCTGGCACAGTATTTCTGTGGCAGAGAGAAGTGGGTGAGAGAAAGCTGCTTCTGGCCCTTTAAGAGAAGGTGGCCAGTAGTGGAGGGAGAGGTCAGAGGCAGCTGCTTGGATGTTTTGATTAACCTGTTCTCTTACCACTGGGCAGTTTCCAGAGTGAGGCTTGTTGGGGTCCTGGGGGCGTAGCAGGGTCCTGGGAAGAGAGGGTCTGCAATTTATTTTTATTAGTTTCCTTCCTTGCACGTGGCCTGGTCGGAGGGGCCTAAACATTGTTTCACTGCAGCTAAGAGTAGCAAAATCTTGATAGATGCTGGCATGCCTTCTCGCTGCCTAGCCTTCTGTGCCACATGGGTCCAAGATCTTAGCCTGTGGGTCTTTTTGGCATGCCTGTTTGTTACCTATGGTAAAGAAAAGTAGGGAATGTTAATGGTTAGAGAAACGCTTAATAGCAGAGGGCTTGATGGCTTTGCAGACAGAACAGCCTCTGTCTGTGAAAGCCAAAGTTATGAAAGACTAATCCCACGTAATAAATAGGCTTCACAGAGATGGGCCAACACCCTGGCCTTAGGGGAGGGATGTTGAAAGACAGATTAAAAAGACTAATTTCACACATGAAGAAATTCTTGTGGAAATGGACCAAAAGCCGTCATCTACCCTGAATCTTCCTTTCAGGGGGTGTTTACTTCCTTACACTGAACCCTCCAAAATTTCCCTGTGGGGGAAAGAGAGCTGAGAGATACAGCCTGGGAAAATACCTTTTTTTCTTCTGCTTCCTGTGGAAAGTCGAGCCCTACTTCTTGGCACCATTTATCGTCTATAATATAATCGTCTGGATGGTCCTTTAAATGCTCATTAAGTGTGTGCTGTAGTCCACTAAATGTTCTTCCTCCCTGCACCAGGCTCCCAGTTCTGCAAAGCTGCAAGCCTAGCAATTGTCCCTGGCCAACAAGCTGACAAGTCTAGGCTTAAACTCTGGCGGGAGGGGGGGGTGGTGGTGAGAAGTCACCCAGAGAGAAAAAAAGAATGGACTCACAGACCGGGAGGAAAGACTCAATTTTAATGTTGTAACGCAAGGCTTTTTATACAGATCCTTGCATGGGCTGGGACACACACACAATTGGGGGCTGGGGCAGGCAGTTGGGACAAGTAGAACCCCAGGCCATTTGCTCCAGATCAAAGCTTTTCTGTAAGGGAGCAAAGACAGTCTGGCGTCCAGCAGGGTTCGAGGCTTGGAGACTGCTTACTGACTCTTTAAGTGCTTCTGCCAAAAGAATGCCCACAGAAAACTACTTTTTCATTTTCTCTACAGGAGGTTGAGGCTTAGCTGAGTGTGAACTTACCTTGAGGGTATCTAATCTCTAGGCCTCTCCTTAATCCCTCTATTTTCCTTATCAAAGGGAATATCTCCTTCAACACATGTTTGGCTCCAACATTAAAACTGCTGGTGTTCTATCTAATTACAAGATGTATGCTGCATCTCTCTCGGTCCCATTTGCTCTTTTTCTCCAAAGGTTTAACCATTATTCCATGCCACTATTTGTACATTAGGCATTAGTGGATGAACAGCTATTAAATTCAGTTGAGTACCTCCCCAGCCAGGAGAATTCTGATCAAGGAAACAGTGACACTGAGGAGTTAAGAATGGGTGAGCAGGTTTTCATGTGGGGGGTGCAGGCCCACTCTTTGCCCTCCCACCCCCCGGAGCTGTGAGTTGCAGTGAAAAATTGCTAGAACTGGTGGCTCATAACAATGTCAAAATCCAGCTCTGGGAGACTGGCTAGTGACTGTAATAATTTCTTTATAATCACATAACAGAAGTAAGTTTCTTAATTCTATGGGAAACTCTTATACAGCAAAGTTCTTCTTGGGCAAAAATCTCATCTTAGGAAATGAGGTTCTTATGGCAAAATCTCTACTTACAGCAAAAGTCTCCACTTATAGCAAGATCTTTTCAAGTTCTGATGGCTACAGCTTTTAATGGCAAGATCCCTGCTTATGGCAAAGGTCTCTATTCTTAAGGCAAAATGTTGTGTTATCTATTCTTTGTAAAAGCCTATTTAAAGGGCAGGATCATGTTGTACTACAAGACCCTGCAGTCTGAAGTAACTCACTTCTGCTTGGAAGGTGGTATTAACCACCCGTGGCTAACTTAGGAGCTGGCATCTCGGTGGGGGATGCCAGAAGGCTGCCACCTGCTGCCCAACCTGAGTGCTTACTGCCTTTCTCAGGTTCTTAGCTTGGGATGGCAGACTTCCACCTGGTCTGGGCATGCTTCCTTCACCAGTCCAGGAGCTGATAGCTCTCGTGACTGGAATTTTAGCCTGGCATATGATTGGCCCTCCCCAGGCTACACCACTACCAAATCAATATCCAGGCTGGTGAACTCTAGGACTCTATCGCAGCCAAACTGGTAGCTAACACCAGGCTGGGTGGTATGATAGACCTCCTTCGTAGCCCCCAATAGCATAAACAGCAGCTCAGGTCTCCTTCAGCTTACCAACAGTTGCAAAAGTAATCAGGATTTGAATCGGTAAATTAAAGAAAATCCAGTTTTTGATGCTGCAAGTCAACTTTGTAAACGTGAAGATGTGTATCTATTATAAAGGCCTGTCCAGACCCCTGCCATCAATCTGCTGCATACATCACTCTTCCTACTGCTGAACCAATCCCAGCCACATGTGCTGGTCACAGTTGGGTCACAGCTGCTGGTCTCCATGAGGGCAAGGTCCACAGAAGTCTCATGACCGCCTATCTGTACCCCCTAGAAATGCTGGCTGGAAAGCCAGCCCATCCATACCTAAACTCAATAACTGCGAGTTTCCCCTACAGCTGTGGCTGAGCAGAGCCTGCGCAAGGAGGCTAGGAATGTGCTTGAACACAAGAGGACTGGGGGAGAGACACTCCAAGAGATAAGGCTTTGAGAGTGAATTATACCTTGGGTGGGGGCATTTACCATTAAGAGCATAATACAATCCTTGTAAAGCAAAAAAGACAGTCTACTGATAATCGATGTACTCAGTTCTACGTCTAAAGAAAGACTAAACTAGGAGAAGAAAGTAGATATATAATCAAATGGAGGCTTCCCAGGATGGCTTTGTATAGAGACAAAGTCATTTGAGGATTAGAGACATCACCCCTCTAAATCTGGTGTTCCACATAGAAAAGGCTGTGGAAAGAATCTGGTTTCAGATTTTCCAGCTGTCCATCAAGGCTGTGATGCTAAATGTGAACCTATCTATAATGCATTGTGGGCTGACAAGCAGTTATTTCACAGAAGAAGACAGGACTGTATTTTAACTGTTGGTGAGATATGTGAGAAACTACAGGGATACTGCATTCCAGTAAGAGACACAACCCTACCCAGACCATGAGAACATGAAGTTCTTCCCTGTCTCCCTGGGAGTCTCTTCTATGCTCATTCCCAGGACAGAAGCTCCATGGGAGCTGCACATTAGGGTGCTCAGTGTGTCTCTGCTGCTCAGTGTCCTCCATGAAGCATCAACCTGCATCTTCCCTGCTTTGGGATACTTTCCAGAAGTATGTCAAGGCCCTTGTGCTCTTGAATTCTCAGCACCTGAGATTGTGCATAGTGGACCTTCACAGGATTGGATCCTTGAGAAGTTTCCTTCATAAGGGAGAGGCTCATGTAGATGGATTTTTGTTGATTATTAAAATGAGTTAAAGGTGACTGGAGAAAGAATTTTAATGTTTGTGGACTAACTGCCCACCCCTCATACCTGTAAAGCATCCTGGATTAAACTCATTGGTTATCCCCTAAGAAAGAACTGGTATAAATTTCTAGTGTCAATGTTTGGTTTTTCTGTGTGGGGTAGTGTGTGTTGTGTGTGGTTGTGTGTTTGTGTGTGCTTTTTATTTGATTGTTTGTGGATTTCAGTTACATCATGTTTCAATAATCAGTTCAAATTAGGCATATTCACCTAACTTTCATTTTATCCCTCCCCTAACCCGCAGACCCCAGGGTCATGTATTTTGCCATAACAATTCTAACCTGAGCATATGCCTAGACATCTTTTCCTTAGTCTTTTTCTTATGACTTCGATAGGAATTCACGATTTCCCTCCATTATTTTAATATTACTTCATAATATGGAGTAAATAACCTCACCCTATGAAAGTAAGTCCACGTGAGTCTAAAATTAATGAATTGTGGGTCGGAAGTTCTAGAGCCTGTGAGAGATTTTAACAGTTAATATATAGCAACATAGTTGCCTACTTCACAAAAACAAGAAATATTACAATAAATTAGTTGTCAAGATCGACTTGCCTTTTTCATCGGTGTTGGTCTTGCTGTTAAGCACCACAATGAACAATGGGAAAACATAGAATTTCCCATTTGTTTTATTTTTCTGAGGCTGATGTGTACTTCATTAGCAAGAATGGCTTTTGAGCTCTTCATACCACTTCCTGCAGGAAAGTTTCCATAAGAACTCCCTTTCTTTACTCTAAGAGTACTCTTCGCATTGTGTACGTGTAAACCAATGTGTCATCATGCCCATCTTCCTGCAGATTATTCCGCCTAGGCTAGAAAAAGGGGTATAGGTGGACGAGAAGAAAGCAGTCTGACTTTCCTCTGGAGACTGTCATCTTGGACTCTGGTCCGTTCTGGCTGGTTCCTTTCATGGGCCTGACAGTTTGTCCAGGAATAACCTATTGAATTCTACTAATGAAGCACAAGCAATTAGATATATAGGTTATTAAAAAAACAGTTCTAATACTGTTATGGTAGTTACTCTTTGGTATAGACACAGATGTTTGGATGGTATGTTAATCCATGAATTATGTTTTTTTCTGTATAAAGATGACAAGGTCTACTGTGGCTTATATAACATCTCCTAACCACAAGAGAATGTAAGCTTGTGGCATCAGCCAGGGTTATTCCTCCAAGAGAGAGCAATAGCCAATTAGATTTGGGATATACAGACATATGGATGCCACTGCTGCACACGTATTTCCAGGCAGGTTAAGGTGGTAGCTGGTGCTGACAGAGGAGTCTGCTTGACTCAAGGAGACCAATTTTTGCTTTTATTGTTTAGTGGCCTTGGTAACAACTCTCTCTGGTATTCCAGAGACCACTGTACACTTGCATGTGGTCTCAATACATCTTTCCCAATGCTAAATCAGGTCTTCGACAGCAGGGCCTTACGTGCATTTCTTCTTGCAGATATCCCAATTACATGCAAAACCTTTACCTTTTTTTGGTGGGGAAGGGTTTGGATCCCTGGGCCATATTTTCCTTGCAGTATAATCCATTGCTGATAAACAGAGCTCTCCTGTATTGATATTATTTTGCTTAAATGCAACAGCTAAGAGACTTTAGTATTAATATTGGTTCTGAATAGCACAGTAGGTCGTTATATTCTCTACGTTAATGGCTCGGTCAGATGAAAGCACCTAGTGAAGATTTGTCTCCCTACTCTATTGGGTTTCTCTTCACTTTTTTTTGTTTTTCTATCTTTGTATTTGATGAGGATCCCATTTGTCGACTAATTGACCCTATTTTCCTGTGCAAGCTGGCTGTCTGAGGTTTAGAAAGTTTTTCCATACCCATGTCGTTGTAGGTTGTTACCCTAACTTTCTTCTTTATCACACCTTCAGCGTTATCAAAGGTTTTAGTGATGAGATCTTTGATCTCACTATGGAGTTATTTGTGCCGAGGGTGGAGGTAGGGTGATTTAATTTCTATTCTCCTACAAATGGTGAATCCAGTTTTGCCAGCACCATTTGCTGAAGGTGCTATCCTTCTTCCATTGGTTTTTTTTTTTCCTTCCTTAGTCTAATAGGAAGGGGCTGAATTGTAATGAGCTCAAGTCTTGGGACCTTCAATTTTGTTCAATATGGTCAGACAGGTCTGTTTTTGTACCATAGTAGACCAGGCTGCTTTATGACTATGACCCTGATTATAGTTGAAAGTCTTGGTATAACAATTTCCCGCCTGTAAATATTGCAATTTTTCCTCACGGGTTGGCTTTATAAGCTATTCATCGGTTTTTGTTTTTCCATATGAATTTATGATTTTTTTCCAAGTCGGTGTAAGAAGGCTCTGGGGATGTTGATTGAGATTGTTGTTTGAATCTGTAATATTCAATTTGGTAAAAATCGACATGTAGTTGACATACATTAAATTTCTCAATCACAGAGCAGATACGGGAATCTTTCCATCTCTTGATAGTCATTCATTCAATCCGTCATTCCAGGGGTTTTAAAATTGCTTTGTTGTAGAGATCTTCTTGCGTATCTTTTGTGCAGCTGCTGTACCTGATTATGGAATCTTCCATGCCCTAGCTGTCTTTGTAGGTTGGTTGTCCAAACTTTTCTTCTATCAACTTTCAGAGTTTCGGTGCTTTGTTTTTGCTTATTAGTGCCCCAATGTAGGGTAACACACATTTCGTTCAATTCATTTTGAAAAGTTAAACGAAACACAGCTAATGTATCTTCCAGAGATGGAGAAATAAACTGGCTATGGTAAAAAACAACACACAATACCTGTGATGTGGTGCGTGGAAGGATGGAAAGACAGCCAAATTTCGGGGGGGGGGCTGGAAACACTAGCCTTGATCTAGTGATACCTGAAATATGTTGGCTCAGGAAAGAACTATATGTATTTGGTACTGAATCCTGGTCCTCAGTCACATGAATACTGTTCAATCAGATGTGGGTGGGCTGCAGGGAGATGGCACTTCTGCAATACGAGACTGTAGCCAGGATCAGACATGGATCTGTGCACACAGGAGAATGAGGGAAAAGGAGAGTTTGACATTGCCAGGGCTGCAGTAATGACAATTTCAGAAAAGATAAAACCCACAGAAATAGAAACTACAGATACTGGCTCCAGATGCAAGCCACAGCACAGCACTGAAGCAACTTCATCCTCTCATCTGCAGAGAGCAGTTCCTCTTCCTGAGGGGTTGCAGAAGCCACAGCTTGCTCACAGGAAGGAGGTTGAAGCTGCCAAAATGCACTCTCGATGCATCTGCCATTTGGAAAAAAGGTGAATGTTCCTCAAGACTGTTGACCCAGGGAGACAACACCATGACCCCCACTCTTACAAACTTTCTCTGCCTTCATGAGATGTGAAAATCAGGAGGGACGGTTGTACTCTGAGAGCATCTCCACTCCACAGACAGGCCTAGGCCCAGCAGGATATCTAGAGAGCTCCAAAGACATCTTGGAGTAGAAGTCATACTTACATTTAAAGGGCAAAATCTCATAGGAAAGTCTCTTCCAGGACTGATTCTTGGCCCCAGGAAACTAGTGCTGGAGTTGAGTCTGTTCCATCTTTCCCAGACTATGCATCCTCTGTGGGAAAAAGGTTCCCTGTTGGTGAGTGGAGACACAGAGCAGCAGGTGAGAGCTGATGCAGTAATGGCTAAGAGTTCTCAGTCTGAGGGCTGAGATCTGAGGCTGGTGTCCTGAGACTCAGACACTGATTTCCTTACAGTGATCCTACACAAGCCCAAAACCACTGCTGAGCCAATAAATGTGGGCACCATGGTGAACTCAGTGACCATCTACTTACTGTGAAGGAATCTCAGGTGCTCAAGTATATTCTCTGTGTAAAGATGGAAGCCCAGATCCTTGGCTAACAGAGATGCTGCAACACCCCAGAACGAAGGCCAAGTTCCTCATCTCGTCAGATGATCAGCAATGTGAAGGCCAATATCACTGTAATTTTCAGACCTCTGCTGGCAGGTCAGACAAGAGAGACCCTGGAGGTGTTTGTGACAGAAGATGGGACATTGAGGGTAAGAGTTCAAGTCTCTGAATACAGAAAACGGTCTGCTTTCTGGTGTGACACTCACTCACAGCTCTATCCAGGCTGCTCATGTGTGACAAGTGAATCCATTTAATGGTCTCCTTTTGTCTGCTAGGAAACTATACTAAACCCAGCTTGTCAGCCCTGCTCACGAATGTGGTGAACTCAGGAGGGAAAGTGACCCTGCAGTGTGGCTCAGAGCTGGGATACCACAGCTACGTCCTAATTCTAGAAGATGACAAGTTCTCAAGCTCTCTGGCCTCAGAGGAAGCTAATTATAACTAGGCCCAGGCTCAGTTCCCTGTGGGTCCTGTGAGCCCCAGCCAGAGGTGGATATTCAAATGCTATGGCTATTACTTGAACAGTCCTCACTTGTGGTCAGAACCCAGTAACAGCCTGGAACTCCTGGTGTCAGGTGAGTAAGTCCCAGACTTCTCCTTAGAAGATGGTGGACCTGACATAGTTCTCCAGGATGTGCAGGGTGTGTTATGGGTGAGAAGAGACAAGGCTCCCGGGCCCCAGTTGTCAGAGCATGAGAGATAATAGTAACTGAGATACAGAACACAAGGTGGACCATGGGAGAAAAATCTGCCATCCATGAAGAATGTGAGACTTCACTGGTCCTTCTGGGGTGTATGATTATCTTCAGTGACATCTCCAAGCAACCTTCTTCCTGCTTAATCCACTTATTTGTAGGGACCCTCCAAAAACCCACCATCTGGGCTGAACCAGGATCTGTGGTTACCTAAAGGAGTACTGTCACTATTTGTTGTGAGGAGACCTCTGAAGACCCAGCTCTACTATCTACATAAAGAAGGAAGCTCAGCATCCTCTGGCAGACAGGTCCTGAAGGGTCTCAATAATAAAGTTGCTTGCTTAGGCGTGCGCTAGCGCCCTCTGCCTGAGCTGTTCTGGCAGTGGCCTGCAGCCTCTGTGCTTGAACCTCAGCTCCCAGGATCTCCTTGGCCAACACCCCAGTCTGCACCCTCTGCCCGGGATACTCTGGCAACCGCCTATAGCCTCTGTGCTCGAACCTCAGCTCCCAGGATCCCCTTGGCCAACACGACAGTCTGCACCCTCTGCCTGGGATGCTCTGGCAACCACCTGCAGCCTCTGTGTTCGAACCTCAGCTCCCAGGATCCCCTTGGCCAACACCCCAGTGTACACTCTCTGCCTGAGCTCTAAATTAATGTTTAAAACAACTTCTTTGTCTAGATTTTGCTTCCTATGATCTATTAGGATGCTGCAGTCACATACAATGGGTCATCTCACATGCATCACTGACTACACAGTTTTCTGCTAATTGTTCTCAACCCTCACTTTCTCCATGCAATGGCTTGCATCAACTTTACAAGAGGATGAGAAATCTATTTGAAACATCTCCAGAAGCCCAGCCTCAAATGCCCTGAAACTCAGGCTGTCAGGTTTCCTATTGTTACGGATACAAAATGGAAACATGTCTGTGATGCATGGATGCCATCGAGCCCTGTCCAGGACAGGAATGGTCTGATGGAGTGTGTGACTACTCATTATAGGATTGATGGAAAACAGAAACACAAAGGAGAGAACATGGAGAAACAGAGACAGAGGTTAAGAATCTCAGCTACTTCCAGCCCAGGAAGTGGGAAGAGGTTTAGAGACTCCAATGTTGCAAGCTAGTTTATCATATTACTCCACAGGAAGCCTGCTATCTCAGCCCAGGAGGGAAATGATTGTAGAGATTTATAAGAGTGAATCTCTGTTACCCACACAGGGAGATGTCTCCGTGTTCCAAGTGGCTGCTGGGCAGTGAGGTAAGCTATTGCAATCCCTCCTGGAAACAGGGCCAAGTGTGACACAGTTTCCAAACCTGACCTGGAATCCTGACCTCACTTCTTCCCCACATGTTGCAGAAAGACTCCTCACAGTGACCTTGGTGGTTGAAGATCCACTGGCTGCTCAGCTTTAACCTCTGTCCATGGACATGGAACTTTCTGCCTTTGGGAAACTTTCCTTTTCCTGTGTTTTTCTGCTCCTGATGGTGATGGAAGTCTGCAGGTATTAATACCATGTGTACCACCTCAAAATCCTGAGAGGAGAGAGGAGTCCTATAGACAGATCCACAGAATGACCTCTCATATTCCAAACCCATGGTTTGAAAACTCACCAATTCAGACTCTTCTCTGTTACCAGCACCCCTTGACCCATAAGCACCCTGAACATTGAGGTAGAAATCAGGTTACACAGGAAGAATCAGAGGATCTGAGACAAGATACTAATGTTCAGATTGGCCGACCAGTCGGGGATGAGCAGGCATTAAAGGAAATTCAATACCTCTGCATCTCTGAGAATCCTGACCAAGGAAATACTGACACTGAGCAGGCAAGAGTGGCTGAGGTGGTCCTTCATAGGAAGACAGGCTGGTTTATGTTGGCAAGATGTAAGATGAGATAGAGGGCACTGTTCAGTAAGGAAAGAAAGCCTCAGAGCTGTGAAAAAGTTTTTTTTTAACCTATCTCACTGTGACTCCTCTGTGCTCATCCCCAGGACAGAAGCTACATGTGAGCTACACAGTCTGGTGCTGAGCGTGTCTCTGCTGCTCTGCATCCTCCTTACAGCATCAACCTGCATTTTCCCTGTTGTGGGGTTCTTCCTCCAGGCAGGCCTTTGTGTTCCTGACCTCTCAGCAGCTGTAATTGTCCACAGTGGCCCTGTACAGGATTGAACCCCTGAGAAGGAGAGGCTCATAAGCACAGATTTTTCCTGATGAGAAAGATTTTCTGCAGTGGTGTAACTTCCAACAAGCTGCCCACCCTCCTGTAAGTATGCATGAGTAAACTCATTGATTCACTAAGGAAAAAATGGGTAGAATCTTCACTTCTTTGTTTTGTCATTAGTGCCCCATGTAGAGTAAATACACATTTGTTCATGGTCCCATTTGAAAACTTCACAGTATACACCTAATGCATTTCCAGAGCTGGGGAGATGGCTGGCCATGGTTAGGACACACAGCACTGTGATACTGTGATGGTGTGGTTGAAGGAGGGAAGGAGTCCCAGTGGGGAGGATCTGGACACACCACCTTGTTCTACTGTTCCCTGGAGGATGCTGTCTCAGGAAAGTACTAGGTCTACTTTGTACTAAATCCTGGTGCTCAGTGACATGTGGGTGGGCTGCAGGAAGATGCCACTGCTATAATAAGAGACTGTGGCCAGGACCAGACCTTTGATACAACACACAGAAGAATGGGGAAGGAGGAGAACATGTTTGACATTGCCGGGGCTGCAGGAATGATGATTTCAGATAAGCAAAACCCACAGAACCTACAGATACTGGTGCCATAGGCAAGACACAGCACAACACTGGGGAAACTTCACCATTGTGACTGCAGAAAGCAGTTCCTCTTTCCCAGGGGATGCTGAAGTCACATCCTGGCCACAGGAAGGAGGTTGAAGCCGGCAAATCCCACACACAATGAATCTGACCATTTGGCAAAAGGCTCAGCATTCCTCAAGACTGTTGACCCATGGAGACAACACCATGATCCCCACCCTCACAGCCCTGCTCTGCCTTGGTGAGATTTGAAGATTACGGGAGACCCGTTTTCCTGCTCCTGAGCTACAGGAGCCGCTGGGGAGATGGTGGGGTAAGAAACTGGCTGGGGTTGATTTCATGGGAGGCTCAGGCTGCTGAGCCTCTGTTTACCATAATGGATTTCTTCAGATACACATCATGCAAGTTCTCTTACTAAAAGATTCTTTATTAAAGGGCTAGGGCGTGAGAGGAATAGAGAGATAGATACAGAGGTGAATGATGGCTAGATGAGGTCATAGTGATAGCTAGATTCTATTTTCTTTGCACAGGGTCAATATATATGGAGGAAAAGCGTGTAGTGGGGATTTGCAGATTGTGCTCACATCAAATAAGGGAGGGAAGGATAAGCTTTTAGGAGAAATACAACTTTGTAGAGAGGGTCTAAAATCACTTTATAGTAACACATGAGAAGGTATAAAAGAAAGGAAACAGTCTAACACAAACACCTGAGAAGTGGTTGCTCTCCCAGGATGTTTTTATCCACAGATAAAAGAAATTCCAAGGCTTGTGGTGTGCCCGTCTGGCTTCCCAGAGAACAGGGGAGTGAGGGAGCTCTGTTTTAGATACTCGTATCCCTCTCTTGGCAGGGCTGCAAGCCCAAACTCCCTTTATATCAATTAATTTCCTACACTACAGCAAAAACAAAGACAAAAATTCTAGTCTAGAAGGATCCCCACCACAGCCAGGCCTTGGCCCAGCAGGACAGCTCTGGAGCTCAGAAGACAACTTGGAGGGGAGGTCATACTTGTTTCAAGGGCAAAGTCTCACAGGAAACTCTTTTCCAGGACTGACTCTTGGCCCCAGGAACCCAGTGCTGGCAGTTGAGTCTGATCCATCTTTCCCAGGCTATGCATCCTCTGTGGGAAAAAGTTTCCCTGTTGGTGAGTGGAGACCCAGAGCAGCAGGTGAGGGCTGATGCTGGGATGGTTGACAGTTTCTGGTTTGAGGGCTGGGATCCAAGGGCGGTGTCCTGAGAACCAAACACTGATTTCCTTACAGTGAGACTACCCAAGCCCAAAATCAGTGCTGAGCCAATGAATGTGGTCACCAGGGGCACTGCAGTGACCCTGTACTGTGAAGGAACCTTAGATGCGCAGGAATTCTTTCTGTATAAAGATGGAAGCCCAAATCCTTGGCTAACAGAGATGCCACAGCAGCCCAGAACCAAGGCCACGTTCCTCATCTCATCAGTTGATGAGCAACATGCTGGCCAATATTACTGCAGTTTTCGTAACTCTACTGCCATGTCAGACATGAGTGACGCCCTGGATCTGATGGTCACAGGTGAGGAGACACTGAGGGTAACAGTTCAAGTCTCTGCAGACAGGAAAGGGTCTGCTTTCTGGTGTGACACTCTTACAGCTCTATCCAGGCTGCTCATGTATGAGAAGTGAATTCCTTTAACAATCTCCTTTTCTCTGCTAGGAAGATATACTAAACCCAGCTTCTCAGCCCTGCCCACCATTGTGGTGAACTCAGGAGGGAAAGTGACCCTGCAGTGTGGCTCAGAGCTGGGATACCACAGCTACGCCCTAATCCTGGAAGATTACAAGTTCTCAAGCTCTCTGGCCTCAAAGAAAACTCTTTACAACCAGGCCCAGGCTCAGTTCTTTGTGGGTCCTGTGACCCCCAGCCAGAGGTGGATATTCAAATGCTATGGCTACTACTTGAACAACCCTTACTTGTGGTCAGAACCCAGTTACAGCCTGGAACTCCTGGTATCAGGTGAGTAAGCCCCAGCCTTCTCCTTAAGAGATGGTGGACCTGGGCTGGAGATATGGCCTAGCGGTTAAGAGCGCCGAGTGCTCTTGCAGAGGACCTGGGTTTGACCCCAGCACCCACATGGCAGCTGAGAACCATTTTAACTCCAGTTCCAGGGGAATCCGACGCCCTCTTCTGACCTCTGCGGCATTGCATGACACGGGTGCACAGACCTACATGCAGACAGTACATTCATACTCATAAAAAATAAATAAAATTTAAAAAAAGAGTTGGTGGACCTGACCTAGCTCTTCGGGATGTGCAGGGTATGTTATGGGTGAGGGGAGTCAGAGCTCCTGGGCCCCAGTTGTCAGAGCATGAGAGACAATGGTAACTGAGATACAGAACACAAGGTGGACAATGGGAGAAAAACCTGTTGTCCATGAAGAAAATGGATCTTCACTGGTCCTTCTGGGGTGCAATGACAGCTTCAGTGACATCTCCAAGCAAACCTACCCCCTGCTTAGTCAACTTCTTTGTAGGGACCCTCTACAAACCCACCATCTGGGCTGAGCCAGGATCTGTGATTATCTCAAGGAGTACTGTGACTATAAGTTGTGAGGGGACCCTGAAGACCCAGCTGTATTATCTGCATAAAGAAGGAAGCTCAGCACCCTTGGGCAGACAGGACCTGAAGGGTATCAGCAATAAGGCCACATTCAGGATCCCATCCGTGACAGAGGATGATGCTGGGAAATATTACTGCTATTCTTACAGCACTGATGGCTGGACAGAGCGCAGTGACTCCTTGGAGCTGGTGGTGACAGGTAGAAGACACCAAGTTTTCCCAGTATTCTGACCCATGAATCCTGTCCAAGGGGTCCTCTCACAACATGGGATAATGTGTGCTATGTGATCCTGTTTACCTTGGTTTCTTCTTCATTTATAGGCATCTACCACAGCAAACCCAGCCTGGCAGCTCTGCGCAGCCTAATGGTAACCTCAGGACAGAAGGTGACACTCCAGTGTGAATCACGGCAGAGATATGATGGGTTCATTCTGAATAGGGAGGATGCACAGTTCCCCAGATCCGTCCCAGCACAGCATGTATACTCTGCACATTCTTATGCCATATTCCTGGTGGGTCCTGTGACATCTAGCCAAAGATGGAGGTTCAGATGCTGTGGCTATTACATTGGAAAGCCCCAGGTGTGTTCAGATCCCAGTGATGTCCTGGAGCTCCTTGTCTCAGGTGAGGAAGCTCCAGACTCTCCTGTGAATGACATCCGATATTTAACAGATTCCATGTGGTGGCAGTGGTATGTGTGGGTAATGGAGTCAGGGTTTCTGAGCCCAGTGTTACAACATTCAGAAGATGGGAGACAAGATTCACAAATCCAGGGAAGGTAAGCAGAATGAACAAGAGACTCCTTAGAGAGATTGTTCTTCATGTGGCTGCAGTTCTGTTACTGGTGATTAGAGGTCAGCTGAAGGATCAGGTGCAGACGTGCCCTTCTCTATGCTCCATTCTAACAGACTCACTGCTCCCCTACCTCCCTGCAGGAGCCCTCCACAAACCCACCCTCTGGGCTGAGCCAGGATCTGTGGTTACCTCACAAAGCCCTGTGACCATCAGGTGTCAGGGGACCCTGCAGACCCAGCTGTATATTCTCCATAAGGAAGGAAGCTCAGCCCCCTGGGTCAGACATGTCCCAAAAGGTCTCAACAACAAGGCAACTTTCAAGATCCCATTCATGACAGAGGATGACGCTGGGAAATATTACTGTTACTCCTACACCACTTATGGCTGGATGGAGCACAGTGACTCCCTGAAGCTGGTGGTGACAGGTAGAGGACTCCCAGGTGTTAAAGGCTTCTTTTCCCAGGAAAGTTTTCTTTCCAAGGATCCTCCCACAGACCAGGCCGGGGAGACACTGTGAGCTGTGTGATCACATTTAATGTGTTTCTTCTTCCTGTCCTAGACATTTACCACAGCAAACCTATCCTTTCAGCTTTGCCCAGCACTGTGGTAACCTCAGGAGGGAACATGACTCGAGCCTGTATCTCACAGCATATATATGATGGGTTCATTCTGACTAGAGAAGATCAGAAGTTCACCTCCTTCAAAAACAGCATACATACACTTGACAGTCCCAGGCCCTGTTCCCTGTGGGTCCTGTGAATTCCACACACAGATGGAGGTTCCAATGCTATGGCTATTATATGAGAAAGCCCCAGGTATGTTCAGAACCCAGTGCCCCCCTGGAGCTCCTCATCTTAGGTGAGGCAGACACAGACTGTCAATTGAATGATGTTGCACCTGACAGAGGAGACCCTGACATGGCATCGGGAAGGGCATCCAGGGAAGAAGGTGTGCACATTGTGGGACTGAAGATAGTGAGAATAAAGTAGTGGCAGAGTGAGAGCAAAAGAAGGAGATTCAAGAGAGAGAAGGTTCTCATATCGCTCCACTAGAATTTCTGTAACTCACGGGTCAGCTATAAGTGTGATTTTTGCTATATACTGCTCAAATAGAAGCACATCACTCTCATCCCCTCACTTGCAGGTCTCTTCTATAAACCCATTATCTTGTTGTTCCAGGCTCTGTTGTTACTTCAGGGGGTTCTGTGACCATTCGGTTTCAGGGGAAACTGGAAGCTCAAATATATATTCTGCATAAAGAGGGAAATTAGCCACCCTGGAACAGACAAAACCCACTAGAGGCCAGGAACAAGGCTAAGTTCTCCATCCCATTCATGACACAGCAACATGCAGGGAAGTATCACTGCTACTCTTACACCCATGCTGGGTGGTCAGAACACAGTGACACCCTGGAGCTTGTGGTAACATGTGAGGGAACACTCAAGGGACTAAGGCCCAGCTTGTGTACTTTGGAAAAATGTCTTCCCTATAGGTGACCTCCTCTCACAGTCCAGACTACAGAAACTATGTTGGCTGTGTGATTTCCTTGACCAGGAGTCACTTTCCCATCCTTACAATCTACCATAGCAAATCCACCCTGTCAGACATGACCAGACTTCTAGTGACCTCACTAGAGAATATGGCCCTCCAGTGTGTCTGACAGCAGGGATTTGATAGATTCATTTTCACTCTGGAGGATCAGAAATTCTCTACCTCTGTCTAAGCACATAATATATATTACATATGGCCCTTTCAGACCCTGTTATCTCTCAGTTCTAACATTTCTCAGACAAGGGTGGACATGCAAATGATGTCACTATTTCCACAGCAACTCCAAGTTGTGGTAAGAAGGAATAACACCCTGGAGCTCCGAGTCTCTCTACCCTTTCTTTGAATTACATTGGACCTGAGACATTTTTATGGGAAGGCCCCTGTGTATGATGACTGAGCAGATCCAGGGCCGCTGAACTCATTGGCACAGGACAAGGTCAACCAAGGAGTGACCCTGAGAGTGAAGCTAGGATGTCCAGCAGACAGCTGAGGCTTCATGTGGCTCCAGTGGCCTTCCCAAACTCCTGTGTTAAATTATAATCTGTATATAATCATATTCAATATATATGTATATGATTTTCTTTGTCTCTATAAATTCTAAGAGCCAGAAATTAGAGAAAATATGCAATATTTTCTTTCAGAATCAGATTTATTTAGCTTTAGATGAATGCCAGTTCCTTCTACTTTCTGAAAAATGGCATCCTAAAAACCACATTTTCTGGCTTAAAATATGTGTATTTGCAATCACATGCACAGTATATGAACACATAGAGGTTTATCTATGATTCTTAGTCTTATCTATTTGTACAAATTTTAGTTAAATTAGAACTTATTAGTGTTGCACATATGGCCTGTTTACATATTTATAATTTCCCACTTGATGCTGATTTACATTACCCTTCAGAATAAATCTGCAGGGTGGGCCTGCATCTATGTGATGCTGTGGCTGCACTGTGGGTGTTTCTAAGTGTGTGATGATCAGGTGATGAGATGCTGAACCAGCGATGCAGCAGCATGAGAGCTGGATGTGCCGGGTAAAGAGCAGATGACCACAGCATATTGTCTTACTTCTCCTGATGTGCAGGAACCCATGAAGAACAACCTTCACCCTGGGATCATGGGTGCCTAGCAGATGAGTCAGTGCAAACCATCTCCACGGGAATTAGCTGGCATTGCACTCTACTGTAGCCAGAGACAGAGCACAGGATGGCTCCGTCATTTCAGAAATTGTTTCAGAAATTTTTTTTTCAACCTAAGCTCTCAGGACCATGATAAACTGTTAAAATTGAGTCCGGCAGATATTTTGAACTCAAGAGCATGGGGTATTTAAAGGATTAAATAACCCCAGAATGAATTATACAAAGCAAGAAAAGGTTTATCACATCTCTTAATTAAATTATCTGATGAAAATAATGTGCATTTGCCAGGTATGGTGGCACATGCCTTTAATCTCAGCACTTGGGAGGAAGAGCCAGGCAGATCTCTGTGAGTTCAAGGGCAGCCTGGTCTACAGAGTGAGTTCCAGGACAGCTGGGGCTACAGGGAAACCCTGTCTGAAAAAGATAAAAAAAAGAAAATATGCATTTGCAGAAATATATTTATATATATGTATATACATTAATATATATGTATATATGCATACAATACATATATGTATTACATATATTTTATATATGTATATATCAATATATATGTTACATATATATATATTACACACACACACACACACATATATATATATGTATGAAATAGTAGTGTAGAAACCAGGTGAAGAAACACTAGTCTTCACACTCTGATTTATTTTATTTTTTTATCAGGAGAATCTGAGACCATCAGGCCATCACAAAACATGTCAGAGCCTAACGTGGGTAAGTAAGGAGAGCTCTCGTTTAAGGGGCTGGACACAGAGAGTCAAGTACTATCTATGGGAGGTTGAAATCCAGTCAGACTGGGTTGACTTTGGTCTATGCTGACATTTTTGTCCACAATCCCCAGGATCACAGTCCCAGGATCACGTGGTGGAGAATGCCATCAGGATGGGCATGGCTGGCCTGATCCTTCTGGTCCTTGGGATTCTCCTGTTTGAAGCTCAGCACAGCTGGAGAAGGACCAAGGATGCAGCTCGGAGGTGAACAGGAGACACTGAAGTGTGCTGTCCTTGGAAACAGAATTTGATCAATCAATCTGAGTATCAAAGATGGTTATGTGAGGAAATATCTTGGTTAGAGATGAGAGACAGTCCAGAGAGCACTTGTGTTTAGGTGCAGGGAAAGATGTGAAGGTGAGGCAGAGATGTTTTTTAGCTGCAAATGAAGGTTTTTATCCATCCACCTTGCCATGGCCTTCTGCTGACTGGCCCTCTTCTCTCCCTTTCATAGGTGAGGGAACATCCAGTACCATCATAGACTTAGGCCCTCACCTGATGGGTCTTCTCTTTCTCCTCACTTCAATGTGCTGTTCTCCCTCATTGTAGACTACTTTATACCTGTTTGCATCATGAACCTCTCTTTTTTTATAATGAACAACAATGTCTGAAATAATAAACCTGAGGAGCAAAAGTCAGATTTCAGAATGAGAATTGATTGAAAACACATGGTTTTGTGAAAATGTGGAACTCTTGGACCCTTCAATCACCCATACACCCCTGTTGTATATTTTCACCTCAAAACGAAACACTTGGCCTCAATATGCTGCAGTTTCAAGAGACTTTCTAGCAGTACGTATGCTTGAGTGTATTATTTTCTTAAAACAATACATGATTTCTGTGATTTTCTGAATACTTTAAAAGCCTTTTTCATCAACTTCATAATAGCAGTGTTATATCACTGTTGGGAGTTTGATAGTGATACAAAACTATTCTATCTTTAATTACACATGGTCTTTGTGGCTACATACAAAAGTAATTGACAAGTATATTATACAAACTGGCAGAATATTGTTATAGTCACTGCATCACTTGCTCTTCTGTTGCTGTGATAAAAAAAACAATGACCAAAGTAACTTACAGAAGAAAGAGAATACTTAAGCTTATCTTCCAGAGGAACCATAGGTCCTCATGGTCAGGAAGCTTGATGGCAGGAGGTAACCGGAATATAAAGTAGAGGCTCACATCTTGAATCACACACAGGAAGCAGAGAGTGACTTGAAATCCTGTGCTTAGAGCATTCAAGAGGTTTCTAAATCAATCTTATACATCCTCAACAATCCCACATATTCATTTTCTTCACAGACAACACCCTCTCTCTGGTAACAAATTCTGTATTAGCTATATTTCTGGTGCTGTGATAAAACAGGAAAAATTGTAAAATTAAGACTCTATTTAAGTTTAAGTTTCCAGGATAATTGGAGTCTTTCATGGCAGGGTGCATGGTGGCAGGAGGTGGTGGGAATATAGTGGAGGCTCTTCCTTGAAGCAGGCACAGGAAGCAGAGCATGACTGGAAACCTAAGAAGTATTAAGAAATCAAAATGTCAGCCCACGGTGACACACTTCCTACCAGAAGGTAGCATCTCCTAAAACCTCCTAAAATAGCACCACCCACTCGGGATAAAAACTCCAAATATTTGAGCCTATGGGGGCCATTTTGATTTAAATCACAACAGTCACTTATGAGTTCCATGAAGTTATCTTTGTAACACAGTTCAGAGATTCTTCATAGACGGTCATGTCATCTGCAAACAACAATAATCATAGTTTTCTCTTTCCGATATGTGTGCTTTTATTAACTTACTGGCTTTACTGTATCAGTGATAACTTAAAATAAAATGACTAAAAGGACAGGAATGTTACTCCTTTTGTCTTGGTTTAATAGGAAATTTCTGATTACTTATCGTTATATATGATGTTCATTTCAGTGTTCCTTATGCAGATGCAGTAAATTCTCAACTCATACTTGCTGTGAGTGTTCATCATGAGTGGCTGTGGGACAATAAAATGTGGAATCTCTGGATCCACACGGATGTCCTGCTCATGCATATTGTCATTTTTATCTCTTTGCTTTGATAGATGACATTAATTGCTTTTTATAGTATTGAACTAAGGACCTGGATTATTGACCCAGTGGTTAAGAGAGCATGGCCTGCTGTTACAAGGGACCCAGGATTGAATCCCAGCACCCACATTGTCTGTAACTCCACTTCCAGGATAATATGATGCCCTTCTGATCTCTCTGTTCATTGAATGATGCCATACATGCATGCAATATGCTCATGCACATAAAATAAAAAATAATAAAATACTAAAACAATAAAAATAAAATATTGAAATATTTGATATAACTGGTTAAATCCTGCAAGATCATGAGGATTAAATCTTTTAAGACATCGCTGGATTAAATTGACATAAATAATATATATATTCTTATAAATTAATGTTCAAAACAACTTCTTTGTGTAGACTTGGCTTCCAATGAACTGGTGTTAGGATGCTGCAGTCTCACAGGATGGGTCATCTCACATGCATCACTGAATACACAGTTCTCTGCTGTCTGATTGGTCTCAACTCTCATTTTCTCGATGTGATGGTTTGCAAGAACTTTACAAGAGGAAGAGGAATCTATGTGAAACCTCTCCTGAAGCCCAGCTTCAAATGTCCTGAAAGCCATGGGGTCATGTTTCCTAATCTTTTGTTTTTTAATCTTTATTTTATTTTAGTTTTTGGTCTTTTTTAATTTATTATTATTTTATACTTTCTTTTATTTCATTTTTTATCCATAAGTAATAGTTTGTGAGTATAAGCATCCTTCATGTAAAACCAATTTGCAAGCAGTTGTGCCCAAACCCACACAGTCCAAGGGTCCCACCATCCAGCTGGAGGGGCTTGTATGTACAATCAAGTTTATCAAATAAATGTCCAGTCTATATTGCTGTAGTTTCACCATTCACCCCAATCACAGACCTTACATTCTACCATGCCCCCTCTTCCGCAGATTGTTCCCTAGGCTTAGAAAAGTGGCACAGGTGGATGAGAAGTGTCGGGCAGATGTCATTTTGGACTCTGATCAGTTCTGGCTGTTTCCTTTCATGAGCTGACAGTTTGTCCAGGAATAACCTTTCAATCCTACTAATGAAGCACAAGCAATTAGATATATAGGTATTTAAACAGTACTAATTATTATGGCAGGTTACTTTGGTATAGACATAGATGTTTGGATGGTATGCTAATACATGAATTTCATTTTTTCTGTAAAAGATTACAAGGTCTTACTGTCGCTTATAACATCTCCTAACTACTAGAGGATGTAAGTTTGTGGCATCAGCTGTGAGTTATTCCTCCAAGGAGAGAGCTAATAGCCAATTAGATTTGAGATATACAGACATATGGCTGCCACTGCTACACAGCATTTCCAGGCAGGTGAGGTGTAGCTGATGTTGACAGAGCAGTCTTGCTTGACTCAAGGAGACCAGTATTTGCTTGACTGGTTTAGTGGCCTTTGGTAACACTCTCTAGCATTCCAGAGATCAACTGTACACTTGCAAGTGCAGTCTCAATACATCTTTCCCATGCTTACATCAGGTCTTCGACAGCAGGGCCTTACCACCACTCTTCTTGCAGGTATCTCAGTTTACAGGCAAGAAACATTTACCTTTGGGGGGGCTTGGATCACCTGGCCAACATCTCCTTGGCAGAATAATCGATTGCTGATATCAGAGCTCTCCTGTATTAATATATTTTGCTTAAATGCACAGCTTAAAGAGACATTAGTATTATATTTTATTCTGAATAGAGAATAATCCTTTTCACAGTTCCTATGTCTATTAGTCAATCAAAGAAAGCAGTTTTACCAGTTTATAAGAGATTACCTCTATAACAGTCAGCTCTTAATTTACAGTTAGAGAATGACTGAGCACATACAATTTCAGCCACCTCATATTTGACAGGGGGGCCCAAGAAGACAAAATGGAGAAAAGACAGCATCTTCAGCAAGTGGTGTAGGCAAAACTGAATCACCACCTGTAGAAGAATGAAATTAAACCCCTACCTCTCGCCCTGTACAAAAGTCAATTCCAGTTAGATCAAAGACTTCAACATGAAACCCAAAACTCTGGAGGTGATACAAGAAAAACTTGGCAGCAGACTACAAGACATAGGAGTAGGAAAAGAATTCCTAAATCAGACAGCAGCTGCACAAGCAATAAGAGAGTAGGAAAAGAATTCCTAAATCAGACAGCAGCTGCACAAGCAATAAGATCGACAATTGACAAATGGGACCTCATTAAACTCAAAAGCTTCTGTATATCAAAAGAAACAATAAAGGAAGTGAAGAGAAAACCCACAGAGAGGGAGGAAACCTTCACTGCAGATACATCTGACAAAGCATTGATTTTCAGAATATATAAACTACTCAAACAAAACAAAGAAAAAAGAAATCAAATGAATCATCAAAAGATGGAGCAAAGAACTGAATAGAGACTTCAGAGAGGAGGAATTAGAAATGGCTGAGAAACATCTTTAAAACTGTTCAACGTCACTAATAACTAGGGAAATCCAAATTAAGACCACTTTAAGATATCATCTCACTCCAATAAGACTGACCAGGATCAAGAAAACAAATGATACCAAGTGCTGGAGAGGTTGTGTGGAAAGGGGAACACTCATCCATTGCTGGTGGGAATGTAAACTTGTACAGTCACTATGAAAAGCAGTGTGGAGAACACTTGGAAGACTCAAAATGAGCTCATCAGTTGATGAAGTTATACGACTCCTGGGTATATACCCACAATACTCATCTTACTGCAGAAATATATGCACAGCTGTGTTTATTGCAGCTCTGTTCACAATAGCAAAAAGCTGGTGGCATATGCCTTTAATCCTAGCACTCGGGAGGCAGAGGCAGGCAGATCTTTGTGGGTTCAAGGCCAGCCTGGTCTACAGAGTGAGCTCCAGGACAGCTGGGGCTACAGGGAGGCCCTGTCTCAAAAAGACCAAAAAAAAAAAAAAAAAAAAAAAAAGCTGGAACCAAGCCAAAATGCCCCACAACTGACGAGTGGATAGAGAAAATGTGGTACATGTACAGAATGGAGTTCTATGCAGCAGTAAAGAAAGACAACATCATGAACTTTGCAGGTAAATGGATGGAGGTAGAAGATATTATGTTAAGTGAAGTCGCACAGTCCCAGAAAAACAAACGACGAATGAATGGTATCCCTCATCTGTAGATGCTAGCGTCAGTAACCCAGTTGTAAATATTTCTTGTGGAGAGGGATGCATATTGAAAGAACAACATCAGAAATATTGCATCAGAAATCTGACTGAAAGGGTGAATCTGGAGGGGTGGGAGGGTTGGGAGAGGAACACAGGTCTGTATTCAATTAATGTATATTTAATTGATGTGAGTTCAACAAGTATCCAATTTTCCCCAAAATCTATCTACAAATTACATGGTATTTTAGGACTTAGTAAAAGTAAAATGTCTATATTAAACAACATTGGTTTAAAGGTTTTAACAAAAACTGTATTACATCTAAGTTAATTGGAAATATAAATTGTTGTTGTCCACATTTGTTTTACTTAAAATCTGTATAACAATAAGTTTGGGATTAACATACACAAATGTTCTCTAAATTTTTGTTATACAGTATCATCTTGTAACATTCTCTTTTACCTGTAGGATGATTTAACTTAAGGAATTAAGTTTGCTTCCCAAATTAACAACATACAGTCATTCAAAACAGCTTTGGTAAATTTAATTAAATTTACACCTTGATTCCTGCCTATAGGTATGTGTACTACAACTGCTTTTTTGAGACTCATGGGTCAAAAAATTAGAACCTAAAATAAAAAGGGGGAATACAGTTATATATTAAACGTTTTGTCAAAAAACTTTTCAATTTACACCTTAAAACTAATTATGGAAAAAGATTTGTATGTTCCCACAGGTCAAAACATCACCAACTTAATGGCTAAGAAAAGATACAGCTTTGCATTGTGTAGGATGTACCAAGAAATACCAGCAGAGAAGTTAGCCCATCTAAAATTTAAAAGGAAGAAAAGCCTCAGACTACTACAGGCATCAAACATCACTGTGGATCCTATTTGTAACAACTGTTTATAATGAGTCCTAATGAACCTAACCTTCTAGGTGCTGCAAAGTTTTAATATGAGAGACTTTCTTACCTCCTTTGCATAGAACAAAGAAAAATATGATGGTAATGAAGTCATTCTCTAACTGTAAATTAGAGCCAACTGTTATAGAGGTAATCTCTTATAAAACCGGTAAATCTGCTTTCTTTAATTGACATGTTTCCTATTCTTACAGATACAAAATGGAATCATGTCTGTGATGCATGGATGCCATCGACCCCTGACCAGGACAGGAATGGTCCGATGGAGTCTGTGACTACTTGTATAGGAATGAGGGAAGACAGAAACACAGAGGAGAGAACATGGAGAAAGAGAGACGGGCAATGCTGCGGGTTGAGAATCTCAGCTACGTCAGGCTCACAAAATGGGATTCGGTTTAGAGACTCCAAAGGTGCAAGCTAGTTTATCATATTACTCTACAGGAAGCCTTTTATCTCAGCGCAACAGGCTTCCCTGGAAAACAAGGAGGGAAATGATTGTAGAGAATTATAAGAGAGTATCTCTGTTACCTACACAGGGAGATGGTGCAATGCTCAAAGTGGCTGCTGGACAGTGAGATAAGCTACTGCAATTCCTCCTAGAAATAGGGACAACTCTGACACAGTTTCCAAACCTGACCTTGAATCCTGACCTCGCTTCTTCCCCACATATTGCAAAAAGACTCCTTACAGTGACATTTGTGGTTGAATATCCAGCGGCTGCTCAACTTTAGCCTCTGTCCATGGACATGGAACTTTCTGCCTTTGGGAAACTTTCATTTTCCTGAATTTTGTCTGCCCCTGATGGCAATGGAAGTCTGCAGGTATTAATGCCATGTGTACCATCTCAAAATCATGAGAGGAGAGAGGAGTCCTATAGACAGATCCACACAATGACCTCTCATATTCCAAACCCATATTGTACCTGGTTTGAAACTACAGCAATATAGTCTGGACACTCACTTGATCAACTTGATTGAACATACAACCCCCCCCCCCGCTGGATGGTGGGATCCATGGGCTGTGTGGGTTTGGGCACAACTACTTGCAAATTGGTTTTACATGAAGGATGCTTGTACTCATAAATTATCACATTGTTAAAAAATGAAAAAAAAAACTGAGAGAAAGATGCAGGACAGTTATGGCAGAATGCATGATCTGGGATGGGGTGGGGTGGGGTGGGGAGAAGGGAAAGGGAAATATGCCTGAACTGAATTGGAAAATGATGTATGAAATACACAAAGCATCAATAAAAAAATGAAAATTAAAAAAAAAAGAAACTTCACCAATGAGGACTCCTGTCTGTCACCAGCACCCCTGCACCCACCAAAATTCACCCCTGAATGTTGAGGTAGAAATCAGGTTTAACAGGAAGAAGCAGAGGGTCTGAGAGAAGATACTAATGCTTGGCCTGGCCCAAGCACTGTTAGGATGAGCAGGCATAAAATGCAATTCAGTACCTCTCCATCCCTGAGAATCCTGACCAAAGAAATACTGACACTGAGCAGGCAAGAGTGGCTGATATGGTCCTTCGTAGGAAGATGGGCTGGTTTATGTCGGTAAGATATGAGATGACCCACAAGGCACTGTTCAGTAATGAAAGAAAACCTCAGAATTGTGAGAAAGATTTTTAACCTATCTCATTCTCTCTTCTCTGTGCTCATCTTCAGGACAGAAGCTCCACGAGAGCTACACAGTCTGTTGGTGAGTGTATCTCTGCTGCTCTGTATCCTCCTTCCAGCATCCACATGCATTTTCCCTGTTGTGGGGTCCTTCCTCCATACATACCAAGACCTTTGTGCTCCTGAAGTCTCAGCAGCTGCAATTGTCCACAGTGGCCCAGTACAGGAATGAACCCCTGAGAAGGTTCCTTCTCGATGGAAAGGCTCATGAGCATGTATTTTCCCTGATGACAAAGATTTTCTTTTTTTTTTAATTTATTTATTTATATATATTTTTTTTATCAAATCTAGACCCGTGTCCCCCATCCCCCCACCCCACCAGAGCTCATGCATTCTGCCAAAAATACTTTTGATCTCTTTCTCAGTCTTGCTCAATATATGAGAAAGATTTTCTGCAGTGGTGTAACTGCCCACAAGCTGCCCACCCTCCTGTAAGCATCCATGAGTGAACTTATTGATTCACTAAGGAAGAACTGGGTAGAATCTTCACTTTTTGTTTTGTCATTAATGCCCCATGTAGGATGAATGCACATTTGTTCATGTTAACCTTCAAAAAGTTCACAAAACACACCTAATGCATCTTCAGAGCTGAGGAGGTGACTGGTCATGGTTAGGACACACAGCACTGTGATGGTGTAGTTGAAGGAGGGAAGGAGCCAGTGACATGTGGGTGGGCTGCAGGTAGATGCCAGTTCTGTAATAGGAGCCTGTAGCCAGGACAAGACCTTTGATACAGCACACAGGAGAATGGGGGAGGAGGAGAACGAGTTTGGCATGGCCCAAGCTGCAGGAATGATAATCTCAGAAAAGATAAAACCCACAGAAACAGAAAGTACAGATCTTGGCACCACATGCAAAACAAACCACAGCATTGAGGAAACTTCATCCTGGTGCCTGCAGAGAGCAGTTCCTCTTTCCCAGGGGCTGCTGAAGTCACACCCTGGTCACAGGAAGGAGACTGAAGCCAGGAAATCCCACATTCAATGCATCTGACAGTTTGGCAAAAGGATGAATATTCCTCAAGACTGTTGACCCATGGAGACAACACCATGACCCCCATCCTCAAAACTCTGCTCTGCCTTGGTAAGATTTGAAGATTGCAGGAGACCTGTTTTCTGCCCCTGACCTCCAGAAGCCACTAGGGAGATGGTGGGGAAGGAAACTGGCTTGGGCAGATATCCTGGGATGCTCAGACTACTGAGCCTATGTTTACCATAAAGGATTTCTTCAGATGCTTATCACACAAGTTATCTTAGTAAAGGCTTCTTTATTAAAGGGCAAGTGCATGAGAGAGATAGGGAGATAGATAGAGATAATAGTGATAGCTAGGTTCTATTTTCTTTGCACAGGGTCAATATATATGGAGGCAATGCACGTAGTAGGGATTTGCAGATTGTGTTTGCATCAAAGAAGGAGGGAAGAACAAGCTTTTAGGGGAAATACAACTTTGTACAACTTTTCAGAGATGATCTAGAATCACTGTACAGTAGCATGTGAGAAGGGATAAAAGAAAGGAAACTGTCACACTAACATGGGATGGTCTCCCAGGATGTTTTATCCACAGACCAAAGGAATTCTAAGGCTTGCAGGGTGCACATCTGGCTTTTCAGAGAACTGGGGAGTGAATGAGCTCTGTTTTAGGTACTCGTATCCCTCTCTTGGCAGGGTTGCAAGCCCAAACTCCCTTTATTTCAATGAATTTCCCAACCTGCACTACAGCAAAGATAAGGACAGAAAATTCAAATCTAGAATGATCCCCACCACAGCCAGGCCTTGGCCCAGCAGGACAACTCTGGAGCTCAGAAGACAACTTGGAAGGGAGGTCATACTTATGTTTCAAGGGCAAAGTCTCACAGGAAACTCTTTTCCAGGAATGATTCTTGGCCCCAGGAACGTAGTGCTGGCAGTTGAGTCTGATCCATCTTTCCCAGGCTATGCATCCTCTGTGGGGAAAAGCTTCCCTGATGGTGAGTGGAGACACAGAGCAGCAGGTGAGGACTAATGCTGTGATGGCCAACAATTCCTGGTCTAAGGGCTGAGATCTGAGCGGGGTGTTCTGAGACCCAGACACTGATTTCCTTACAGTGAGCCTACCCAGGCCCAAAATCAGTGCTGAGCCAATGAAGGTGGTCACCATGGGCACCACAGTGACCATACACTGTGAAGGAACCTCAGATGTGCAGGTGTACTCTCTGTATAAAGAAGAAAGCCCATATCCTTGGCAAACAGAGATACCACAGCACCCTGGAAACAAGGCCAAGTTCCTCAACTCATCAGTTAATTGGCAACATGCAGGCCAATATCACTGTAATTTTCAGACTTCTGCTGGCACGTCAGAGAAGAGTGACACCCTGGAGCTGATGGTGACAGGTAATGGGATACTGCAGGTAACAGTTCAAGGTTCGGCAGTCAGGAAAGGGTCTCCTTTCTAGTGTGACATTCTCTTACATCTTTACCCAAGCTGCCCATGTGTGAGAAGTGAATCCCTTAAACAATCTCCTTTTCTCTGCTAGGAAGCTATACTAAACCCAGCTTGTCAGCCCTGCCCACCCGTGTGGTGAACTCAGGAGAGATAGTGACCCTGCAGTGCAGCTCAGAGCTGGGATACCACAGCTACATCCTCATTCAGGAAGATGACAAATTCTCAAGCACTTTGGTCTCAAAGGAAGCTCCTTATAATCAGGCCCAGGCTCAGTTCCTTGTGGGTCCTGTGACCCCCAGCCAGAGGTGGATATTCAAATGCTATGGCTATTCCTCGGACAATCCTCACTTGTGGTCAGAACCCAGTAACCACCTGGAACTCCTGGTGTCAGGTGCGTAAGTCCCAGCCTTCCCCTTAAGAGATGGTGGACCTGACATAGTTCTCCTGGGAGGTGCAGAGTGTTTTATGGGTGAGGCGAGGCAAGGCTTCTGGGACTCAGTTGTCAGAGCATGAGAGACCATGGTAACTGAGATACAGAACACAAGGTGGACAGTGGGATAAAAACCTGCTCTCCATGAAGAAGGTGGGTCTTCACTGGTCCTTCTGGGGTACAAGATCAGCTTCAGTGACATGTACAAGCAAACCTACCTCCTGCTTAATCCACTTCTTTGTAGGGACCCTCCAAAAACCCACCATCTGGGCTGAGCCAGGATCTGTGGTTACCTCAAGGAGTACTGTGACTATAAGTTGTGAGGGGACGCTGGAGACCCAGCTGTATTATCTGTATAAAGAAGGAAGCACAGCATCCTTGGGCAGACAGGCCATGAAGAGTCGCATCAATAAGGCCACATTCAGGATCCCATCCATGACAGTGGATGTTACTGGGAAATATTACTGCTATTCTTACAGCACTTATGGCTGGACAGTGCACAGTGACTCCTTGGAGATGGTGGTGACAGGTACAGGGCCCTAAGTAGTGCCAGAATTCTGACCCATGAAAAAAAATCTCTATTGTCTAAGGTGACCTCTCATAGCTAAGAACAGGGGACAATGTGTGCTGTGTGATCTTATTTACCTCTTTCCCTCCTTCTTTCCTCCTAGGCATCTACCATATTTTACCTTCTTTCCCTCCTAGGCATCTACCATAGCAAACCCAGCCTGTCAGCTCTGCCCAGCCCCATGGTAACCTCAGGACAGACAGTGTCCCTACAGTGTGACTCACGGCAGAGATATGATGGGTTCATTCTGACTAGGGAGGACACACAGTTCTCCGGATCCCTCCCAAAAAGGCATGCATACACTGCACAGTACTATGCCATATTCCTGGTGGGTCCTGTGACATCTAGCCAAAGATGGAGGTTCAGATGTTGTGGCTATTACATTGGAAAGCCCCAGGTGTGTTCAGATCCCAGTGATGTCCTGGAGCTCCAGGTCTCAGGTGAGGAAGCTCCAGACTCTCCTGTGAATGACATTGGATATTGCACAGATTCCAAGTGCTGGCAGTGGTATGTGTAGGTAATGGAGTCAGGGTTTTTGAGCCCACTGTTACAATATTCAGAAGATGGGAAACAAGATACACAGATGGAGGGGAGATAAGCAGAGTGAAAAAGGAGACTCCTTACAGAGATTGGTCTTCATGTGGCTGCAGTTTTCTTACTGGTGTTTAGAGGTCAGCTGAAGGATCAGGTGCAGATGTGCCCTTCTCTATGCCCCATTCTAACAGACCCACTCCTCCCCTACCTCCCTGCAGGAACCCTCCACAAACACACCATCTGGGCTGAGCCAGGCCATGTCGTTACTTCAGGGAGTTCTGTGACCATTTGGTGTCAGGGGAAACTGGCAACTCAAACATATATTCTGCATAAAGCAGGAAGCTCACCACAGTCAATCAGACAAATCTCACTAGAGCCCAGGAACAAGGCTAAGTTCTCCAACCATTCATGACACAGCAACATGCAGGGAAGTATCACTGTTACTCTTTCAGCCATGCTGGGTGGTCAGAATGCAGTGAGCCCCTGGAGCTGGTAGTGACAGGTAAGGGGACAATCAGGGGACCCAGGGATAACCTCTGTCCCCAGGAATAGGGTCTTCTCTCAATGGTGACCTCCTCTCACAGTCCAGACTTGGGGGACAATGTGGCTTCTGTGCTCTTCTGTCATTTTACAGGATGCTCTGTCATGTTCTAGGAGTCCACCCCAGAAAACCAAGCCTGTCAGCCCTACCCAGCCCTGTAATCTCCTCATAATGGAACTTGACTCTGAAGTGTGATTCACAGGAGAGGTATGATGGGTTCATTCTGGCCAGGGAAGACCAGAAGTTCTTCAGCTCCCTTAAAGCACAGTCTACAAAATCTGGACAGTCACAGGGCATGTTCCCTCTGGCCCTTGAGACACCCAGAAAGAGGGGCATCTTCAGATGTTATGGATACAACAAATATACTCGACAGGTGTGGTCAGAGCCCAGCGATCCTCTGGAAATTCATGTCTCAGGTGAGGGAGTCTCAACATTGATCCAGTCATTTGTGGATAGCTAAAACCCTTTCTCATGAGCCCTGCTCCCAGGAAGACCCATGGGAGGAGGGTAGCTGAGGAGAGCTTTGGGTCCTGTGTCAGAGCTCCAAGTAGGAGAGACAGATACACTCATTTGGGAGCCTGGTAGGGGACATGCTAACAAGACCCATCTCCTTGACCTCCACCCCATCTTCTTTCCAGGACTGTCCAGGAAGCCCTCCCTGCTGACACAGCAAGGCTTTATCCTGGTCCCTGGAGAGAACAGGACCCTCCAGTGTTTCTCAAACATCAGCTATGACATATTTGCTCTGTCCAAAGAAGGGAAAACTGATCTCTCCCATCTCTCTGGCCATCAGTTCCAGTCTGGGTTCTACCAGGCCAATTTCACCCTGGGCCCTGTGAGTGGCTCAACTGGCAGTCGGTACAGATGCTATGGTGCTCAGAACCTCTCCTCTGAGCTGTCAGCCCCCAGTGACCATTTGGACATCCTGATGACAGATAAGGAATCCAGTTGTTCAAGTCAGTAACAGAGCCTCTGAACAGCCCCTGTGGGAACCCAGGATGATGGCAAGGATCTCAGTGAGAACAGTAGACATGGACATAGGAGGGTGGGGGAAGGGCAGTGAGAGAAACAGACACAGGCTCAGAACAAATGAACATCCCCTCCCCATTCTGCTTTCTCTCCAGGACAGATCTCAGTCACACCCTCCCTCTCAGTGCATCCAGGCCTCACAGTGTCCTCAGGAGACAACGTAACCCTGCTGTGTCAGTCACAGATCCCAATGGACACTTTGATTCTGGTCAAGGAGGGAACAGCCTATTCCTACCTGTGTCAAAGATCAAAGTTCCAAGATCAACAGATTGAGGCAGAATTCTCTATGAGTGCTGTGACCTCCACCATCACCTCCACCATCGAGGGGACCTACAGGTGTTATGGTTCTCAAAGCAAATCCCCCTACCTGTTATCACATCCCAGTGCCCCTGTGGAGATTGTCTTCTCAGTGATATTTATAAGATAAAGGGGTGACTCTGACTTCTTCACCTAGGAGAAATCTCAGTTGAGATTGGATTAAGTGTACCCTAGAGAGGGTCAGTCTGATGACAATTCACCATTCAGAAACAAAGAGAGATTAATGGTGGTTGTTTAAGGAATTCTCAGCCCACCAACTTCATTGGAATCCGGAAGGTTGAGTGTGGGCAGCAGGAGGGTCCTGGGAGGCTGCACAGCAGATACATATCAGTGAGGAGAAACGGGGCTTTAGGGAAGCGTTCCACCTCTCCCCTTCCTCTCATCTCTTCCCCAAGTTCACTGGGACCCTAGGCTTCTACTCTCAGTGCTCACACCCACAGCTGTTGCAGGCTAGTGTCCTCTCTCTAGGGAGTCTGCTCTGTCTCAAATTATAATCCTCAGTCTAAATCTTCCATCTAAATCTTGGTTCCTGTCAGTCAACTTGTGTCCAGGTCCTAGAGGTGAAACTTGGATCCCACCAGGATCCCCAGATGACCTGAGGCTTAAAAACTGGATGGCAGGGGCTGCAGAGATAGCTCAGCACTTAAGAGCACTGACTGCTCTTGCAGCAGACCCGGGTTCGATTCCCAGCACCTATATGGTGGCTGAAAACCGTCTTTAACTCCAATTCCAGGGGAATGTGACCTCCGCAGCATTTCACGACATGGGTGCACCAACCTACAAGCAGACAGTACATTCATACACATAAAAAATAATAAATAAATAAATAAAAAACCTGGATGGCACAGGGGGACATCCAGGCAGAGAGAGATGCAGGGTCTCAGTCTGGAGGAGGAGCAGCTACTGTGAGGTAGTGACCACAGAGCCCAGTGTCTGCACCGTCCCCTCCTACTCTGTCAGACCCTGAGAACCAAATCTGTATCCCTGTGGAGACAGGCCTTAAGAATGCTAAAAGGATTCTGTAGGAAGGAAAGTGCAAAGATGCAGAGCTAGTTATGGGATTGGAGCACCCTCTTTGGGGGATGTGAAAGCATGCTCTGTTGGGCCTTAGTTCCTCCAGGTATAAGAAGAGTTCTTGCCCAGATTGTTAACTTCCATTCAGGACAGACTGTGACCAATTTCAACAGAGAGGGATCCAGAACCTGCTTCTGTAGTCAGCTGCACCCCTCTCCTGCACTGATGCTGATGTTGTGCAGAAGTGGGGCACAGGGCCATGGCAGGACATTCGGGGTCCTTTGCTAGAGCTTGTCAGGGTCAGCGATGGTGGCACAAACAAGGCTGGAGTTCAGATTCTCTGACATCAACCCATAACTCTGCCACTTACAGAGCTGTGACCTGGGACAGGAGGACTGTCTCATGGGATGGGATCATCATGTGCTAGAGGATGTGTGTGTGTGTGTGTGTGTGTGTGTGTGTGTGTGTGTGTGTGTGGTGTCATCAGGCAAGAAGCCAGCAGGGCCCTGACACAGTAGGTGCTGAGGGAGGCAGCGTCATTCTCATTCATGATGTCACTTGTGCCCCAGGTCTGAAAAGTTACCAGAAGGTTCTGATCGGGGTCTCAGTGGCCTTCCCCCTGCTGCTCTTCCTCCTCTTCATCCTGCTCCTCAGACAAAGGCATCAGAACAAACACAGGAAGACAGGTGAGTAAAGTCTTCATGATCTGGGCCCAGGAGGTGGAGGGCTCTCTGGGTGCCATCCAAGAAGAAGCTCAGGGCACCAACCCCAGCAAAACCAGCCAGACTGGGGCAGGTCAGCTTAGAACACTTCTGTAAAATCTGACATCAGAGACAGGTGACCTCAGTCTCTGGGCAAATGTCAGGTATTCTGTGCTCTTTTACATCTGGAAGATTTGTACATAGGGCAATGTTCCCTTCCTGCCCTGTAGGAGCATCAGGGAGGGGCAATCCACCTCCTGGCTGAGATTCCTCCCTCTCATGCAGGTCAGAGAGAGTTGGACCTGCAACTTCCTGCAGGAGCTGCAGAGCCAATGCACAGGGACAGAGGTCCTCAGAAAAGGTATCTCATGTCCATGGACCTAGACTCCTGTCTGCCTGTGCCCCTCAGTGCCAGCTAACACCCCATTTTCTCCCCAGGTCCAGCCCAGCCACTGCCATCCAAGAAGAAATCCTGTGTGAGAGAGGGTGCTGGGGACGGATCATAGGGTGGAAGGAAGGGTGTGATGTGCAGATTCCCTGGGAATGTGTCCAACGCTATAGACCTAGTGTCACCGTCACACTCCCTCGTTCTCTGTTTGGATGTGGGACAGGTCAAGGGCTGGGGATGGAGCAATGCCAGGTGCTCTGGACAGGAAATGACTCCTTGTCCTGACCTTGCAGATGCTTCTGTGAAGAACACACAGCATGTGGACAGCATGGAGCTAGACAGCCGGGTAAGACCTCTCACTCTCCATCTACAATGTGGGAGAGTTTGGGGCCCAGTTTTCTCAGGAGACTACTTCTGTCCTCAAGTATTTCAACCCTCAGCAACATCCACAGTTGACACCTTTCCTCTGGAAGCACCTGGCTCCTGTGTGCCCTGACATCATTTTCCTATTACTGGCCTGTGACCCTGTAACTTCTGCTTTCTTTCTACTTCTGGCTCCTCAGCATCTCTGTGGTACTAGCGTGTGTGTGTGTGATTCTACCATGTACATCCATTCACTGCAGCCAGATTAACCTATCAAGAATCCATTCTTGAAAGAGACTGTCTCTCCTCACAACAGCTATCAGCTGCCAAAAGTTCCCTAGGTTGGTTTGAGGATTCTTATTCTCTTCCCCATGTCTATTCTTGGATATTTGTCTGGACTGAGTTTGCACAGGATTTGTATGCTGTGACCATTGCTGTGAGTTCATATGAGTAACTGACCAGCTCCCTGGAAAGCTCTCTTTCCTTGTGGTCATCCACCAACTATGGCTATAACAATTTTTCCACCTTTTCTTCTACAATGATCCCTGAGCCTTGGGAGGCAGATGTTTGTAAAGGCGTCATATTCAGTTATCAGCACTCTGCAGGAACTTGTTTACTGCACATTGTCCAGTTGTGGTTTCTGTGTTAATCACCATCTGCTCCATAAGCAACTGTCTCTGGCTAGAATTGAAATATGCCACAATCTATAGGTAAAATAATAAGTCTTTCATAGTCAGCTCAATACAATAGGAATTTAGTTGAAAAATAATATCTGGCTTTCCACTGTGTCTTGTGACTTGTCTATCCAAATGATTTTAGCCTTTTATCAAGGTCAGGTATGGTCTTCATCCTATTAAGCAAATCTTAATCCAAACAGAGTGGGTGGTTACTCCTATAATATTCATGCCACTATTTCTCCAATGGGCTTGATTGGCCTGGCTGGTTGGTGTGGTTCACAGGACTCACAACTGGGTAAAGTTGATGATTTTTTTTCATTCCAAGAGCATCCAAAGCACCTTCCACCATTATGAACCCAGCCAGTATGGATGAGGCTGAAATCAAAACCAGCTTGACTTCTTGCTGCTTCTACAGATCTTGTAAGCAGTGCCTTCAGCAATACGGTCTTACCAACCAGTTCTGGTGGTACCAAGAGCAGGATTACCTGGTTTATTTATGTGCGTGTAATTGAATGAACTCAGGTCCTCATACTTGGACAGCAATGGCATTCCTGACTGAGACATTTCTCTAGACTCTGGGAGCTCCCTCCTGACCAAGATCCCTGTAGGGCTGCACATACAATAGGAGGCAGAGTTCTCACCCACTGGGGATGACCTCAAGGGTGAGAGACAATGTGCTAAAACACAGAGTGAAAGCAGGTGAAGTGTTTGAGGGAAATGAACCAGACAAAGTGGGTGGAGTGTGGAGCAGACAGGGCCAGTGTGAACTACAAGGGGGCTCTGACGGCTGTCTCCTGAGAACAAGTCTGCATGGAGAAGCCCACACAGACAGCTAAGGGACCAGCATCTGCAGACAGGGACAGTGTGGACTACAAGGGGGCTCTGACAGCTGTCTTCTGAGGACAAGTCTGCATGGAGAAGCCCACACAGACAGCTAAGGGACCAGCATCTGCAGACAGGGACACCAGGGGCAAAATAGCTGAGTCTGAAATGTCTTTTTTACAAAGATGAAGTTTTGAGTTTAGCCAATGGTGTGAAGTTCACAGTGCCAGGATAAGAGTTCAGAAATGCAGGTAGGAACTTTCCAGATACCCCAAGTCCTCGGGAAATCCCTAAAGAGGGCATGAGGAAGGACAATATGAGTTGAATTTCCACAGGATCTCTCTGTGGAAATCTTGCTGCAGATCTGTGTCTGTCTCACTCTCTTCCTACTTCAGAATCCGCCTGAAGAAGATCCTTTGGAAGAGATGTATGCCAAGGTGAAACCTTCCAGATTCGAGAGATCAGGGACCACCTCTCCTTCCAGGACGTCAAAGCAATTACTGGATTTGAAGCACACACAGGCAGAAAAAGACACAGTGATGGACAGTCAGGTAGGTCCTGTCTTCCCAGTGGTTGTTCTTGCAGCGACAAGCATGGACCTTCTTCTCTCCCTCTCCCACCGCATGCTGCTGCATCTGCTGAGGATGTGAACTATGCCGAGTTGTGCTTCATGATGCCAAGACAGGGACAGCTGGGACTCCAACACTCAAGGCAAAGAAGACCCAGATGAGACCAGTGAACACCCTGCTGTGGTGTCTGCCATTCCAGAAAGACTCTGACCCTACCCTCCATAAAGGGAAACTCAGGTTGTCTGAGGGACACAATCTTCCCCAGGTGGACAGCCATTTCCTAGACCTTACCTGCCACCATGTGATTCTGGGTATTGTAAGGAGTTATTGGATTCTCTTGATTAGTGTCCCTATATTTTGTAAATAAAGCAAATTTTTATCAATAATTATAACTGTTTACAGAATCTACAAAATAGATAATTTTTATTTTTTCCATTGATTATACAGTTTTTGTCAATTACATTTCAATAAAGCTGAAAATTGAGTGAAAATGTAACATAACGCATCTATGTATGAAACTGGAAAAGTCAGAACCATCAATAAGTTCTTAAGAATAAAAATCCTGGGCTTCTATTCATATTGTGAATATAGAAAGAGAATAACAACCTTCTTCAAATGACGGATTGGAGAAGGAAATGAACAATAAGAGAAGCTCTGAGCTATGGGATGATGGCCTGGACTAGTAGTCCCAGCTGGTAGTGAGGACTAGGCAGGGGATCACAAGGTCTAGGCCTAACGTAGCCACACAAAGCTCAATGGCAGCCTCTGAAACTTGAAAGTCCACCTCAAAGTAAAAATCAAAAGGTGTCTACCACATTTGTCTTTCTTGTCTGGGTTAACTCAATTACGTTGATTATTTAAGTTACATCCATTTTCCTGTGAACTTCATTACTTTATTTTCCAATATTCCATTGTGTATACTTCCCATATTTTCATTATCCATTCATCAGTCAGTGGACATCTAGATTACTACCACCTCCTGGATAATGGGAACACTGTATGTGAGGGATTGGTGCACCAGGGTTGACAGAGCTTCAATTGTGGAATTGCCTGCATTGTACTGGTGTGTGGCAATATCTGTGGGGAATTTTAATAATTGTTGAGTGATGTGAGAGTGTCCACCCCACTGTGGGTGGTGCCGCCACTGTGAAGTTTATGCCATATTATGTAAGAAACCAGTTGGAGCATGGGCCAGGGGAGCAAGCCAGTAAGCAGCCTTTTTCTATGGCCTGTGCTCCAGGTCTTCTTTCCATTTTCCTGTTCTAGTTCCTACCTTGGGTTCCCTAAGTAATGGAATGTGACTCTGGAGATGTAAGATAAATAAATCCTTTTCTCCCAAGTTGGTATCAGTCAGTGTTTTTTCACAGCAATATGAAAGCAAATAGAACAGGTAGCAATGAACATGGATGAACAGATATCTCTGTGATAGGATATAGAATCCTTTGGGGCAGCAGGGCGGACCTTACCACCTCTTTTCTTGCAGATACCCCAGTTTACAGGCAATAAGCCTTAACCTTTTGTGGGGGGGGCCTTGGGTTCCCTGGCTAGCATCTCCTTGGCAGAATAATTCATTGCTGCTATCAGTGCTCTCTTGTATTAATTATATGAACTACTTAAAGAGACTTTAGTATTATATTTGTTTCTAAATAGACAATAATCCTTTTTACAGTTCCTATGTATATTAGTCAATTAAAGAAAGCAGTTTTTCCAGTTTTATAAGAGATTACTTCTATAACAGTCAGCTCTAATTTACCGTTAAAGGATGACTTCATTACCACCCTGTTTTTCTTTGTTCTATGAATAGAATGACTTTCTTTTGTAAACCTGTAAACCAATGTTCCTATCTATTCAACTCTACCAAAAACTTGGCCAGTGTTTCTGGACCTGAGTAGGGTGGGGACGGCAAACATATATCTTAATCTATTTCAGTGTTAAGCAGATGTGATTTAAATATTCTTCACCGAGGGAACTACTCATGATGCTGATAGAGTCTATTATAATGGCCAATGGTCAGCGACTGTAGAGCAAGTTTTTGATGTGGCGTCTGATATGAATAAGCTGTTCTCATTTACATATGACATTTTCTTTGAATTACCTATCTCTGACCATTAGAAAAAGAAAAGAAAAAATCGAGGGAATTGGATAATATAGCAGGTCAGTATACACTTGAAATACTAATAAATACGTGAAATAACAGACTCAACGTTAATAATAATCTAAGTAATATCGATAGGGCCTTCATCTTTAGGAATATGGGACAAAATCATTCAGTGTACTGGGGGAGCGACTGTTATTAAAATATAGATAGAGTGTACATGATGGTCTCTATGGAATTATTTGGGTGGAACAATATTATAAAGTAAATGAAAGTAACGTCAGTAAGCGCGCCTTTTCCTTCTGTAGCTTTTTTTTTTTGTTTAATTAATGTCTTAAGTATAATCTCCACTCTGAAATTTATTTTAAGGATAATTTTGATTTAGATAAGTATATTACACAACGAGTGCAATATTAAATGTGTTCATATGACATGGTAGGGGCATGTCTATATTCAAGGAACACTTTCTGCACTGCTCAGCTTAACGCGTGTGTCAGAGGAATGAGTGTATATGTGATCTTGTGAGTGAGCTGTTCTCATGCCCTCAAGAGCCACAAAATGGAGGAATATTGTGTGATGGTATATGAGGTGCTCCATCCAAGTAAATTGGAGTCAATCATCTCTCCATAGAAGGTGGTCTGTGATGTAGAAAGCTGGATAAATACACTGGCCTTCCATTTTAACTTGAAAATAGAATAGTAAGATTGTGTGAACGAAGGATGTATACTTGATTCAGAACACCAAATGTGAATATACAAACGTTGTTGAACCTTTTGGCCCTTCAATATAATCCTACGGTCGTACAGGAGCTCTGACAGCGATAATTCAGTAGGCTATTTATTCTATCCAGGGAGGTGTCTTCGGGCGGGTGGATTAGGGCCACAAAGGTTTAAAGGCTCCTTAGCTTTGTCTAACTGGGATATTCGTGAAGAAGAGAGGTGGAGAAAGTGCGGCTCTGTGAAGAATGAGTACCAATGGGGTAGGAATAGTTATTGAGACACAGCATGCAAGTGTACGAGTCTATGGGGCTTTTAGATGTGGCAAGCCAAGGAGGTGTTACAAAGGCACTAAGAACATAAATACACGATTGGACGCATTATTTGGTACGTGTGTCTCTTGAGTCAGAGAGTCTCAGCACACCTATCTAGGTCTAACACATTCTCACTGCTCGTGAAGCATATTGTAAGTCAGCAGGACGCAGACCAGTAAGTGCTTGTTAAGTCCGCTCCATCTGTACACTATGCATGTGTGGTCTCACATACATCCTCAATCCATTGGGCTATTGGCGTTTTCTTGCAGAAGGAATATTGGTGATGCCGGCTTACATCTCTACAGGTTAGGAGATGTACACAATGCCGTCTACAGTAAGAACCACGTCATATGTAAATCCAAAGAGAGAATGTACTCATGAATAATATTATATTCTATAACTATGTGTGGTAGCAAAAGTAACGCTACCATAACTATTAATGCTGTTTAGATACCTATAATTGTCTCTAAATGTGCTGGTCTGCTTATGTTTCGGACTTAGTAGGTTCGGCACACGGTTCTTGTTTAGGACGACTTAGTCAGTCACATGATGAAGGGAAAGAGAATTGGACAGAGCAGACAACAGCTTTTCCGAGAGAGTGGAACTGTTTCGGGGGCTCGCATATCATTCTCATTACCGATAGTGGCTCCACCTTTATGTGAAGAGCCCCAGGGATATCTGCTCGGAAGAGTTGGATATGATAACACCATGTTAAAGGGCTGCTTTGGGGGAATGGTTTCTGAACTAAGCAGTAGTAGTGACGTCCTTTTGTTCAAGGATGCTCCCTGCTGGGTGGTGGGGCTGTGGGTGTTTGGGCACAAACCGCTGTTGCGCAAAGTTGGTTTTACATGAATGGATGCTTGTACTCATGGTTTTTCACTTATAGCTAAAAATGGGAAAAAAACTGAGAAAAATATACAAGACACATACGGCAGAATGCATGAACTAGGATGAGGTGGAAGAAAGGGAAAGTGGAATATGCATGAACTGAATATAAAAAATGGCATATGAAATACACAAAACAAAAAAATAAAAATATAATAATAAATAAAAATGTTAATTAAATAGATCCACATAAGATAAGATGTGCTAGAAAATGAATGGACCGCTCTGAACATATGTAGAGGAATAGCTATCTTTGCCTTCACGGTAATACATATGAGTTATTATTGAAATATTAGACTATCCATTTGGTTGTTCCAGAAAATCTTTAATTGTGAGTTTGACTTGGATTGTCTGATGTACGAGGAGATAATAGTTATACTTGGCCTGCTTATTTCTACTTCTAGTATGGGCCACTGTATCGATGGCTAGATTTCATACTCCTTGCGCAGGGCGTGGCCAAGTCTATTTAGAATAGGTCTAAACATGTTTGTAGATCTTGCACACAAAAAACATCTTATTAAAGTACAAAGTCGATATTTGCTTTAAGTGGTTTGTGGGTGTGAAACATATGGTTAGAATTTGAATTGTTCCCTTTTATAGTATTGAAATTAAGTCTACTTAATCTATCGAATCATGTTCATACCCTGATTTTATGTACTTGTATCTATCAATAAACATTGTGAATAAAAAAAAGCCAAGCCTTATTTTCGAGGTGAAATTTATACACACCCAAAGCAATCTTATAATGAATTAAGAGTAGAAATGTAACATGTGGTACCATTTAGAATGGGGCAGCACCCCCCTCCTTTCTATGCTTCTCTCTTAGGCCTAACTCCTATAAAGGAATCTGGAAAACAAAACATCTCATTGTGTCGGATGTTAGGTCACTCACACACAATTGGTGGCTCTAAGTAGGTTTTCTTCGTTCTTTTGTTGTTTAGAATTTGTTAGCGATCTTCGCTCTGCAAGACTAGGACTCACCTTTACGCCTCATCTGGCGTTTGAACTCAACTTTATTAGACTTGCTGGTCTTTCGAATCCTCACCTAGTAGGATCTGCTCTCTTATGCTCTGCTTTTCGAAGGTGTGCTTAGAGTGCAAGAAAGGTGGCCGCACAAACGGCCATAGCATAGTTATTATACTCATATCAGAACACATTTTTTGAGTAAAGGAATTTCAATCCTTATAAATGGGATCAATATTCAGCGACTAAGGTGAAGTGTAAATCACCATGCTCTTAGGATCTTGAACTCCTTTGGAACGTTTCGGAGCAAAAATAACTACAGTAATATGTACGTTCATCAATGAAATGTGCTTAATTTTTGGAGAATTGTCGGGGTGGTGGAAAGAAAAAACAAAATCTAGCAAGATGGGCGGGACCCTTTCAGTCGAGTTTTACTTAGATATAAGTTTTTTAAATTCAGGATGCTCCATATTTCTCTTAGTATCACGGAACGACATTATATTTTATTCTTATCGCCATTATTTTAATATATTTGACTTTATTTTTTATGTTTTGAGACAGGGGTCTCCCTATTGCCACGGGCAGTCAGTGGCCCCCTGCTGATACTTCCAACGTTCTTGTGCCACAGCTGGCTTGAACGTCACATGATCCACCCTGCCTCTGCTCATATTCTTAGGATTTGAAGGTATTGCACTAACCCTAGTCCAGGCTTAAAGAACGGTTCTTCGCTGCTGTGGGTGCTTGGGATCTCTACTAACTCCGCGTCCTCTGGGCAGATAACAGTTCCGGGCATGCTACTAATACGTGCTGTATCCTCTAAACTTCCAGTTCACTCTGTACCTTCTCTCTAATATAGAAATATATTAATATGTGATTTACAATGTTAAGTTACTAAACCACTTTCCCTCACTTGTTATACTGAGTTGATTCTGGCGTTTTACTGAAAATATCTTATTTGAGGTCAATTATAAATAGTCATTCATAGTTAAAATGGAAGAGACAATTATAAGAAAAATCGCTGAAATTCTAATCTTAAGAATAATTTGGAACAACATTGGCGCAACGATAGAGTTTTTTAGTTTTTGATTTTAAATAAGAATTTGAAATTCAGATCTGGCAAGGAAAAGAGGGCATAGTTGGCAATTTCGGCACAGTCGAAAATATGCCTTGGTTTAAGAGGTCTTATAATGAGCTCTCACTCTGTGCTTTTGATAAAGGAGACTTTCTGACGCGGGCAGGATGCAAAGTGAACACCCATCCAGCTCGCATTTTATTTCTCAAGACAGAGTGACTCTCACGAAGTCTAAACCTAGAAGACTTATAAAGATTCTAGTTTACATTTTTTTCTCCTAATAATTGGCCAGGGATAACTGTGAACCCTAGAAAGTCCACTGATTTTATGCAAAATAATGGTGGGGCTATTGTGGTATGATACGCAAGAGTAACAATGTGTATGTTAGCTACTTTCCATGGGGAGAAATTATTCCCGATCAGACCATGTATAGTTTCTAAGTCCCAAATATAGGCACTGGGAGCGCATTGAAAAGGTAAAAATATGATTAACTTGGGAAGAACTTTAATTTTTATGTGTATCAATATACATCATTGAAGAAGAATGCTACACCAAAGGTGATACTGTACAACGAGAAATTATAGAGAACATTTGTTTGTGTCAATCCCAAAGTTCTTGCTCTACAAATTTTATGTAAAGCAAATGTGGGCAACAGGGAATTATATAATCTGCCATATAATTAACTAAGGTGCATTATCATTTTTATCAGATTCTGTAGACCAATGTTTTTTAATATACACGTTTACTGTTTACTGAAAAGTCTAAAAACACCATGTTTCCTGTAGACAGTGTCAAGGCGAAACTGGGTACTTGCTGGAGGGGCTCGTCCCATTAATATGCCTTAATGCTAATATATGCAAGCAACCCGTGTCAACTCTCTCCACCCATCCCCGGCCTTTCCAGATTCAACAGTTTTTCAGTCAGTTTTCTGATTAAGTCTTTCTGTTGTTCTTTTGCTATGCATCCCTCTCCATGAGAAAATAGAGTTTTATATCTGGGTTGTTTGGTACTAGCATCCCAAATGAGGTTGGAGACCCATTTGTCGTTTGTTTTTTTTGGACTGTGTTACCTTGGATATCATTAATATAATTTCTTCCAGCTCCATCCATTTGTCTGGAAATTTCATGATGTTGTCCCTCTTTAGCTGCTGCATAGTATTTCATTGTATACATGTACCATATCTTCTCTATCCACTCGTCAGTTGAAGGGCACCTGGGCTGGTTCCAGCTTTTTGCTAATTGTGAACAGAGCTGCAAATAAACATATAGCTGTGCGCATGTATCTTTGCAGTAAAGTTGTGTCTTAGTGGGTATATACCCAGGAGTGGTAGACTGAGTCAAATGAAAGGCTCATTTTGAGTCTTCTAGGGTTCTCCACACTGCTTTCCCACAGTGGGCTGTAAACAAAGTTTACATTCCCACCAGACATGGATGAGTGTTCCCCTTTCCCCACCACCTCTCCAGCCTTGTATCATTCGTGTTCCTGATCCTAGCAGTCTTATTGGAGTAAAGGTGATATCTCAGAGTGTTTTAACTTTGCATTTCCTAATTATCAAGAAGATCGTTGAACAACTTCTTAAGATGTTTCTCGCCATCTCCATAATCCTTCCTCTGTGAAGTCTCTATTCACATCTTTGCTCATCTTTTGAATGACATTCATTATTTTTCTTTTCTTTGTTTTTTGACGTAGATTGTATACTCTGGAAATTTAATGCTTTGTCAAGATGTATCTGCTGTGAAGGTTTACCTCCCACTCTGTGGGTCTTCTCCTCACGTCCTTTATTGCTTCCTTTGATGTACAGAGCTTTGAGTTTAATGAGTTCCAACATGTCAATTGTTCGATCTTATTTCTTGTGCAGGTGTGTTCTGATTTAGGAAGTCTTTTCCTACCACTATATCTTTTGTAGTCCTGCTGCCAAGCTTCTCTTCTAATACCTCCAGGAGTTTCGGGTTTCACGTTAAGGTCTTTGGTCATCTGGAGTTGACCTTTGTACCGGTGAGAGGTAGGGGTTTAATTTCATTCTTCTACAAATTGGTGATCCATTTTGCCAGCACCACTTGCTTGAATGATGCTGTCTTTTCTCCAATTGTGTCTTCTTGGCCCCCTTGTCAATTATAGAGGTGGCTGAAATTGTATGATGCTCGAGGTTGGATCTTCAGTTTTATTCCATTGGGTCACTGGTCTGTTTTTGTGGGCCAGTACCAGGCTGTCTTTATGACTTGAGTAGCGCCTGTAGTATAGTTTGATGTCTGGTATAGGATCCCCCCTGTATTGCTCTCTTCTTCATGCAGGGTTGCTTTGGCTATCGGGGTCTTTTGTTTTTCATAATGAAATTGAGGAGCTTGTTTTTCCAGGCCCGTGAAGAACTCTGGCGATTCTGATTTTTTTCAGGGGATCGCATTAATCTGTACACTAGTTTGGGTAAGGATAGGACATTTTACTATATTTATTTTTCCACATCATGAGCCTGGACGGTTTGTCTCAGTCTCTCTCCATCTCCGATGTCTTCCTCCAATTTCCTTTTTCAGGGATTTTAAAATTTTTTGTTGTAGAGATCCTTGGTGTCTGTTGGTTAGGTTGTTCCTAGGTATTTTATTGTTTTGAGGCCCCTATTGTGGAGTGGGACGGTCTCCAGTGTAGTCTTTCTTCCAATTGCTTGTTGTTGTGTACAGAGAAGGCTCTGATTTTTCTAGGTATTATAAATTTTGTAATCTGCCACCTTAACCAAAGCTCTTAATCGTTTCTAGAGTTTTTCTGGTGGAAGTTCTTAGCAGTCCTATGGGTAGACAATCATAGCATCATGCAAAAAGGATAGTTGACTCCTCTTTTCCAATTAGAAACGCCTTTAATTTTCCTTTTCTTGCCTTAATTGTTCCTAGCAAGTGGTTCTCTGCTAATATCTATATTGTAGAGGAGTGGTGACAAGGGGGCGCCTTGTCCGAGTTTCCTACCTTTAAGGGGAATGCTTCTGTCATTCCCTTTAGGATGATATTGGCTGTGGGTTTGTCTGTATATGGCTTGATTACATGGAGGAATGATCCCTCCAGACCAGCAATTCCCTCCAGGACTTTAAAACATGAAAGGGTGCTGGATTTTGTCAAAGGCTTTCTCCAGCTGCAACTTGAGATGATGGTGGGGTTTGTCCTTCAGTCCAATTGATAATGTTTGATGATGTTTTATTGATTTTCGTATGATGTTGAACCATCCTGCATGTCTGGGTATGAATCCAACTTGGTCGCATGGTGATGATTGTTCTTGATGTGAGTCTGTATGCGATTTGCCAGAATCCTGTTTAGAATTTGGCATCTGTGTTCATTAGGGAGAAGGGGTCTATAGTTCTCCTTTTTGTGGTTTGATCTTTCCCTGGTTTTTGGTAGAGCCGTAATGCACGGCTTCAATAGAAGGGATTTGGAGAAAGTACCTCTCGTTTGTATCCTTCTAAACATTTAAGTAGTAATGGTTGTGAAGTCTTTTACGAAATATTTTATAGAACTCCTGCCGTGAATGCCATCCGGGCCTGGGCATTTTTTGTTGGGTTGAGCTACTTATTACAGCTTTCGATTTCTTCCGGTACTATTGGTCTGTTTAGGGCTGTCCGATCTCTCTGTGGTTGAGCTTGTGTGATTCCCAGTATTTCAGAATATTCATCCATTTTCTAGGTTTTAAACTTATTGATAGTTTTAATATATAGTTTTATTTGAAGTAGTCGCCGTATGATTTGTCTGGATCCGTTTTTCATTGTCCTGTTGTGATTTTACTCCTTTCATCACAGATTGTACAGATGTATTGATTTGGGAGTTGTTCCCTCGTTCTTTTGGTAATACTGGGCTTAGAGTCTGTCTATCTTGGTTTATTCTCAATCAAGAACCAACTTTTTGGCATTCATTGATTTTTTTTGTTGGGTTTTCTTTGCTTATATTTCATTGATCTCTCCTGGGATTTTTGTTATTTCTTCTTTTCCTGCCCGTTGTAGGGTTCATTTGTTGCTGTCTCTCAGCTATTTTTAGGCTGCAGTGTTAGAGATATTCCAATTGTGCTGCTTTCTGTTTTTTTTTTTTTATTATATAATTTTTATTTGATGCTTTGGGCATTTCATACATTTTTTCGCCAATTCAGGTTCAGCTTATTTCCCTGGTCACTCCCCCGCCACCCCTCACCCCATCCGCAGGATCATCGCATTCTGCCATAACTGTCCTCATACTTTCTCTCATCGTCAGTTTTTTTTTTCATTTTTAGCTATAAAGTGATAATCCATGAGTACAAGCATCTTCTCATAAAACCTATCTGGCAGGGCTGTTGGTGCCCCCCCCCAAACACCTACAGCCCACACCATCCGAGTGGGGGGTGACGAGGTTGTTTGTTCAATCAAGTTGATCAAAATGAGTGTCCAGACGACATTGCTGTAGCTTCACCATTCACTCCCCAATCTTGCAGACCCTTACATTCTACACATCCGTTTCTTACTTAGCACCGCAACTGCTTCCCGTTTCCTAGCCTTAGAAAGGGCACAGGTGGATGAGAGTTAAAACAGTCCCCACTCTCTCTGTGCCAGCTGTTGACTTGGATATCTGTCAATTCTGGCAAAATGGTGTCCCCCATATTGGATGCATTACCAACAACGCCAGATATAAATATTTCTCATGAGAGGGAGCATAGTAAAGAACAACAGAAGACTGCATCAGAAAAATGGAACGAATGGTGAATTGGAAAGGGGGGCATGGGTGGGAGAGGGACACGGGTGTATATGTCGGATTAAGGCATTATTGAATTGACGTGAGCTCAGCAAGATACCCAGCTTTAACGCTCTCTCGTTTTTTTATGGGGGGGACTTAGTAGCTATAACATTCCCTCTAGGCTTTCCTTGTTAGAGTGTCCCATAGTATTTTTTGCTGTGATGTTTGATCATTGGCATTCAGTTCCAGGAATTTTTTATTTTCCGTGGTTTTCTTTCTTCCTTGACCCACTCAGTATTCAGGAGAGTGTTTGTTAGTCTCCATGTGTTCGCTGTTAGGTTTAGGGGTTTTTTCTGGTGTTAATATTGAGTTTTAATGCACTGGGTCTGATTGGAATGCTGAGATTAATTTCATCTTTTTAATCTTGTTTGAGTTTTTCCCTGTGTGCCCAGTATGTGTCTATTTTGGAGCAAGTTCCATTGGGTGCTGAGTACGACACGTGTCCTTCTCTTTGGTGTTGGTGAATACTTCGGTAGATGTTGGAGTGCTTGGTTCATCTTGGGTAGTTGTGTCATTTGGTTCCGAATGTCTCTTCGTTTATCTTTGTCCTGTTGATCGTGTCTAGAGCGACTTAATGGGGTAATGTGAAGTCCCCTAGTTCTAGTGTGCTGGGGTTAACTCTGTCCTTAAGTCCTAGAAGAATTTTCTTTATACCCCAGTTTTTGTCACATTTGTCATATTATTTTTTTTTTTTTATGATAGTGTGATCTCTCATCATCAATTGTTCCTTTAGATAAGATGTAAGTGGCCCTCTTGTCTCTTTTGAATTTCTTTCTGCTCTTGAAAAGTCTAATTTTGCTGATGATATTGAATAGCCACACGCGGCCAACTGTTCTTTTTGGTACCTATTTGCTTCAATATTTCTCCACTCCTTATCACCTTAGTTGTGCCTATCCTTGAAATGGAGATGGGTTTCTCTATGTAGACAGCATATGTATGGTTTTTGTTTCCTAATGCCATTCTCCCAGTCCTATGGCCTTTTGATTGGGGAGTTTAGTCCCAAGTTAATATTTAGAGTACAATTGAGAAGATGGATGTTGCGCTTGCCTTTCACTTTTGATTATACCTTGGTGGACCTTATTAAGTTCAGCTTTGATTACTCCTCGCTACGTACTGGCTATATACGTTCGTACAAAATTACTATATATTACACATAGAGATATAATTGAAGGACTATGTTGCTGCTCATACACCCTCACTTCTTGTATATATTATATCTTCTCATATTACTATTTGTTTTTTATATTTCATGTTATTATTATATTTAAACATATATACCTTCATTACCACATGCACCCATATATGAAATATAGAGCTTCAGATATATTAATGAACCAGACACAAGAAATATGGTTTAATAGAAATAGATAAATATAAAAAAACAATCATCTTGTTTATGATATAAAAGAGAAAGATTTTTCTCTCTCCTTCAAGTATAGTATATATTTGCTGGGTAAAGTATTATAGGTTGGTCTATCCATAGTCCCTTACACAGAGAGAAAATGCTTTTGACATACATAGATATAATCTGCTTTCCTGGTTTGAGCCGTACGAGAAATAGATATAGATAATCCTGATGGATATATCCTTGTGTATGTGATCTTGGAATATATATTTCTTGTTGTGGGCCTCAAGAATTTTGTCTTTTGTTTTTGGGCATCAGCCTTTTACTATTGATATTGGTGTAGAGGGATGTATTCCTTTTCTGATCTTGACTATTTTAGAGGTGGAAATAAGAATCTTATAATAATAGATACAGAAAAGAGACTTGTCTATTTTAATTAGTTGGGGTAAATTTTCATCTATTATGCTCTTGAAGAAAGAATACTATTAAATCTGAGTTCGATAATTCTCCTCCTCTATTCCTATGATGCAGAGGTTTGGTTCTTTCATAGTAGTGTCCCTATTTCCTGGTTGTTCCACTTTTGTGTATTTTTAAATTTTTCATAATCTTTATTTGAGGTTTTTTAGTTGCTCTGTGTTCTCTTCCAGGTCTGATATTTCTTTGTTCTGCTTCCTCCATTTCTACCTTCTGAGGCTTTTTCCTTTTCTTTCTTCATGATTGACTGATGTTCTAATTCCTTTTTTTGTTTCACTGGTGTTTTCTTTGAGTGTACTGTTACCATTTCCCTTTTTTTGAGTTTCTAAATCTCTTCTTTGTGCTTCTGCATCTCTTCTTGTGTCTTTCTTCTTTGGTTGGCTTCCCTTTTCAACCCCACCGCCTGTTTCTAACTTCCATTCGGAGTTCTGTTTTTTTTTTCTTCCTCTAGTTCTTTCTTGGAGTTTGCCATTCTGTTCCTTTAGCTCTTTCAGAAGTCTTGTGCATTGTAATCCCTCTCAGGTCTTTTTTGAAGTTTTTTCATATCTCATCTCACTTTAGTTCCAGCTTCTTATTTATTTTCTTTAATTTCTCTGCGTATGTCTGCAAATATTCCTCTAAGCTAAATGTTCTTGGGGTCTCCTCCAAGGTGATCCCATTGTGGTTATCTCCTCCAGGTTTGGTAAGGCCTGGTGTGGGAGTATCCTGTGGCCTTTCCCATGTTGTCCCTTCGTCGTGTCCCTGGGATATGGCTTTCCCTTTTGTGGTTCAGGTCACAAACGACTTTTCACTATATTTAGCGGATGGTTTTGGCCTTGCCTCTTCCGATGCTTTTTTTTTTTCTTATGGTGTATTGACTTGGCTAGGTTTCAGGTTTTCAGTTTTGTGGATATATTGGATGTTGGAAGCTAAGTTAGTCTTCTCTTTTCTGTTCTGAAGGTTCTCACAAAGGAAAGACCATATGGATTCTAGAATTCTATTGGAGCGGGGGGGGGGGGGTAAGTTCTGTGCTGATCTAGCCCACCGCATGCCCCAGTCCCTTGGCCGGGGACCCCGTAGACGGTTCAGAGCGTTAAGACCCCCTTCCAGCTGCCCCCCGCCAGACACGCTAGAGCTGTAGTGCTGTGTACCTGGCCTGCCGAGTTATGGCGTCTCCCCTCTGCGACCGAATACCGGTTCCCGCACATTGGTTTTATATGAAGGAATATTGTGCTGGGAAAAAAAAAAAAGAAGAGAGCTAGAATACTGACACTTGAACTAACTGGGAATATAAAAAGCTTATGTTGTTTTTATTATATAGTTTGTTTGGGTTTGGTCTCTATATTTTCTGAAATAAACCAACACATCACACAGTGTAGAACTTCTTTACTTGTAGGAGCAATTCGTAAAAGGAATTAAAGCTTAAATTTTACTTCCCCAAATAAGTAGAAGTCTTAGTCAGTCATAATGCATAAAGAGCAAAGTGTTTATTGGGTTAAAATTTATTTAGGCCAGGTTACTAAATCTCAACTCTGCCCCAGCTTTATTCACATATTATAGGATATTTTAAGGCTTAGTGAATTGTTTAGTTAAATTTAGATGTAGGTTTTGGTGAAAATGGTAATACTTTTGAACTAATTGGGAATATAAATGTTAATTTGGTTTTATTTTATAATTTGTACTGTGTTAAGGTATACAAATGGCTATATATTTTTTCTGAATAACACAACATCCCATTATAACACTTTCTTTACCTGTAGGACAAGTTAAAAGGAGCCTATAGGAGCTTAAATTCCTTCCCAAATAAGTAGCATACAGTTAATGATAAACTGTTTGGGTATATTTAATGAAAGCTTATGCCTTGGCTGCTGCTTATGGGTATGTGTAAAAAAACTTGGGCATACTATAAGTCAAACATAAAAAAAAAAGAGGGGGTGGGATACGGTGGGGTCTATCCTTTCTGGGATACAAAATGGAAAACTCTGTGTTCCATACCTATTGATAAATTTTCAATTTCTCTGATCTTGGAAACTACTAACAATGGAGGAGAATTTTATGTTCCTACAGATAAAAACACCAACCTAAATACCTGAAAACATACAACTTAATGGCTTGTGCAGGTGACTAGGGGAATGCCAGCAGAGAGGTTGACCCATCTGAACATTAGGAATGAGGAACCTCAGACTGCCTGAGTGATGGACACTGAGCATCTCTCTTGAATAATATTGGGGTCTCGCACTGTTTATAATGGACCCTAATGAAGTTTCCCTTTCCAGGTGCTGAGAAACCTTCCTAACCTCTCCCCTTTTTTGGAAAAAGAAAAACATGATGGTAATTGAAACCTACTCTAACTGTAAACTAGAGCCAACTGTTCCAGTGGTAATTTCCTATAAATCAGGCATAACGTATTAAACTGAGTTGATAGGCAATAGGAACTGTGAAAGGCTATTTCCCTAACTAGAGCCAAATTCAATAGTAAAGTGGTTATAAGTTGTGTAATTAAGAAAAACATATTAATACAGGAAAGCTCTGTTATCGCACCATGAATTATTCTGTTTAGGAGATGTTGGCTAGGGGATTCAACACCCGGCACCCCCCAAATTTAAAAGGCTTTTTGCTTATAAGTGGGATATATGGAAGGAGAAAGGAAGTAAGTCCTTGTTGTCCAAGACCTGGTGTGAGCATGAAAAAAAAAATGTTATGAAACGTCACTTGCTAACATACAACTGGACTCTGAATAAGGCTAGAGAGCGCTTACCAAAGGCACTAAAGCAATACAGAAAATAAATTGGTCTCCCTGAGACAGCCAAGACTCCTCCGTCAATTATCAGCTACACCTCAAAACAGCCTGGAGGTGCTGTGCAACAGTGGCAGCCCAAGTGTCTACATATATCCCAAATCTATTTGGCTATTAGCTCTCTTCCTTGGAGCAATAATTCACAGCAGATGCCACAACAAGCTTGTTTCCTCTGGTGGTTGGGCGATGGTGTGAGCCACAGTAAGAACTTGTCACCCTTTATAAGAAACCACAGTTTGCAGATAAGCATACCATCCAAGCATACTGNGTAAAAAAGAGGTAAGGAGGTCTTCTTGTATTGCGCCTGTGCTTCACCTAGCAGTGTAGAGTTCCTTCGGCCGCACTGTAAACAGTTTTTACACCTATGGTCCTCAGAAGTGTTTGATGCCTGTAGCAGTCCCTGAGGCTTATCTTTCCTTTTAGTGTTTAGATGGGTGAACTTCTCTGCTGGTAATTCTTGGTACAACCCACATGACGGAAGGCTGTATCCTTTCTTTCTCAGCCTTTGAGTTGGTGACGTTTTGACTGTGGGAACATACAAATCGTTTTCCCATAGTTAGTCTTAAGATTAAAATTGCCCTTTTTGCTAAAAAGGTTTCATCTGTACTGTATCCTCCCCTTTTTCCCTTTTATTTTATTTTGTGCCCCTGGTCCTCCCAACGGCCAGTTGTAGTCCCCCGTCCGCTCTCGGCCGGGCTCCCGGGTCCACTTTCGTCCCCTTTGTCCCTTATGTTTGGGTTGCGTGCCATGTTGTTCATTTGGCCGCCCCACTGTCCATCCTTCCAGTTCCCTGGATCCTACGGGAAAGAAAAATGTTACAAAATGAGACGGCATAAACATCAAAAGTTAGACATTTGGGGATGTGTAAGCCCAAAGGGATGGGGTATTATAAAGTTTGGAGTACAGAAATGTCTATGCTCACAGCTTAGCCTGACATAATAAGTGGTACTGCTTAAATGCCTGTACATCCAATAGCTTGTGCTTAGTTAATATGACTGAAATGGGTATCACTGGGAAAGCTGTCAATCCATGAAGGGAAACAACCTGAACAGACTGGAGTCCAAAATGACAACTCCAAAGAAATTAGACTGTTTTCTTCTCACCCACTTGTGCTCCTTTCCCAAAGCCCAGGGAACAAACTGTGGAAGAGGAGGTGTGGTAGATTGTAAGGGCTATGGAGAGACAGGGGTGAACCATGAGACTACAGGAATATAGTCTTGACTCCTGATTGATCAACATGTCTGTGCATACAAGCTTCTCCAACCGGTCTATGGGAACCTTGGGTTGTTCAAAATTTGGACATAGATACTTGCAAAATGCACCAATTACCTGATTGTATGACATAATGAGTGACATCAATGCTATCTGTAAACAACTGTGTCATTGTATGGTAGAATCCCTTAAAAAATTAATTAATTAATTAAAAAAAAAGAGTGTCAACAGCCGGTGACAGCGCAGATGACAGAAAAAAAAAAAAGAATCTTTTGGGGATATGCCAATTTCCCTCCCTTTTGTCTGTTCATACATTATATTTGATAATATTTAGCCCCTCTTCCTCTATCTGCCCCATCCCTTTAAAACAGCTACCATATTTCATCTTCCTTCCTTCCTGTACCCTGGTTAACCAAGAGTTACACCCTTAAAGATAACTAGCTCTCCCAGCAGCTATCAGTTACCAATGCCACAGGATAGCAAAGAAAAGAACAAATATCTAATGTCAGGAATGAACTCCCTCTTCCGAAGCTGTTGTCCAGTGCTCCCATAAACTCTTATACCATACTTGGCATTGTTCCTGCTCCTGATTGCCCAGCAGAACTTAATGTTAGCACCCTATTTCTAAAGACACTGCATACATAGCTGTAGAACAGACAAGGAGAAATCAAACTGTTACTACCTTCAAATCTTCATCTCTACTGATTAGCATTCAGAGCGCTGGAAGATCCTATGCATGCTCCTGGAAGAGGAAATCAATCACCAACCTTACCAGCATGTGAATCCTGTGAGCTATAACAACAACTGCTCTGGCAAGAAACATGTGGTTTCATTTTTGTTTATAGCTTGATGAAACCTCATATGATGAATTTTCTTCATTCATTCAGCTATTGATGAACATGTGCTGACTCCTTACATTCTGTTTTGGGCAGAGTGCATCACCAAATGTAGATGTGCAACTATTTCCACAGAGGGTACATGAGTTTACATTCCCAGCAGTAAAACACATGGACTCGTTTTCTTCTAAGTCCTCACCAGCATTTCTGTGCTTTATCCATGGTAGCAGTTTGGCAGGGACAAGATGGATCTGCTAATGTGATACCTTTACCATCAGTTCCCCATCTAGTGCTGCTCTTTACATTGACTATATGATCCTTTCTCTTATCACAAAGATGAAGCTACAGAATGTTTTCATTTTTCCAGGGACCCTGCTAAATGGGGACCCAGCATCCTGACTGAGTTTCACTTCTCAGAGCCTCTGATGCTCTGCCCTGTGAGTAGTCACCCCATGTCTGTGCTGCCTTCTTCTCAGGCTTTAACCCTTCGCATCTGCAATGTGTCCTGACCCCAAGGACTCGGTTCCTTTGTGCTTCTATTAAGTCTTTAATTGTTTTTAGGTTATCACAGAAAGAAATGGTTTCATTGTGGCCTCCTGGGTCCTTATGCTTTGTTCTCATTTGTCTTCAGACCTCACTGTCCTCACTCACACACCCTGTCCCACCACATTGCTCCCTTTCTTCCTCTAGTCAGCCTCTGGTTCTGTTTTCCCATTAAACATATTCTGTTACCTCCTCAATTTCCCACTTCCATTTCTATTTTAATGATTTACAAACAAACACATATAAACACAAACACACATCTACACACATGTCCATAATTTTAATTTAAGATCCTTATACAAGTGCAAATGTGATATTTGTTTCTGAGCCTGGCTTATTTCACTTTGCATATTGATTTAAAATTGGATTCATTTCCCTCAAAATATTCCTTCAGTTATACTTCAGAGGTGAATAAAACTCCATTGTGAATGTACACTGAATTCTCTTTACCAGTTCATTAGTTGATGGGCCTCTAGACTGAGTACATTCCTTGCTATTGTGAATAGTTTAAAAATAAAAGGAAGTGAAACAATCTCTGTGGTTTGTTGAGATAGAATCCCTAAGTTTTTGGTCCTTGAGTGCTATTAGTTAGGTCTTATGCTAATTTATTTTTAGTTTCTGAGGAACGTCCACACTGATTTCTGTATTTTCTACACAGTTCCGCAATCCCAACAGCAGTGTCTGAGAGTTCTTCTTTCCCTACTTCCTTACTAGGATTTGAAGACTTGTTCTATAATAGTCATTCTTTTTTGTCTTCATATATATATATATATATAAATAATAATGTACATAATAGAAAATTATATAGTTATAGATATATAGATATGATAGATAGATATCATCCCACCTTGTCTCCCAGTGGCTGCATCATTACACAAAACAATAGAACCTTCTCTAGCTCCTCAGCAAGGGTATGACCTCTTGGCACCTCTTCCCAGCATGGTGGACAGCTGGAGACCAAGACCTTGCAGGTGTCCATAGCTGCTGTGTATTCCTGGCTGCAACATCATCACATGGAGAGCAGCGCTGCATGACACTCTTCCCCATCCTCTGATCCTCAAACTCTTTTAGTCTCTCCTCTGTGATGTTCCCCAGGATTTGAAAGGGACGGGGGCAAATAAACTCCTATTTGCAGAGAGTGGAGGTTAACTCGGTGAGACATATCTGGTCAAAGTGTAGAGAATAAGTGACTCATGACAGGCATTCTGACTGGGGTGAGATGGAATATCACATCAGGTTTATTTCCCACTTCATTGTCTGCAACCTTTCTCCTTGGGCACATTTGCAAGGCAAATGCTGACATGCAGAAGAGCTATATGAGTGCAGGTTGATTTCAATAGGAGCTAACAGCCATCAGCAAACTGCTGGTGAGTCTGCTCAGCCTGCCTCCCATTCCAGGCTGACGATGGCCTCCCGAGTCCTCAGCCTGTCCCTTCCTACTGACCATCCACACTCCTGTTTCCTTTTCCACAGAACTCCAAGGTCCCTTAAAGTACATGTGAGGACCAGGTCTTGAGTGCATGGAAAAGGAAAGGGGAGGGCTGACAGCATCTAGGGAAGACTCTTGTCATGAAACATTCGAAATAGAGGTCAGTGTGCACTCCACCACAGCAGATGGACATATAAGTCCAGACCGGAGGACACTTACCTTACCAGTGCTATGAAACCCAAATTGTCCTAATTCCTGCACTTGAGGAAGGAGACATGTCAATGCAAGGATTGGGGAGAACTTGGGTAGGATGGCTCCCACATGAAGTAATGGTAAACCACCAAGGCAATGTGCTTGTTAACTACCATGATTGATCATTGCCACTTGTACACAGGAGTCACCACACCACACTGTTCATGTGTACATGTGGTCAGGCCTTACATCACACATCATGTATCAGGGTGAGCACCTGCACTAGTGTGTATGTCACAGCACATAGATCTGTTGACAAGGTTGCCACCATTTTTTGTCATGCTATCAGCCCTGTGCATATGATTTTGAATATCTCTCCTGGTGGGAGGACAAACACAAAACTCACAAAATCTACTTACAACCATGATTCGTTTTCTTAAACACACTTTTGCTGAATCTGCACTGATTTCCATAGCGGCCACACCAGTTTGCACTCCCAGCAGCAGTGGTTAGAGTTCCCCTTTCTTCACATCCTTGTCAGTAATTTCTATTGCTTATTTTTAGTTCTAAACTGTTCTGACTGGGGAAAGATGAAATTTCAAAGTGGTTTTCATTTGCATTTCAATGATGATTAAAGATGTTGAACAATTTTTAGATATTTCTCAGCCCTTTGCATTTCATCCTTAGAGAACTCCCTGTTCATCTCCTTGCCCAATTTTTAATTGTGCTGTTTTCTTCTTTTCAATATTGAAAAGCTGTCAGAGTTTATTGTCGTCTGAAGAGTCCTCCATACAGGCGTGGCCTACTTCCACGTGCTGCTCCTCTTCCTGCAAGGGCTAGGCTTAGCTCCTGACAAGGGGAGGGGAGGGGACCACAAGGGATTTTACCCAACCAAATAGCAAAACAAGGACAGACATCCAGACATGGACTCAGAGAAAGCTCGAGGGAATAGACTCAAGTTTAATGTTGGAACTCAAGGCTTTTATACTAACCCAGGCATGGGTCGGGACACGTACACACAACTGGGGCCTGCGGCAGGTAATTGGGACAAGGGAACCTCAGGCCATAACCCAGATCAGAGTTCTTTCCTGAGAGATCAAAGGACAGTCCAGAGTTTCACAGGTTTGTGAGAAACTTTCAAAGAAAAGTTTTTTTATTTATGAAACACTGAGAATATTGTTTCTGTATTAAATCTTTGTAATTCCTGTTTGAAAGAGACAAATAATCAAAGTGGTTCTTGTCTGATAAAAACTAAAACCTTAAAAAAACTAAAACCTTTATATCCTTTGTTGCTTCTAACTTCTTTAAAGAAAAGCTTACTTTTTATGTTCAGGGGTTCAGAATTTTTCTTTTAATTATATATTACTATAAAATATGAATATATATCTTCCACCCATGTACATTAATTACCATGCCTAAAAGTAGGTGGTAAGTTAATTCTAGGGCTCATTACGATATTCACATTATGAGTGATGCATATTGGAAAGAACAGCAACAACAGCAGAAAAGACTGTGTCAAAGAACTGACTGAAATGGTGAACTTCTCGAAACAGTCAACTTCTGCATCGAGAATTTTGAGGGAGACTGAGAAAAAGATGAAAAACATGTTTGACAGAATACAAGAGCTCTGGTTGGGTGGGGGTTATGGAGGAGGACACAGGTCTAGATTTGATTTGTAATCTTATATAAAAATAAATAAAAAACACACACAAAATATTCACATGATAACATCACAGTTGCTTTTGGATAGAAAGAAATATAACAATAACATTGCTCAGCTTTTCTTTCAGTTGGGGGACTTGCTACCAGCACCCACAAATGAGGGAAACCATTCCCTGTTTGTTTTGGGGGGACTATGTTACTTCACTTATGTTAATGGCTTCAAGCTCCATCCATTTATCTTCAAATCTCATGAAGTCATCTTTCTTTGCTGCTGCATAGAACTCCATTGTGTAGATGTACCACATTTTTGTTTTCCAGTCCTCGGTTGAGGGGCATTTGGGTTGGTTCCAATTCTTCACTATTGTGAAAACAGCTGCAATAAACATAGATGTGCATGTATCTTTGCAGTAAGATGAGTCTTGTGGGTATATACCCAGAAGTGGTATGGCTGGGTCAGGTGGTAGACTCATTTTGAGTCTTTTAAGGGTTCTCCACACTGCTTTCCGTAGTGGTTGTATGGGTTTACATTCCCACCAGCAGTGGATGAGTGTTCCCCTTTCCCCACAACCTCTCTGGCACTCTCTGGAACCCAAGCTGGCTGGGAGCATTCTGTTTTATAATGTTTAGGTTTTTTGTGTATTTGTTTGTTTGTTTGATTGGTTGGTATATCCTAGATAGAGCCCTCAGTCAGAGTTACAGCTGGAAAATATATATTACTTCTCTGTATGTTGACTCATCACTTGAATGATAGTGTTCTTTACTGTAAAAACTTTTTAGGAGTCAGGTATTCTGCCTTTAATCCCAGACCTCAGGTGGCAGAGGATCTCTATATGTTCGAGGCCAACCTGGTCTACATGGTGAGTTCCAAAACAGCTGTGGCTATAGGAAGATCTATCTCAAAAGGACAAAAAAAGCCATTTTTAGTTTCATGTGTCAATTATTTGAGTTAGTGTTCGCACTACAGAAGTGCTGTTCAGAAAGCCCTGTCCTGAGCCTATGAGTTCCATGTATGCTCTAATTTCTCTCATGTCTGACTCAGGGCATCTAGTCTTATGTTAAGGTCCTTGATCCATGTCTAGTTCTGTTTTGGCATGGTGAGACATAGGGATCTAGTTTCATTCTTCTACATGTAGCTAATCTGTTTCATCAGCACTGTTTATTGAACATTAAACTGTCTTTCTTGTGTATTTGCAGCCCCTTTGTCAAAAAGTCACTTGTATGTACATGTGTAGATTAAAATCTAGATCCTCATTTCTATTCCAGTGATCAACATGTCTGTTTGTATGTTACTACCATGTTGTTTTTATTTTATAGCTCTGCAGTATAATTTGAGACCAGGAAAGCTTTTCACTCTGGCAGTTGTTATATTGTTCAGGATTATTTTGGTGATCCTGATTTTTTTTATATTTTCATATCTAATTTGAGATTATATTTTTAAGTTGCTACAAAAAATTGTGTGGGAATGTTAATGGGTTTTGCATTAAATTTGCACATTTCTTTTGGAGGATGGCCAATTTCACCATATTCACCCTACATATCCACGAGCATGGGAGGTCCTTCTGGCATTTTCTTAATTTATTCCATCAAAATCTTTAGATTTGTATTAAGGTTCTTCACTTCCTGGTTATATTTATTCCAAAACATTTTATGGCTTTTGAGGGTAACATGAATTGGTGATTTCTCTTATTTCTTTCTCAATATATTCTTGTTGGTATATAAGAAGACTACAGATTTGGGGGGGGCGTTATTTTTATGTTCTGTGACTTTGGGGAATGTATTTATCAGTTCTTGGGGTGTTCTGTGGAGGGTTTAAAGGTTTTTATGTATAGAATACTTAAAAATGTTCTACATTTTTAGTCATCAGGGAGATGCAAATGAAAATCATTTTGCAATACCATCTTATCCCAGTCAGAATGGCTAAGATCCAAAAAACAAATGACAAATTCTGTTGAGGACGTGGAAAGGGGAAACTCTTATCTGGTGCTCTTGGAAGTTCAGGCTGGTGGAGCCACTATGGAAATCAGTAGGAAGATTCCCCATGAAGCTACATATTGCTCTAACTTTTGGTTCAACCATACCACTCTTAGACACCCCAAATGACTATCCCCTACTACAGAAATATGTGTTTATCCATATTGTCCTTTTCAGAGTACTCTGGAACTGGAAACAAGCTACATATCCATCAACTTATGAAAGTAAAATTATTGAGGGAATGTATACATAATGGAATATTATTCACCTCTTTAAAAATCAAAATTATGAAATCCATAGGTAAATGGATGGAACTGGAAACAACCATCCTGAGTGAGGAAAACCAGACACAGAAATACAAATGTTGCTTTTCTCTCTCAAAGCTGAATGCAATCTTTGAGATTCTAGATATGCATATCTAAATTTAAAAGCAAGAGAGGAGGGGATGTACCCTCACTGCCTGCACAACACCAGTGTGCACCCAGGCGAGGTCCACCTAGCTTGGTGTTTTGTGCATCACCCTGGCCCACGGAGGGTTGGTATCACCCGGAAACTTCCAACCTTCAGGGGTTCCAGCACACGGCATGTGTGGAGTTAGACGTATGCCCTGCACAACAGCAGCATGTGCCCAGGTGAGGGCCACCTGGCTTGGTGCTTTGCACACCTCCCTGGCCTGTGGACACTTGGTATCACCCAGACACCTCAAATCTTCGGGTTCCAGCACACAGGCCAAAGTAGCAACCCCTGAACCCATCTCCCCCTCCCCCACTCAACCTGGTGAAGCTGTGGTGCAGAGGATCTAGCAGGTGCAATGTTAGTGATTCTAGTCTGCACAGCCAACACTGAAGCACCAGAATCCAAACAAACAAAGAAACAAATAAACAAACAAATCCACATGCCAAAGACAATGAAAAAAAATGGGAAAAGCTCAGAATAAATCCACACCAAAGGCTACTAACCCTACAGAAGACTCCTATGTCAAGATTCCCCCTGGAAGGAAACCAAGACATGGACCTTAGAAGAACAATTGTAGACATATTCAAAGAAGTCAAAGAATATAAAGAATAAATCAGAGAACTAAAGGGAGAAAATGACAAACAGCAGAAGGAAGTGAAAACATTGAAAAGATCCTAGGCCAAAATGAAAAAAGAAACTGACCAATGAACCAAGGAGGTACAAGTTGAGAATGAGAGGCTACAGAAGGAAGTGGAAATACTAAAGAAATCACAGGATGAAATGAAGAAGGAAATTGAACATTCATCCAATCAAAAGGAAAGGATGGGGAAAAGCCTCAGAAGCAGAAAAAAGAATATCAGACCTGCAGGATAACATGGAGTGCCTAGAATGCTCAAGTAAAGATTATGAAAAATTTTAGAAAACACAAGAGTGAAACAACGAGGAAATGTGGGACACTATGAAAAGACCAAACCTCCACATCATAGGGACAGAGGAAGGAGAAGAATCCCAAGAGAACACTATTGACCAGACGTTCAACAGGATAATAGAAGAAAATTTCCCCAAATTGAAAAAAGACAAGCCCATACAAATACAAGAAGCACATAGAACACCAAATAGATAGGATCAGAAAAGAAATTCCCCACACCATATAAATGTTAAAACACTAGATGTTCTCTTCAGCAAGTGGTGTTGGCAAAACTGGATCACCACCTGTAGAAGAATGAAATTAAACCCCTACCTCTCACCCTGTACAAAAGTCAACTCCAGATGGATCAAAGACCTCAACGTGAAACCCCAAACTCTGAAGGCGATAGAAGAAAAAGTTGGCAGCAGACTACAAGACATAGGTGTAGGAAAAGACTTCCTACATCAGACAGCAGTTGCGCAAGAATTAAGGTCGACAATGGACAAATGGGACCTCATTAAATTCAAAAGCTTCTGTACATCAAAAGAAACAATCAAGGAAGTGAAGAGAAATCCCACAGAGTGGGAAGAAACGTTCACCACAGAAACATCTGACAAAGCATTGATTTCCAGAATAATATAAACTACTCAAAAACCTAAGAAGAAAGAAAACAAATG
>VZQC01005525.1:1408871-1479313 GCA_009823505.1 Rhizomys pruinosus
ATATATATATATATATATATGTATGTATATATATGCATACATATTATACATAATATATATTATGTATAATATGTATGTACATTATATACATAATATATATATATATATATATATATATATTAATTAATTAAAAACCACTAGATAAAATAAAGACAAAATACTGAAAGTCACAAGAGAAAAACAACAAGTTACATATAAGGGGAAACCCATCCGAATCACAGCTGACTCTCAGTGCAAACTATGAAAGCCAGAAGCATGTGGACCAAAGTATTCCCAGTACTAAATGACTTTAGATGCCAATCCAGAATACTATACCCAACAAAAATGTCAATTATTATTGAAGGAGAAAGAGAATCTTCCGTGACATAAACAAGATGAAAGAATAGTTGTCTAAAAAAATAACACTTCAGAAAATCCTTGAGGGAATCCAAAGAACAGAGGAAAGAAACAAATATCCCTAACCAATTAAAGAGAGAAATCAACAAAAGCATAACAAACCTAGACCAAGAATGAAAACAAAAAATAAGGTGAAAGGTAGTAACTCACATCTCTCAATAATAACCTTAAATATTAATGGTGAAAATTCCCTAATCAAAAAAACATAGCATGGGAGAATTGATAAGGAAATAGAATCCTTCTATATGCTGTCTACAAGAAACCCATCTCACCCTCAAGGATAGACACCACATTAGAGTGAAAGGATGAAAAAAAATCCCAAGCAAATGGTGGCAAGAAACAAGCAGGAGTGGCTATTCTAATATCAGACAACATAGATCTCAAAGCAAAACTAATCAGAAGAGACAAAGAGGGCCATTACATCCTTGTCAAAGGAACAATTATCCATGAAGACTTCACAATCCTAAATGTTTATGCACCAAATTCTGGTGCACCTAACTTTATACACATTACTCGGCAGGACCTCAAGACACAGATTAATCCTAGTACACTAATAGTGGGGAGTTTCAACACCTCACTGAGCCCCTTGGATAGATCAACAGGACAAAATATAAACAGAGAGACATCAGAACTGAACAATACAATACAACAAATGGACCTCACAGACATCTACAGAATATTCCACCCAAACACCAAAGAATATACTTTCTACTCTATACCTCATGGAACATTATCCAAAATTGACCACATACTGGGGCACGAAACAAATATTAACAAATACAACAGGATTAAAATTGTTTCATGCATTCTATCAGATCACAGTGCAATACAGCTCAATATGAACACCAGAATCAAGCCCTACTACCTACAAGAACACATGGAGACTAAACAACACAATCCTGAATAATGAATGGGTCAGGGAAGAAATAAAGAGTGAAAAAAAGTATTAATGGAACTGAATGAAGAAGACAGTTCAACATAACAAAACCTGTGAGATACTTTAAAGGCAGTCTTAATTGGGAAATTTATAACCCTAAGTGCCCACATCAAAAAAACAGAAGGGGAACAAATAAATGATCTAACGCTTCAGCTAAAAACATTTGAAAGACAATACATGTTGGTCAGAAGGCATGAGCAGGGGGGGGCAGGGAGAGGGGAATGTGTCTAAATTGGACTGAAAGATAATGAATGAAATACACAATAAAAGTATTAAAAAAGAAGCTTCGCCAAACATAAAAAAAAAATCTTTAAAAAGCAAGAGAGCTCAAAGGGGTAACAAGAAGACATTGGGGGAAGGCTTTCTGTGAGGGGAAGTGGAATGCATGCATATAAAGCTGGAAAGGAGAATAACACTGTACAACCGGATAAAGGTGATGAGGAATGGGAGGGTAGGTCAGAGGATGGAGTATGGGGAGGCATAATACTACAGGCAAGTAGAAACTGCCATATGGAAACCTCCCAGTATAGAAAATAATTGAAGTATATGCATATGCCTTATAAAAAGATTCAAAGCCTTGATTTTATAACAGGGGGAGATTACCTCTACTACAAAACATAGAACAGTAAGGAAAACACGCAGTGCCTGGAATGGACCATCCCCTGAAGCTGTTCACCACAGGTCACCTAGGCTCTCAAAAATACCAGCTACAGCTCCTGCTCTTGGCTACGCACTAGACTGTCACATTAATTTCCTATTTAATCCTGAAGACACTAAGTACAGAATTGTAGATTAAACAAGCAGAGATCAAGCTGGTGCTGACTTCAAAGCCTCACTTGTACTGTGTAGTTTTCATAGGGCTGGAAATACTATGCATGCTACCTGAGGAGAAAATTAAGTATGACCCCTGACCCAGTTGTGAATTCTCTGAGCTACAACAACTGGCTCAGTGATATGCCCAGTGCTGCAGTAGTGGTATGAGAAGTATGGGAATATGCAACTGCTTTCTAAATGGATTTAAGGTTGCTTCATAGGATCAAGCCCATATCTGATATTGATACCAAGCCTAGGAACCTGAGGCTAGACAGTTCACAGGCCATTGAAGAAAGCACAATACAATTATTTCAGTAAATAGATACAGTAATACACTGATTTCTAATTACCTATTGCTATATCCCCAGGTTAATGCATGTCTTAACTCTCAGCAGGCAATTTTCCTTTTACAGCATATGATGATTAACACACTAGCTAATGTACAGAGAATCAGAAGCTTCAGACTGCTTATTCCTGAATAGGACACTATATCTAACTTCACCCTCACAGGCACAGTAATCTTTGTGGAATAGAGGGATAGAAAGATTGTTAGAGCCAGAGGAGGTGGATGACCACAAGGAAACAGAGCTTTCCAGACAGATGTCAGTTATTCACATGAACTCACAGCAATGCTGACAATATAGATAAGTACTGTAAAAGCTCAAAACAGACAAAATCCCAACGTAGACATGGGGACGTGGGTAAGAAATTCCAACCAGCCAAGCGTGGTGGGGCACACCTTTAATCCCAGCACCCAGGAGGCAGGGGCAGGCAGATGGATCTCTGTGAGTTCAAGGCCAGTCTGGTCTATAGAGTGACTCTGGGGCCAGCTGGGGTTATAGGGAGACCCTCTCTCAAAAAGACCAAAAAAAATTTCCAACCCTGTTTCAAGAACTATTGAACTATTGACAACTGATGGCTTCCAGGAGAGGGAGATTCAGACTCTATAACAGTCAAACTCTTAATATATTGATGTGTGTGTGTGTGTGTGTGTGTGTGTGTGTGTGTGTTTATGTGGATTATTAAGAGGTGCAGATATGGGTGAGAAGGGATCAAAATATGATAAAAATATATTTATACTACCTCACAAAATAAAAAATATCTAATATAAAAATGTTGATTTTGACTCAAAAACCTTTATGCTATCTTTGCTTACATATCATGCTTTCTCAACTATAGTTATCTGTATTACATATGTTCTTATTTTCTGTTTTGTATATTTAATAGAGTTTTAAGTGATTTTTATTTGGAATTAAAATTTATTAGTTAAATGTTTAGATCATGTTAATAGCTTATGAGCAATGCTATTTTACTAAATACACACTTTGATAAAAGGTAAGTTTACAAATCATGTAAGATGGGCCAGGGATGAAGATTAGGGGCACAATGTTTTCCGAGATTATGAAACACAATTTGTTCTGTTTTCCGGATTCAAGATAAGATAAAATCTTGGAGGTAATCACATAGGAAATACAGCAACTTAATTCTTATTACTTTTTTAGCATAAGAACAAGAAAGATGTCATTATCTTTCAAAAAATTACAAATAAAAAGCTCTTTTAAAGAGCACTAATTTTGTATTTTTTTTAATTTTGTATTTTAAGGCAAGAAGGAAATGCTCCTTCCCCCTGCTGTTCCAGTTCTTGAACTCTCAACACTCACTCACAACAGACTGTAGGTTCCTCCAACTCTTCAACTGCTTCCTCAAGTTTCACTTCAGCCAAGCAAGCTTACATCATATCTCAGACCACAGTAATCCTTCATCTCCATTCGAGTGAGATGACAAGGAGCAATGGCCACACTTCCATCCTCTATTCTCAGCCTCATCAGAGAGACCTCAGTGCAGTGAGTGAACATTAGGATGCAGTCACTCCCACTTGGTACCACTCTGAGTATGACCCTCCCTTGCTTGGATCAGAATAACCTGAAATGACATGGAGAATAGCTTCTTTCTACAAAGCATTATTTTCATTTTCACAAAAAAACATTACAATATGGGAATTTCATTAGAAAATGACACTCTAGTGCCACCTGCTGTGAAATGCATCAATATTTTTTAAATTTATTTCTTTAAATACTTTTATTGATGAATTGTGTATTTCATTCATTATCTTTCTGTCCAATTTAAACACATTCCCCTCTTCCTGTCTCCATCCCACCCCTGTTAATGCCTTCTGCCATACATGTCTTGCATCATTCTCTCAGTCTTTCAAAAGTTTTTTCCCTGCAAAAGCTTGCTGTTTGGGCAGAGTTCAAACATATCATTCACTTCTTTACCCCAGTCTTTATGTTTTTTTCCACCCCCCTTTAAATTGCTCCAACCTATGCCTATTGTGCTGGATAGCTTTAGTGTCAACTTGACACACTTGGGTTGAGGGAGCCTCAATTGAGGAATTGGCTCCATTGGATTGGCCTGTGGCCACGTCTGTGGAGTATTGTCTTGATGGTTGAGCAGTGTGGTGCTCCACAATGAGTGGTGCTAGACTGGGCAGGTTGTTGTGTACTGTATAAGAAGGTGGGCTGGGCATGAGCCAGGAGAGCAAGCCAGTGAAGAGTATTTCTCCATGGCCTGTGCTTCAGCTCCTGCTTCCAGGTTTCTACCCTGAGTTCCTGCCTTGGGCTCCCTAAGTGATGAACTGTGACCCAGGAGATGTAAGCTGAATAAACCCTTTCCTCCCCAAGTTGGTGTCAGTCAGAGTGTTTTGTCACAGCAATGGAAGACAAACGAACAGAAATTTGTACCAGAAGAGTGAGGTATTGCTGTGACAGACCTGACCTTGGTGTTTGGGGGAAGGATTGTGGAGGCATTTGGAACTTTGGGCTGGGAAGATTATTGAATGCCTAAAGATTGTTGCTGTAGAGTTTGGAGAAGTTTTGCTGAAGGATTTGTAGAAGATGGAGGCCTGGCTTGTGAAGTTTCTAGTTTCAAAGGGAAGCAGAGATCATCAGGACTGTTTAATCTGTGGATTCCGGTCAGCTGGGACTAAAGAATCAGCTATAAGTAACAAGAGACCAGAACCTGAAGTGAAATCTTTGTTGTACTGGGACAATTGATGCTGGTTAGCTGGGGCTGAAAAATCAGCTGTGACAAGAGACCAGCATCACTATGGTGAAATCTTCTGGGAAGAATTTCTTCAGGGTCAGCACACAGAAGCTGTGTTCCAGAAGGGGCCTGAGCCTCCATCTCAAGCCAGAAGCAGGACTTGGTAGTGTGTAAGAGTCTCCTATATGGTTCTGGTGTTGAAATTTGAGGGGGTCACAGAAATCAGCTGAGACTTGGCACTGTGAGAGGTCAGGAAAGACCATTGGTAGAAGTGCACCTCAGTTCCACTGAAGACCCCAGGATTGCAAGTGTCATGGAGATAAGCTCAGGCTTTGCACCAGGAAAGGTCAGAAGAGGCCACTGGTGAAGGTGCTGCCTTAGTTTCAGTGGAGACCTTGGCTTTTTGGAGATGCCAGAACCGTGGGGTGACCACCAAGGGCAGCAGCAGGTGTGGAATGGAGTAAGCCTGGACCTGCGAGATGAGCTGTGTGTGCCATGGGTGGCAGAGTAAGAGAAGGGGAGCTGCCAAAACCCTTTAGAGCCCAGAAGATCGTGACTGAATCCCAGGTGTCCAGCCTTGAGCTACTTTGCTGGACTTAGGTTTTGTTTGAGTATGCCTGATTCTTCCCTTTGAAATAAGTCAGTACTTGTTTTGGATTTTACAGCAGCCAACAGTTAAGAGATTTTTAACAGACTGAACTTTTAAGTGTTTGGACATTTTAAGGACTGTGGGGCTTTTAAGGTTGTACTGTTTTAGGTTGTGATTAATGTTAACATCATACCTTGGGGATGAGAACTGGAATGGTGGTGGTTTAATAGTGATGTGTTTTGTGTGTCAAGTTGACAAGGGGTCAATTGTGCTGGATAGCTTTAGTGTCAACTTGACACACCTGGGCTGAGGGAGCCTCAACTGGGGAATTGGCTCCATTGGACTGGCCTGTGGCCACATCTGTGGAGTATTGTCTTGATTGTCGAGCAGTGTGGGAGGGCCCAGCCCACTGGTGCCACCCTGGGCAGGTTGTTGTGTACCGTTTAAGAGGGCAGGCTGGGCATGGGCCAGGGGAGCAAGCCAGTAAGCAGCATTCCTCTATGGCCTGTGCTTCAGATCTTGCCTCCAGGTTCCTGCCCTGAGTTCCTGCCTTGGTTTCCCTGAGTGATGAACTGTGACCCAGGAGATGTGAGCTGAATAAACCCTTTCCTCCCCAAGTTGGTGTCAGTCAGAGTGTTTTGTTACAGCAATGGAAGGGAAACTAGAACAGGTGGTGTCTGTCTTTGAGGGTGAGATGGGTTCCTTGTAGACAGAATGTATAACAATTCTGTTTCATAATCCATTCTCTCACTCTATGTCTTTTGATTGGGGAGTTTAGACCATTAGTATTTACAGTTATTATTGAGAGATGTGTGTTGCTTCCTTTCACCTTATTTTTTGTTTGAATTCTTGGTCTAGGTTTGTATTTACTCCATTATGATTTTGTTGATTTCTCTCTTTAATTGCTTAGGGATAGCTGCTCCTTTCCTCTGTTATTTGGATTGCTTCTAGGATCTTCTGAAATGTTGGTTTCTTAGGCATGTATTCTTTCATCTTGTTCATACTGCAAAAGATTTTAATTTCTCCTTAAACGATAACTGACATTTTTGCTAGGTATGGTAGTCTGGGTTGGCATCTAAAGTCATTTATCACAGGGAATACTTTGGTCCACACTCTTCTAGCTTTCATAGTTTGGACTGAGAAGTCAGCTGTGATTCTGATGGGTTTCCCTTTATATGTAACTTGTTGTTATTCTCTTGTGTCTTTAAGTATTTTGTCATTGTTTTGACAATCTAGTGTTTTAACAGTTTTATGGCATGGGGAGTTTCTTTTCTGGTCCTGTCTATTTGGTGTTCTATGTGCTTCTTGTATTTATATGGGATTGCCTTTTTCCAGTTTGGGGAAATTGTCTTCTATTATCGGTTGAAGATCTGGTCAATAGTGTTGTCTTGGGATTCTTCTCCTTCCTCTATCCCTATGATACAGAGGTTTGGTCTTTTCATCATGTCCCACATTTTCTGGTTGTTCAACCCTTGTGGGGTTTTTTTTTAATTGTTTCATAATCTTTACTTGAGCATTCTAGTTGCTCTGTATTATCCTGCAGGTCTGATATTCTTTTTTCTACTTCTTCCATTCTGCTTCTGAGGCTTTTTCCCATCCTTTCCTGGTAATTGGATGAATGTTCAATACCCTTTTTCATTTCATCCTGTGATTTCTTTGGATTTTCCACTTCCCTCTGGAGCCTGTCATTCTCATCTTGTAGCTCCTTGGTTCATTGGTCATTTTCTTGTTTCATTTCAGCCTGGGATCTTTTCAGTGTTTCCACTTCGTTCCAGAGTTTGTCATTTTCTCCCTTTAGTTCTTTCCAACATTTGTCATTATCTCCCTCTAGGTTCTTCTTGAGTTTTTCATTCTCTCCCCTTAGTTCTCTAATTTCTTTGAATATGTCTACAGTTATTCTTCTAATGTCAGTGTCTTGGCTTCCTTCCTTAGAGATTGGATTATAGGGATCTTCTTTAGGGTTGGTAGAGTTTGGTATGGATTTATTATGAGCTTTTCCCATGTTGTTCTTTCTTTGTGTCTTTGGCATGTAGATTTGTTTGTTTGTTTCTTTGGATTCTGGCACCTCAACGTTGGCTGCACAGACTATAATCACTAATGCTCCACATGCTAGGCCCTCTGCACCACAGCACCAGGTTGACGTGGGTTGGGGAGATTGTCTTGCTACTTTGGCCCACATGCCAGTAGGCCCCCAAGGTTCATGGCAGTTCCGCCTTGTCTTACTGGCACCTCACTGAGTCCATGCACCTGTCTGGAGCCCAAGCTGTGAGTTTTGGGGGCTAGTTTTGCCCCCAACAAGGGTCAAGGCAGTTCTGCCTTGCCTTACCAGGACCTTACTAGATCCATGTGTATTAGTCAGGGTTCTCTAAAGAAACAGAAGTAACAGGACGAATATATATAGCTATATACAATTTATTGATTTGCTCACGTGACAGAGTTCAAGGAGTCTAACAGTAACTGCACCACACTGGAAAGGCCAAGAGAATCCAGGGAACTGCTTAGTCTGCAAGGCTGGATGTCTCATTAGTCCCAATCTAGTGCTGAAGGCCCGAATGGATTCCAGGAGATCTGCCGGTCTCAGTACATGCTGGGATCTGAAAGGTTGATCACAACAGCAAGACAAACTCACCAGATGAGAGAGGCAAACCACAGGAGAAAAAAGGGACCAGCTGCTTCTGCCGTGGCATTTTATACTGCCTGCCAGCAGAAGGCAACACCCACATTTGAGTTGGGCCATCCGGGTTGAGGCGGTCCAATCAGAAGACCCTTTTTCTACTATTTGTTCCTTAGTCCAGTCAAGTTGACACCCAGGATTAACCATCACACCATGTGCCTGTCTGGAGCCCAAGCTGTGGGGTCTGGGAGTGCTTGTTGACCCCCCCAAGGGTCAAAGCAGTTCCACCTTGCCTTACCAGCACCTCACTGGGCCAGCCCACCTTCTTGATAAAACATCCTCCTGCTGCAGGACCTACCTGCCTTCTGTGTCTCTTGCCTGCAGGCACTGCTGTTTCATTACATGTGCATGTGGGAAGACACCTGTCAGAGTCCCCCTTGTGATTCACACTGGTAGTGTCCAGATACCTCCCCTTTCTCTGCTCCACTAGTCTAAAGCCCTTTGCTTTGCTTTGCTTACCATGGAGTCTCCCCCCTTGCAGTTTTCCCCAGTGGATGAAGATTTCTGTCTCCCTGCTGCATCTGCAGCCCCTACAGGGACACTGGATGAGAGGATGCTCCCAGAGTCTTGGAGATGTCTTAGCCAGTAAATTGCTTGTTCCAGCAGAATGAGGACTCAAGTTTTATCCCCACACTGCCAAGTAATATCTAGGAAAGCCTGTGATACCAGCACTGGAAGGGTAGAGATGGGAGGATCTCTGAGATGTGCTGGCCAGACAGGCTAGAAAAATACCCGCGTGCCTGATCCAGTGAGAAATCTGTCTCAAAAAATAAGGTGGGAAGGACTGACAAAGTAATCAAATGACCACCTTTGTCTTCAATACACGTGAACACACACAAATACATACAGAATAGACAAAAAATAGGGAGTCACTGTGGGTGGCTGGGGATGAGTGGAGGGTTCTCAAGTGCATGGGGTGTCATTTATTCATGTGTGGGAAATCAAACCAATACCTTGTACATGCTGGATAATCCATCTTCCACTGATCTATAGCTCCAGCCCCTCTAGTGACTTCCCAAGACACCGGGAACATGGTAACAAATTGACAGATGTTGAGACGCAAGAAAAAGGCAGAGAAAAGCACCACATTGTCTCAGAAAAACCCAGAAACAGTGAGATCATACCAGGGATTGGCAGATGTTTCTAGAAAGAAGAGTCAGCTTTGGATCCAACAGACAGAGGAGAGAGGGGAGGGAAGAGCAAGACCTTGGACTAAATTTGTCTAGAAGCTCTTCAGCACTGTCAACTAGAACAAGGGTCTCACCAGATTGTCCAGCTCCATGCTGTCCCTCAGAGTGTAGTATCTTCACAGAACCATCTGATATGGAAGAGCAAGGGAGTTCTGGGATCTCTTAGTTACTTATATCCCTGGGGTTTCCCACATGGTAACAGACAAGGAACCAGGTGATGCCCCCAGGTCCATAGTAGTGAGAGTTGAGTACCCCAGTGCACTGATTACAGACCCTTTCTACCACCACTCTGATGCTAAGATCTCAGGTATCCCAGTCCCCAAGGCCTCTTCTCTCACACAGGATTTCTTTCTTGATGACAAGAGTTGGGAAGGATCTGAAGACACAAAGTAAGTGGTGTCAGTTGGCAGTGAGTGGAAGCAAGCAGGTAGGAGTCTGGATTACGGGGCATGAGTTACCTCTCTGTGGACCTCTTTTCCTAGGCACTTGCTCACCAGCTTCAGCAGGAAGTGGAAAGTCAGTAATTTCTCTTTGGGTTGCAGAAGAGAGAAGAGTCTGAACCAGGGCTGGGGAGCGCCTACCCTAGAACCTGCACGGAAGGACTGAGAACTTTTTTATTCATCTTTTTGAGACAGGATCTCCCTTTAGTCCCAACTGGCCTGGAGCTCCCTATGCAGACCAAGCTGGCCTTGAACTCACAGAGATCTGCTGGACTCTGCCTCCTGAGTGCTGGGATTAAAGGCATGTGCCACCATGCCCAGCAGGACTGAGAACTTTTATCCTATGATGTAAGTGTGGAAATATTCCACAGAATAAAAAGCTCACAGAATATCTGACATTAGCACAGGTACTGAGATCATGTCTTCCTGTTCTGATATTCTGTAGAAGAGTTTCTAAGCTGCTCTGCCCCAGTCTGGCTGGATTCCCTGGGGCTGTTTCCTTGAGCTTCTGGATGGTCCACAGGAGAGCTCACAACCTCATGAGGACCAGGCCACCCACATCCTACTCACCATCTTTCCTGCACTTATCCTCATACCTACATAGGAAGAGAATGAAGAGGAGGATGAAGAGCAGTAAGACAGAGCTCATGGAGACTCTGATCAGAATCTTCTGGTAACCTTCCAGTCCTGTGGTACAAGAGACTTCATATGTCGGAAGCAGTGCTGCTGACCTGAGCACCTACTGTGTGTCAGGCCCATGTTAGATTTTTACATTCACCACCTCCTATCCTCACAATCATGGAACATGTGATCATGTCTGTCCCAAGCCAGTTCATCTGCCACAGGACACAGATGAAAGAGGCAGAGTTGAGTTGAACCCAGGGAATCTGGATTCCAGACTCTTTTCTACCAGAGCTGGAAATAAGGAGCCTGCATGTCCTGCTGTGGCCCTGTGAAACACTCCTATAAAATGTCACCATCACTGTGACAGACATGATGGGCCACTACAGAATCAGATTTCGGTGTCCTCAGTAGAAGTACCTCTTGTCCCCCTGAACCTGTCTTCCTACAGTCCTCGTCAATCATCCTAGGGGACTGACTCCCTGGTTTGCTCCTGGTGGAATGGGAAGGGAGGAGTCAGGGGACTGACTCCCTGGTTTGCTCCTGGTGGAACGGGAAGGGAGGAGTCAGGACTGACTCCCTGGTTTGCCCATGGTGGAATGGGAAGGGAGGAGACAGGCTTCCCCACTCTCCATCTCAACTCAGCTGCTTTTCCCACAGCCTGGGACCAAACACATTCTTTGATTGAACATTCCCTCCTGTGGCTTGGCTAAGACTCTGTCCCTCTGGGTTCTCTATTGTGACCTCACTGTTATCTAGGCTTCTGTATATAAGCTTGGCTGACATAGGAAGAAAAGACTTAGATGGGTTGAGAATCTGAAAGCAGCACAGGGATGGAGCAAAGTCTGGACAAAAGCCTTGGACACTCACCTGCTCTTGGGATGTGCCCTGTGGGTGGGGTGCTTTTGCCTACAGAGGATCCTGGGAAAGAGGACAAAAGGAATGTAAGAGGCAGAATCTCACCATGGATATTCAGTTGCTGTCTACTTTCTTACATATGTCCTGTGGACTCCAGAAATACTTTCCGCTGGCCACCTGGATCCTAGATTTCAATGAAGGAGGTGGTATGGATGTTCCATGAGGGACTGCTATTGGTTTCCACACTCTGAGTGGTGAATGTCCTGAGATTTCCTATGCCTTTAATCCCATCCTCACCAAGAGCTCTCCTGGAAACAGGATCCCAAGTCACATTTTAGCTCAGCGTCCTTATACCTGAAGCCACAAGCTCTGCAGGGGAACTGGGATGTGACAACAGGAAGAAGAATGAGCTTTGGAAACCAGACCAGATGTGAGTCTCAACAAGAGCTGGGGTCACAGCACACATGGCGGAGTATGCCCAGTATTCCACAGCCCAGGACCTTGAGTGAAGGCATACTGGAGAACTGGCTGCCCCTTCCTTGGTCAGAGGGACACTGTCCATCTGACTCCATGGCTGACACATCAGAAACGCAGTCTATCCTGAGGACATTGTGGGTCCTGTCTGCACTGAGAGGGAAGGTGTGACAGGGAGATGTCCTAGAGAAAAGGATGGGTGAGGGGCTGAGTTTTTTCTTCTGAGCTGGGCCATCACCTCAGCCTGACTCTGAAGATACGCGTCTCTTGTCTGGTTTCTCTTTCTCTTTTCCTCCATCTTTGTTTCTTTTCTTGCCTGATCCCTCCAACCTTGATTCCAGCCATCAATCCCTGGGCTCTCTTGGCCAGTCTGTGAAGATTCTGGGTCCTTAATTAGATCTTCGTTTCTTCATCTGTGATCAGTATGTCTGGGGAGATCGCTGGGGATGATCTCTGGCAGGAGAGTCTGCAACATAGCATCTGTACCAGCCTCCAGGGGAGCCCCTCGCAGGGTCTAGTGGGAAGCTGGCCTGAAAAAGTCCAGCCTGGAGCTCTCAGCCAGGACGTTAGAGGAGGTCAGTTTCCTTCTCTTTGAACAGAGAAAATCTGTTGTAACTGATGTCAGAGCTCCACAGGAGAGTCACAATATCCCCAGTGACCAGGATAGGTCTTGGATGAGTTGGGCAGGAAGAGCTTCTTGGGGACCTTGGAAGCAAGATGGACTGTCGGTTGAGGATCTCTGGTTCCTGCCATAAACCTGCCCCCGCCACATCTGGTCCTACAGGTGTCATTGTCTCTAACTCTCTAGGACTCTGGCCCAGGAACAAAGAGATCTCTTCATTCTCCTCCCACCCGGTATTCCCCAGAGAGCAAAAGAACACATGGAAAAGGGTCTCAAAAATTATTCCATGAATGATGGGGCTTCCTACCTGAAATGTGTATTTCCAGGGGGTTGCTGGGTTCTGACCATATTTGTCTTGTCCTGTCATAGCCATAACATCTGAAGGTTGTCTTGCTGCCGGGGATCAAGGGACCCATAGAGAACAGGGCCTGGAATTTCCAAAAGAATGTGTGTCCATGGGCAAGGAGAGATTCTGTTGTCCTTCTTCAGTCAGAATGAGTTTGTTATATCTTTGTCGTGAGGCATAAAGGAGGGTCAGATTTGCTCCCAAGGTCTGCACTGGGCTGGGCTAAACTGACAGTGACGGTTTGTCACACCAACTCCAGTGTCATCTGTGTGAGCATAATAACGGACGAAGGAGATATGAGTCTCACGAGAATAAGCTCCCTGGTGGTCAGTGACAGAGTACCCGGCCTCAGCTTTTAAGATCACGATGCATTACAACGATGTTATGCTTCATGAGTGTTGGACTTTGTACATTGTCTTTTGACTCTCTTCCTGAGCTCAGCACAACCTCAGTTCCAGACAAGGGACAGTTAAACATGTTTAAAAATAATTCAGGCAAACAGAAGCCTCATGAACCTAAGTAAAATCATACAGAGATACAACATCTAAAGGCTCCTTTGTCCTAAAAGTCCCCACAAAGATATTGTAGACATTACACTGAGTGAGATCATAGGTTAGTTACTAATAATAAAAGTGTCCTTCCAAACCTAATAACAATAAGACTCAGTCCTTTAAGCAGAAAGCTACATCTAATAAAGTTAGTAAGATAAAGTTTAGCTACAGTTATACATGTTAAAGTGTAACACTTAGTTAAAGACACATGGCGGAGATTTCTCCTTTAAGGAAAACACTGTGTAATTTGTGAAGAGTTAAAAGGCTCCTTTTCCGGGCTTGTGGTTAAAACACAACCTGGAGATAACAAATAGCCTCAAGGAAATTCCAGCCCCAGGAAGGATGAGAAATACCAAATTGGAACTTCAAAAGAAATAAAGACTTTTTATGGCTTGTGAGTTTAAGACTGCTGTTTTATTGAGACAGTGTAAGCTGAAAACCTACTTTGACTTATCTTGTTGGCCTTGTAAATCCAGCTGTAAAATGCTAAGACAATAAGCCCTTTGCTCCCGAGGGAATGCAAATCTCCTGCCTATCAGCTCGACCCTTCCCCTTCTCTTGCCTGCATTGCCTGTGTTACTTGCCTGTCAGCTCGACCCTTCCCCCCTCTCCTGCCTGTGTTACCTGCCTGTATAAAAACTTAACTTGATCTCAGTAAAGACGCACTAGATCCAAAAACTCTCTCTGGTGTCACGTCCAATTATTTTTCACCTAATCTGTACCCTCCTGTGCAAGAATCTGATTTCCTGCAGGTGAAAGAAACCTGGCTGGGTTGGCCTGCGGCAATGGTTGACTATTGTAATAGCCTAGAACAGGTTAAAGGCAGCATGCTAAATGAAGTCGCATCTCTCCCATTGTCTCCTAGGGCTGGGCTATGAGAAGAGGCAGCATTAAGATCAGGCCATTTTCCTCAGGGCAGAGCCTAGGCATGGGGACCCCTAACTGTCCCCTCACCTATGATCACCAGCTCCAGTGGGTCATTACATAATCTGTAGCCAGCAGGACTATAATAGCATAAACAATATCACCCTGAATGCTCTTCTGTCATAGGTGACAAGGAGAAGGCCCAGGTTCCTGGGTTCCAGTGGTGTCTGTGTGCTCCAGGTACTGGGACTCCCTCTTCATGCAGAACATGTGTTGGTGCCTCCATGATCCCTGACACACATGTTGTCTGTGAGGTGACCACAGAGCATGGCTGAGCCCAGATGGTGAGTTGTTGGAGGGTCCCTTCAATAAATCATGTGAGAAGGAGGGGTCTGTTCAAAAGATAACCCTTCCTGAGATTAATGACAAAATGTGGGCATACCAAGAGAGGAAGCATAAGCCTCATTAAGGAGGCCATAAAGTCATAAGTCCCGTAAAGTGCCTAACTGGCCCTAATTTAGCAGCTCACACTTGGCGTTGCTTAGCCCATATGAACTGGGTCCTCCCAGGACCTTGTGAGACTCTTTGTGGAACCAACCTGTCTTCTTTAGGGCCATGAGATGTCTCCCTGCCCAGCCTGAGCAACTAATCTTAAAAGAAGCCCTTCAATTAACCAAGGACCCCAGACCATGGCATGGAGCACAGTCCAGCTGTGCTCAGTAGAATAAACCTCAACCTTTCTTCATCAAGTTGCTGTCACCTTCTTTTCCTGTACATTCTTCTGCCCAGCGCTTTGATGTCTTGAATGCAGGACACGTTCCTCTCCTGCTGCAGGTCTGGCTCTGGTTCTTATTTTTAACTCTAAACTCCAGGCCTTGTCTCCTCTCCAAAAATCTAACAGGGAGACCTAGGTTTGGGACCCCTGAGTGATCTCTTACCCATCACCACCAGCTCCAGGGAGGCACTGGGCTCTAACTTTCCAGCAGGGGTTTGATAGGAACAGTAATATTGCCTGGCGTGCTGACATTCAACAGATGGGATAAGGACCTGGGCCTTGTTCCTAGGCCACAGTGGAGTCTGTTTCTGCCAGAGATCATGTTCTTCCTCTTTAAGAAGATGATATTCCATAGCCTCTGAAGTCCCCTCACATGAGATGATCACCTGGGTCCCTTTGGAGACAACAGTGCCTGGCTCAGCTCTGATTGTGGGCTTGGGGAGGGTCCCTGCAAGGAAACCAGAGGCTGGGTCACAGGACATCCTGCCTCAGATCCCTGTCCTCAGCCCAGAGACCCTCTTCAGTTTTCTTAGCCCCAGCCACACCTTCTATTCTCTATCTCAATGTCTAGAGGTGAACCCCTTTGCTCAGTGAGGAGGGATTACTTGTGATATTTTGGGACACACTCACCTATCAACACTGGGAATTTGGGGTCCAGATTCAGAACTGGAAGAAAATTCTATGTGAGAGATTTCCCCTGAATCCTGAGCAGGTCCTCCCCTCCATCGTGCATCTCTGCCCCTGAGACATCCTGGTGGTACAAGGTCCAACCATTGGGCAGGGTCCCTTCCAGCCCAGGCTGGACCCTCCTTGTCTTCATGTCTCACCAAGGCACAGCAGGGCTGTGAAGGTGGGGGTCGTGGCATTTACTCCTCCTGTCTGCAGCTTTGCAGAGGTTTGGTGACAGCACCTCCCAGATGGAAAGATGGACAGGTTGTGGCCTTTGGAGGTTTGGTCTTCCCTCCTGTCACAGAGCTTCATTTCCTCAGAAACACAGGAAGTGGAACTCTCCTCCACAGGAGAGTGGCTCCTCTTTCCTCAGGACTTTGGTGTTCTGGACTTCAAAATCTCCATTATCTGTCTTTCATTATTTGTCTTCCATTGCTGTGACAAGACACTCTGACTGACACCAACTTGGTGGGGGGAGGGTATATTCAGCTCACATCTTCTGGGTCACAGTTAATCACTTAGGGAACCCAAGGCAGGAACTCAGGGAAGGAACCTGGAAGCAGGAGCTGAAGCACCAGCCATGGAGGAATGCTATTCACTGGCTTGCTCCCCTGGCTCATGACCAGCCCGCCTTCTTATACAGTACACAACAACCTGTCCAGGGTGGCACCACTCATTGTGGGCTGGGCCCTCCCACACTGCCCAACAATCAAGACAATACTCCACAAATGTGGCCACAGTCCAATCCAATGGAGCCAATTCCCCAAAAGAGGCTCCCTCAACCCAGTTGTGTCAAGTTGACACTAAAGCTATCCAGCACAATTGACCCCTTGTCAACTTGACATACAAAACACATCACTATTAAACCACCACCTTTCCAGTTCTTATCCCCAAAGTATGATGTTTTCATTAATCACAACCTAAGACAGTACAACCTTAAAAGCCACACAGTCCTTAAAATGTCCAAACACTTAAAAGTTCACAGTCTGTTAAAAGTCTCTTAACCGTGGGCTGCTGTAAAATCCAAAACAAGTACTGTCTTATTTCAAAGGGAAGAATCAGGCACACTCAAACAAAACCTAAGTCCAGCAAAGTAGCTCAAGGCTGGACACCTGGGATTCACTCACTATCTTCTGGGCTTCAAAGGATTTTGGCAGCTCCCCCTCTCTGACACTGCCATCCGTGGCACACACAGCTCATCTCAAAGGCCCAGGCCAACTCCATTCCACACCTGCGTCTGCTCTTGGTGGTCATCCCAAGGTCCGGCATCTCCAAAAAGCTGGGGTCACCACTGAAACTGAGGTTGCACCTTCACCAATGGCCTCTTCTGACCTCTCCTGGTGCAAATCCTCAGCTTCTCTCCATGACCCCTGCGGTCCTGGGATCTTCACTGCAACCTAGGTGCACTTTCACCAATGGTCTTTCCTGACCTCTCACAGTGCCATGCCTCGGCTGCTCTCTGTGACCCCCTCAAATTTCAACACCAGAACCATATAGGAGACTCTTACACACTACCAAGTCCCGCTTCTGGCTCAAGATAGAGGCTCAGGCCCCTTCTGGATCACAGCTTCTCTGTGCTGACCCTGAAGAAATTCTTCCCAGAAGATTTCACAACAATGATGGTGGTCTCTTGTTACTTACAAATGATTCCTCAGCCCCAGCTAACCAGCATAAATTGTCCCAGTACAACAAAGATTTCACTTCAGGTTCTGGTCTCTTGTTATTTATAGCTGATTCTTCAGCCCCAGCTGACCAGAACCCACAGATTAAACAGTCCTGATTATCTCTGTTCCCCCTTTGAAACTCGAAACTTCACAAGCCAGGCCTCCATCTTCTACAAATCTTTCAGAAAAACTGCTCCAAGCTCCATAGCAACAATCTTTAGGCATTCAATGATCTTCCCAGCCCAAAGTTCCAAATGCCTCCACAATCCTTCCCCCAAACACCAAGGTCAGGTCTGTCACAGCAATACCCCACTCTTCTGGTACCAATTTTCTGTTCTAGTTTGTCTTTCCTTGCTGTGACAAAACACTCTGACTGGCAGCAACTTGGGGAGGAAAAGGTTTATTCAGCTTACATCTCCTGGGTCACAGTTCATCACTCAGGGAACCCAAGGCAGGAACTCAGGGCAGGAACCTGGAAGCAGGAGCTGAAGCACAGGCCATGGAGGAGTGCTATTCACTGGCCTGCTCCCCTGGCTCATTCCCAGCCTGCCTTCTTATGCAGTACACAACAACCTGCCCAGGGTGGCACCACTCATTGTGGGCTGGGCCATCCCACACTGCCCAACAATCAAGACAATACTCCACAGATGTGGCCACAGTCCAATCCAATGGAGCCATTTCCCCAAATGAGGCTCCCTCAACCCTGTCCAGCACACATAGGTTTTGCTTTTTCTTTTGTTTGTTTTTTGTTTTTATTTTGACAGAGTCTCACAGTGGAGCCCCAGTGGGCTGTAACTCACCATATAGGTCCGACTGGCCTCAAATTCACAGATGTCCCCTGTCTCCACCTCCCCTCTGGAGGATCAGAGGCAGGGGAGGAAAGTTGCTCAACAGGAATGCAGACCCAGACATGAACTAGGCAGGCAGGCCCTGACTAATGCAGTGTTTGTTATGGTTTAGAGAGAAGGCAGTGGAGGTGATATGATAAGTTTATTATATTTAGTGGTTGCTTGCTTTGTTCTTTTTCAACTTTAACATTTACAATAATGTCGTGTCAGTCATATCTGACAATCTTCCTTTCCTGTTTTTGAGAGCAGGTCTTTCTCTGTAGCCCATGCTACACTGAAAGCATAACCCTTGTGCCTCAGACTTCCAAGTCTGGGACTACTATCTGTCCCTTTGTTAAATGTGATCACTTACCACTACAAACTTTCTTTAGTGCTTCCTTTGTTTACTCAAAGACATGATGATATTTGGGGTCATGGAGATTGAACACAGCCTCTAGCATTAATCATGTATCTACCACTGGGCCAAACAATCAGATCCATTGTGCAAGATTTACTGTGTTGTGTTTTCAAAATGTTAATGAAAAGAAAACTGTCTTTCCTGTCTTTCTTCCTTTATATATGGAGTGAAGTCACAGTCACGGGAACAACACAGGAAAAAGTTGTGTACAGAATTGAGATAATTTCTGTATTTGTTTTGATTTCCTGCAATATGTGGTTTAGTGGGATGAAATGTTGGCTCATTGATTAAAAGTACTGACTGCTCTCTCAGCAGATCATGGTTCAGTTCTGAGTACCCACATGTAGAACATGATGGAAGCCATGTAGTATTCCTCCTTCTTATTCCTAGCTCATGAATTCCACTGACCTAAAGTATATCGCTGATTATTAGCATCAGTGGTTATTCTCTTCTATATATTTTGTATGTCTACTTGTGTCTTTTTGTTTCATGTTTTTGACATTTCATACATTAGAAAAAAGTTCATGGGGACTTTGATGCAGTTTAGTTGAAGATTATAGAGTCAGGATAACTGTGCTGCACCATCACACACCACTCATGCACTTCAGAGGACTAACCCAAGGCTCTGAGCATGCTAGACAATTCTCCTAATGACAGAGACACATCTCCAGATTTCTGTTGATTTTTTTCTTGCTTCCAATGTAATTTCTTCCTCTATCTACTGAGATCTGAAATACACATCGATACTAAGTAAATTGCCAATATAATCGAAGTGAGTTAATAAAGAGCATGGGAAATGGGCCAATATGGGAGAGAGGGTAGAGTGTGCAGACAATTCCATCCCACATGATTTCGAAGGTGTAATTTCTTGGCTTGTGTAGTCATTACTTCTAGGAAAGAAATAAGGATATTCAATGTGTTATCTAGCATTGGAAATGTGCTGCCCCATTCCGTAATGTATGAAGATTCCCACTACACTCAAATGGACAGTCATTCACATTGTGGAGGCCGATGTGTGAGTTTTCTCATCAGGCACAGGCTATGAATCTCCTGCCCCACTTGTAATAATTTCCTGTTAACTAACCTTTAAAAATATCTAGTGTTATTTTGAGAGGTGTGTGAATTGTGGACATGAAATGAAATGCACTTCTTGACTCAGGCAGTTTCCTGTTAGCATCAGTCAATCTGCAGAGGAGCCACCCTTCATGCAGTGGTCCAGGGAGAAGGGTGTGGACTTTCACTTTAACCTCTCCTTACCACACAGGATTGTGCCTGCATTCCTCTGGCTGTCCAGTGTTCCATGACATTGTCCTGTTTACAGTTGTGTCTGAGAGGGAGAGCTGGCCTTGGCACCGGGAGGACATGTTTCTTCTGCAACAGAGCATGCAGGAGATGGGCAGTGCTGGCCCAGGAGCAGGATGTGGTCAACGTGGCCCCATTTCACACTCTGTGAAGGTCTCTGCTTGGTCACCAAACAGCCACTGCTCACTCTAACTTGGAAGAAGAGGGCATCATGGAAACTTCAGATTTGACACTTCCTTCAACACAGCCCAGATTAACCTGAGCACCCACCAGCATGTCCATCAGATGTTTTGTGATCTCCAGACACAGTGCTGTGCACAGATCTCTGGAAGTCCCTCATCCCTTACTCATGCATGGTTACCTAGGTGTCCATCCCCAACCCATGAAGCCCCTCAGGACTGAAGACAACATTACTACACCACACACTGAAAACCTGCCAGGATGGTGTGTCTCAATTGTACTCCATCTAAGAAACAAAGTGACAAAGAGAGTGGTGTCAATGTTGAAGATGACAGTGTCAACTACCTAGTTGTTGACAGTGATTTAATAATGTGTATGTTTATGAGAACAAGATTGCACAGTTAAAGATCCACTTCATCAATGTGTCAACCAAGTTTAGGAAAGTTTTTTTTTTTCATTTTCTTTTGGTCACTAATACTTTTATTTATAGATCAGGAGTTGGCTTGCATTTCAATTTCCTTTCTTTACCATTTCTGTTATGAGGGCTGAGGAAGATCATTGTGAGACACTTTCCTTACTTGCCTGGGGCCCCAGGTTTAACTCCACAAACACCTCCTTTAGTGGGCTCTTCTCCCAGTAGTGTCTTGCCTGTTCTGAGACTCTCTTGCCTAAGATATTTATAGTAGGGCTAAGTCTATCTTATATGTTAAGGCCTATCTGCACAAGCATTCTTACCCAGTCATCCCTTGGTGCACGTTCATCCCCTGGAGTCTAGTCAGCCTATCTAGACTCACTCTCTCACCCCACAGTCACCAGATGCTAACAGTTTCTTGGCTAGGGTTGGGGCCTGCTGCCATTTCCCCTGTCCTATGCTGGGCTCCTGTCTGATTGAATTGGCATGGGAACTTGAGTCTTATTCAACAACTTCCTGCTCCCCTCTCTGGTCCTCATATGTGCCACATTCTGGTCCCCTCCCTCTCCCCTAATAATGTCCTTTCCTTTCATGTAACTTACATGTTAACTGCATTCACACGGAACATTTGTCTTTTTAAATTTTTATTGAGCTTTTGTAAATTTCAAGCAACAATTTTTAATCAAATTTTGACCACATCCATGCCGCAGCTGCATACATTTGCACAGAAGGGTGCCTGGGTACAAATGATTGACTGGATAGAATATTTGTCTTTTTATCATCCAATATTTTTTTCCAGTTTCTCCTCCTGTCAGTGTGTTTCCTCATCACAGATAATTCTTCTTGGACTTTCATAACATATACATCTATATTTATAATCTCTGTTTATCTGTATGAAAAAATATGCAGCACTTGCTGTTTGCATAATGAATACCAGTGTTTCAATCATAATTGGCTTCAAACTCCCTTGTAACTTTCCTCCTTCCTGCCTCTCTGTTCTCATTGTAAATAGCCCATTTTGACTTGAATGTGTTATTTATTCTAGACATATATACACAAATAGTATTTGTCATTCTAAATCGAGTTTATTTTCTTTACCATGAGGCCAACTATTCCTAAACATTTTCTTCCAAATGAAGTCAGTTCATTCTTATTTAGAACTGTATAAACCTCCATATGAAAATTTTCTTCATCCATTTATCTGTTGATGGACTGTTGGGTTTATCCCATATATTCACTAAGGTAAACAGTGCAGCAGTAAACATGGATCTGCAAGCATCTCCATAGTATGCCAACTTAGAATGGATAGCTGGATGGATAGCTGGATCCTGGCGTAGTTACCTGTTCTTTCCTGTGGAATCTCCACACTGATTTCCTTAGTGGCTACAAAGTTTCCACTGGGATAGTTACCTGTTCTTTCCTGAGGAATCTCCACACTGATTTCCCTAGTGGCTGCAAAGTTTCCACGGCAATTAGCAATAAATACATAATTGCCCAGACCCATGTCAGTGTTGAACCTTACTGGAGAGTGGCACAAAAGTACCTACAGACACACTCCTGGGAGACTCATCCTTTCTGTCAATCTCGTGCAAGTCTGGTGCAAGTCTCACTTTATTGTCCTTTATTACAAGGTTATATAGTGAAAATGCAGGGCTCTCAGAAAGTGAGAAGAAAGTATGGCCTGCCTTCAGCAGAAGGGTACTAAATTCAAGCTTTAAGAGCCCATCAAGAGCTGTGGCAGTGGTTTGGGGTATTTGTGTAGTCTCTTGGACTACCCTGATCAACAACTGGGAAGAAAGATTCCTCTTTCTGCCAGTGTGTATTTTGTTATATATTCTTCACCTCTACACATGTACTCATATCTCTTTTGCATTTGGAGTGTTCCTTAGGACTTTGAATCCATTCCCTCCGGATTAACATACCATCTAAGAATGATCTACTGCGACTTTTCTGCCAAGCTGGGCATGGGGGAGATGGCAGAGATGGACCCCAAGACCATGCAGGACATCACCTTGGTGATGGAGATGCTCTTGAAGCAGATGCAAGACAAATTTCAGATCATGTCAGACCAGATCATTGGGAGAATTGATGACATGAGCAGTCGAATTGACAATCTGGAGAAAAACATTGCAACCCTCATGACCCAGGCAGGGGCAGAAGAGCTGGAAGGTGAAAACAAGATCGCAGCTACCCAGAAGAGTTGATGGTTGTGGATAACTTGCACTGAAACCCAGAACAATGCTTTCCCAAGCCAAGAGAAAAACCACATGGCTTTCTGCAACTAACTACTGTGTGTGGACAGGTTCTATAAAGTGTGCACTCTTACCCCAGCCTGGATAGTTAGTGTATAGAGTGATTTATACCCACTCCCACCCCCAGTTCCTCATGCTTGGTGTCTTGGTCACTTGTCTCAATTATTAAACACTAAAATTTTGACAGTCTCTGCATACGATTGTCAAAACATTTAGTGTATTTTGCTCTTCCTTTTGTCAGAGTTGCTGTTTGATAAAAGTGGCTGTAACTTTTCATTAGACAAACAGTAGCCTCCACCTGTAGACCAGTGATGGAGATGTGTTAGAGTTAGGACTCTCACTGTCAGCATGAAGTGACTGTTGAGGCCACACAGAGTGTCAAAATACTTTCCAAATGGAAGAGAGCACTGATCAATTGTTTCTACAGAAATATCTGTCGATACTGTTGCCAAAACTCAGAATTGAACCACACCATACAACTTGGCCTGAAGAAACGCTGAACTCAGTGAGAGAGGCCTTGGGCTTCCATTGTTGGTATGTCAGATTCTGTTAGCCAGTTAGAGACTGCAGCCACCTTCAGTAGGGCTTGCAGCACTCAGCTGCAGCACGAACCTGGCAGAGGCTGGCAGGACTGTAAATCCAGCAGTTCCATCCTTCCTCTGAGCTGCTTCCTGAAAGGGAGGAAACAGACCCAGGTGGGTCCAGACAAGACACTGGCTGAAGCATGACCAGTGGCTGACAGGAGGCTCTGGTTTTTAAGAAATACTATACAGTATCATCTTGTAGCATTCTCTTTTATCTGTAGGATGATTTAACTTAAGGAATTAAGTTTGCTTCCCAAGTTAACAACATACAGTCACCCAAAACACCTTGGGTGAATTTGATGAAATCTGTGCCTTGATTCCTGCCTATAGGTATGTGTACTACAACAGCCTTTTTGTGACTCATGGGTCAAAAAATGAAAACCTAAATTAAAAAGCGGGGATACAGATATATATGAAAACTTTTTGTCAAAAACTTTGCAATTTAAATCTTAAAACTAACTATGGGAAAAGATTCATATGGTCCCACAGGTCAAAATGTCACCAACTTAATGGCTGAGAAAGAAAAGATACAGCTTTGCATTGTGTAGGATGTACTAGGAAATGCCAGCAGAAAGGTTGGCCTTTCTGAACATTGAAAGGAAGAAAAGCCTATGAATGCTACAGGCATCAAACCCCTCTGTGGATCCTACTTGTAACAACTGTTTATAATGAATCCTAATGAAACTTACCTTCTAGGTGCCACAAAGTTTTAATATGAGAGACTTTCTTATCTCCCCTTCATAGAACAAAGAGGAATATGATGATGATGAGATCGTTCTCTAACTGTAGATTGGAGCCAACTGTTATAGAGGTAATCCCATATAAAACTGGTAAAAACTGCCTTCTTTAATTGACTAATAGACATAGGAACTGTGAAAAGGATTATTCTCTATTCAGAACCAAATATAATACTAAAGTCTCCTTAAGCTGGGCATTCAAGCAAAATATATTAATACAGGAGAGCTCTGATATCAGCACTGGATTATTCTACCAAGGAGATGCTGGCCAGGGGATCCAAGGCCCCACAAAAGGTAAAGGTTTCTTGCCTATAAACTGGGGTACCTGCAAGCAGAGAGGCAATAAGGCCCTGCTGGATAAGACCTGATGTAAGCATGGGAAAGATGTATTGAGACCACACTTACAAATGTACAGTTGGTCTCTGGAATACTAGAGAGTGTTACCAAAGGCCACTAAACCAATAAAGCAAATATAGGTCTCCTTGAGTCAAGCAAGACTCCTCTGTCAGCACCAGCTACACCTTACCTGCCTGAAAATACTGTGCAGCAGTGGCAGCCATATGTCTGTATATCCCAAATCTAATTGCCTATTAGCTCTCTCCTTGGAGGAGTAACCCATGGCTGATGCTATGAACTTACATCCTCTAGTGGTTAGGAGATGTTATAAGCCACAGTAAGACCCTGTCATATTTTACAGAAAAAATGTAATTCATGGATTAACATACCTTCCAAACATCTGTGTCTATACCAAAGTAACCGACCATAACAATTAGTACTGTTTAAATACCTATATATCTAAATGCTTGTGCTTCATTAGTAGGACTGAAAGGTTATTCCTGGACAAACTGTTAGCCCATAAAAGGTAACAGCCAGAATTGACCAGAGTCCAAAATGGACAGATCCAGAGAAAGTAGACTGTTTTGCTTCTCATCCACCTGTGCCCCTTTTCTAAGCCTAGGGAACAATCTGTGGAAGAGGGGGCATGGTAGAACGTAAGGGCTGTGATTGGGGTGAATGGAGAAACTACAGCAATATAGACTGGACAATTATTTGATCAACTTGATTGTACATACAAGCCCCCCCCCCCAGCTGGATGGTGGGACCCTTGGGCTGTGTGGGTTTGGGCACAACTGCTTGCAAAATGGTTTTACACGAAGGATGCTTGTACTCATAAATTATCACTTATTGTTAAAAAATGAAAGAAATAAAGAAGTAATAGAAAAAAAAAGAAATACTGTTTTACTTGAACTATTTCTTGCCTAAATTCTTACAGAACAACAGTTTTATTAGTGATTATAGAAGACAGATGATAAACTCTTGCTTTTCACAATTTGGTGTCTAGAATCCTAAGCCTCAAATCTGTATTTAATGACCTGGAACTCAGGACATGTCACTGTCCCCACCAAGTGATTTCATACAATAAAAACGTGAATAATTGAAATAAAAAGAATGATCTACCTCTGTTATTCTTCATGACCTTCCCTACTCTCTCCCTAAAGCCCCCCCTTTCCCATTTTATAATTCCTATCTTGTACTATCCCCTGCTCTTGAACTCCTTCTTCCCCTTTAATCACATGGTTCCTTTTCATTTCCCAGGCTCCTGTTTTTACATCAGGATATACACTCCTCACCCACATCTAAGATTTGCAGCTAAGGTCCAAAAATGAGGGAGAGTGCTTGTCACTCACTTGCTTTTCTGAGTCTGTGTCACTTCACTTAGTATAATAGTCACTAGTTCCATCCATTTAGGTAAGTAAAGACTATCCAGACAATATAAGAAGAGTAGGCCTAAGTCAGTGAAAAGGAAATTCAACATCATAGGTTAAGTAGGCATGATCCACCCATGGAAGGAAACCAAAATAAACTCCTTAGGACTATATTAGGCAATTGTTGTATTAAAAATAATAGCAGTTTTTCCTTTTTGTTTTTTCAGCCCCACATTGTAGCTTTTAAAAGGAAGGGTTTAGACCAGGCTTACTGAAAATGTTTCCTTAAGGATTGTATGCTTCTGGTTTAAGGTCATAAACCTAGGTTTTCCCAAGTCAAATTATTTTCTTATGAGTAAAATAAATATTAAAAGTAACACTTGAAACATAAATGACACTTTTGAATAGTCATAAGTAACTCAATACTTGTTTGTGGCCATTTTATTTAAGACTACAACTGGGTGTGTACTACAAGCCAGAGGAGTAGACTGAAACTTTTTGACTGTAACAGTAATAATAACTCTGCATATTTACAATCTTGTTCAAATCATTACTATAATTGCTCAGCCTTTTAATTCACCCGCTTTGCTTTCTCATTATTCTTCTATTTAAAAAAATTCAGCCATTTAAATATATCAATCCATAAGTTCCTCCTTATCAAAACATATCCATTCCACATACCCTTATTAACCACTAAGCCTTTTATAATTTCCTTTTTATTTTTTTAATTTATTTATTTATATTTTTATCAAATCTAGACCCGTGTTCCCCCCCATTCCCCCACCCCACTAGAGCTCATACATTCTGCCAAACATGCTTTTCATCTCTTTCTCAGTCTTTCTCCATATTCTCCATGTGGAAGTTCACTGTTTTGAGCAGAAGTTCACTGTTTCAGTCAGTTCTTTGATGCAGTCCTTCCTGTTGTTGTTGTTGTTTCCAATATGCATCACTCCCAACTGCTTTGGGAAAAAGCTCAAGGAATTTCCTTTTTAATACCATGATACAGAACCAGAATCAAAGTGATAACATTTTGATCTGAACAAACTTTAATTTGTTAACAGTTTAACTTGCATCAGACTTTATTGGTGAGTTAATTTGATACGACATAAATTAATCTTAAGAAACATATACTGTTGAGAAAAGACAGCTTCTTCAGTACATGGTGTTGGCAAAACTGGATCACCACTTGTAGAAGAATGAAATTCAACACTTACCACTCGCCCTGTTCAAAAGTCAACTCCAGATGGATTAAAGACCTCAACGTGAAACCTCAAACTCTGAAGGTGATAGAAGAAAAAGTTGGCAGCAGACTATAAGACATAGGCATAGGAAAAGACTTCCTAAATCAGACAGCAGCTGTGCAAGAATTAAGGCTGATAATTGACAAATGGGACCTTATTAAACTCAAAAGCTTCTGTACATCAAAAGAAACAATCAAGGAAATGAAGAGAAATCCCACAGACTGGGAGGACACCTTCACCACAAAAGCATCTGACAAAGCATTGATTTCCAGAATACATAAACTACTCAAAAAACAAAGAAGAAATAAAACAAATGGCCCACTCAATAGATGGAGCAAAGAGCTGAACAGAGACTTCAGCAGTGAGGAATTAGAGATGGCTGAGAAGCATCTTAAGAAGTGTTCAACATCATTAATCATTAAGGAAATGCAAATCAAAACCACTTTAAGATATCATCTTACTCCAATAAGACTGGCTAAGATCAAGAAAACAAATGATACCAAGTGCTGGAGAGGTTGTGGGGAAAGAGGAACACTCATCCACTGCTGGTGGGAATGTAAACTCGTACAGCCACTATGGAAAGCAGTGTGGAGAACCTTTGGAAGACTTGGAATGAACTTGCGACCTGACCAAGCCATACCACTCCGGGGCATGTACCCACAAGACTCATCCTACCGCAGAGATACATGCACAGCTATGTTTATTTCATCTCTCTTCACAATAGCAAGGAGCTGGAACCAACCCAAATGCCCCTTAACTGATGAGTGGATAGAGAAAATGTGGTACATCTACACAATGGAGTTCTATGCAGCAGTAAAGAAAGATGACATCATGAGCTTTGCAGGAAAATGGCTGGAGTTAGAAGACACCATGCTGAATGAAGTAACATGGTCCCAGAAAAACACTCCCCAGACATGGACACAGGCCAGTCCAATGGATCCAATTTCCCAACTGAGTCTCGCTAAACCCAGGGGTGTCAAGTTGACACTCAACTATCCAGAACATCATCCAACACCCCTGGCTCTTACAATCATACCTCTCCTTCTTCTACAATGGCATCTCAGCCCAGGGTGGCTAAGGTTTAGTATAGGAATGCTATCCAGAGACACACACTCTGAAGACTGTCATTGCCTGCACTTTGTCCAGTTGTGCGTTTATGTGTTAATCACTCTCTGTTGCATGAGTAAAATGTGTTCCTGAGAGGTGAGAGAGTTAGTATTATCTTGAACCCCAGTTCAGGTGTATTCTATGACTCTTAGGTGTAGAGGTTCCATTGTAGAGTGTCACTTAGGGCTGAGCATCTCACAGATATTTGTTCTCTGTCCTTGACCAGTTGTAAAACCCTGTCATAGTCACCATCTGTTTCAAGTATAAGCTTCTTTAAAGAGTGCTGACTGGTATACCTCTCTGTAAATACAAAGATCCATTTTTAGAATACAGTAAAAAAAATTACATTTGTTCTAAGCATGTGACAAACCCCAGGTTTTCTCTAAGATTTCTGTTATCACCAACCATGTGCATTTGGTATACTTATTCAAGACTTGAAGAAATGGAACCAGTAAGACAGCTTAATGCATGACTCTTTTTGCAGGGCTTGTGCTGAGAGAGATCCGATTGAATTGGGCAGGTGGCCAGTACGGGAGGTGCAGAAGGGAGATGGGATTTAATTACCATTAAATTCTATTGTATAAAAATCACAAAAATTTCAATGCAAATTTAAAACAAAGAAGTCAAGACTCAGAGATGAGATATTAATGCTCAGGCCAGTATTAGGGAACTATGGTCATCCCCAGGACAGGAGCTCCATGGGACCTGCACAGTCAGGTGCTCAGTGTGTCTCTGCTGCTCTGTGTCCTCCCTGCAGCATCCACCTGCATCATCCCTGCTGTGGGAGATTTTGTCCAGGCCCTTGCCCTCTTCAACTCTCAGCAGCTGTGATTATCTGCAGGCGACGTGAACAAGATTGAGCCCACTAACGTGCTCCTTAATGAGGGGGAGGCTAATGAGCCCAGCCTCCCTGGGAGGATCTTTAGGCAGATAATGTGCTTGGGGCAGGGAAGATTTCCAGCCGTGATACAGCTGCCAACATTCTGTCCTGTGAGCCACCATAATACACCCCACTCCCTCTCCAAGTGGACCTGCATGGAGTTGGTTCTGTTTCTGGTATGATTGTTACACCTGGAGTAAATCGATATGTGCTCATGTTCCCCTCAGTAAAAGTGCACACAACCACAAAGCATCTGCAGGGCTACGAAGATAACTGTCCTGTTAAGGAACCCACAACGCTGTGAGGGTTGTCTGGATGAAGGAATGCAGGAACCCCAGTGGGAACGTTCTGAGAGAAAACGTCCATCCCTGCCCCACCCTCCTCTGCAAGACCCTGGGTGAGGAAATATCTAATTATATTGTTATGCCCTGGACCTTGTTGACGTAAGGACAGCTCAGCAGACATAGGTGGGCTGAGCTGTAGCCACTTCCGTAAGAAGAGACTGCAGCCAGGGTGGGCCTGCGTCCAAGCACACAGGAGGCTGAGAGAGGAGAGTTATGGTTTGAGACTTGCCTGGGACTCATGAGAATCTGTCTCAAAAAATAAAATGAAAGAGAGTCTTGAGCCTACCTAAGCCATGGCTCTGGATAAATGAGAGGCATCCCCTGGGGAGGCACTTCTCCCTGTGTGTCTGCTGAAGTGACAGCCCTGTGACAAGAGGGAAGACCCAGCCTCCAAAGGCCACACCCTGTGTGTCTTCAGATTGTCAAGGCACTGTCTCCAGACACCTGCAAGGCAGCAGCTACAGTGAGGAGATGCCATGACCCCAACACTCACAGCCGTGCTCTGCCTAGGTGAGATGGGAAGAGGGGGAGGGAACACCCTACTGGGAAGGACCCCACCCCACCCCATAGCCATAACTTGTCCCACCAAGACACCTCACAGGCTCAGAGGCATCAGGGAGGGGAGGAGCTGCTCACGACCCTGGAGCAAACCTCTCACAGGGAACTCTCTTCCAGGACTGAGTCTGGACATCAGGTCCCCACTACTGACAGGTGAGTACATTCTAAGCTGTCACAGGTAACTGTTCCTCACTGAGGACAAGGTCACCCATGGCTATTGAAGACAGAGCAGCAGGTGTGGCTGATGCTGGGGAAACTCAAGAGGGTCCCTTGGAGGAGGTCAGGGATCTGAGGGATGATGTCCTGTGACCCAGTCTCTGATTTCCTTCAGGGATCCTCCCAAAGCCTACCATCAGGACTAAGCCAGGATCTGTGGTTGCCAAGGGAACAGAGGTGACAATCTCATGTGAGGGGACCACCGGTGCCCAGATATATAGTCTTTATAAAGAAGGGGAACGAGATTTCTGGAAAAATCAGACCCCACTGCACCTTGGGAACAAGGCTCAGTTCCTGATCCCTTCCATTGAACAGAAGCATGCAGGCCGATATTACTGTAGTTATCTCACACCTGTTGGCATGTCAGAATGCAGTGAACCCCTGGACCTGGTGGTAACAGGTAAGATGACACTCAAGTGTCACAGTCCATAGCCCAGGCTTCAAGAAAAGTGTCTGTGTTGAGGATGTCCCCCTCCCACTATCCAGTCCTAGGCTACAATCTGGGCTATGTGAACCCAATTAATATACCGCCTCCTTCTCTAGGAATCTACCACACTAAACCCAACCTGGCAGTCCAGCCTAGCCCTGTGGTGACTACAGGAGAGAAAATATCCATCCAGTATTTCTCAGAGCAGAGATATGATGGATTCATTTTGACAAAGGGAAATCAGAATTTTTCCAGCTACATAGCTTCATGGAATGTACACACTGGGTGGGCCCAGGCCTTCTTCCTTGAAGGTCTTGTGACAACAAATCACAGTGAAACATTCAGATGTTATGGCTCCTACAAGGAGCCCTCACAGTTGTGGTCAGAGCCCAGTGACCCTGTGGAAATACACGTCTCAGGTGAGGCGGCCCCGTCATTTTGGAGACCCAAAGCTTTTGCCATTAGCCCTGCTGTTGGGGGAATGGGGGTTGGGGGGGAGAAGGGCTGATGGGATCTCTTAGCTCCTGGGCCAGAGTCTCACAGAGTGAGAGACAATGAAAACTTCAGGGCAGGATGGGAGGTGCACGTATATGGAAGGATCCAGATCTTCAACCACAAGTTCATTCACTCCAGGACAGTCCAAGAAGCCCTCCCTGCTGCCCCAGCCAGGACAGATCCTGGGTCCTGGAGTGAACTTGACCCTCCAGTGCAGTTCTGACATCAGCTACGACAGATTTGCTCTGTTCAAAGAGAAGGAGACTGGCCTGTCACACAGTCCTGGCCGACAGCTGCAGGCTGGGCTTTCTCAAGCCAGCTTCCAACTGGGCCCTGTGAGGGTCAGCACTGGAGGCCGGTACAGGTGCTGTGGTGCACAGAGCCTCTCCTCTGAGTGGTCAGCCCCCAGTGAGCCTGTGGACATCCTGATCGCAGGTGAGGAGGCTAGTGTGTCCAGTCAGGGTTCTGGGAGCTTCATAACCCCTGCTGGGGGAGTCTAGGGATTTATCCCCAGGATGAAGTTTGGGGTTGTCAGGAAGGAACAGAAATAGAGACAGGAGAGGAGGGGAGGGACAGAGTCAGTGAAAACAGAGAGAATGGCCCAGGTCCTCAGAGTCAGGCCTTGGTAAGGCTTCAGCTGAGAACAAGATGGCAGCCCTCACCATCCTTCTTCTCTCTAGGTCAGCTCCCTGTCACACCCTCCCTCTCAGTGCAGCCAGGCCCCACAGTGTCCTCAGGAGAGAATGTGACCCTGCTGTGTGAGTCAGGGAGCCAGGTGGACACTTTCCTTCTGATCAAGGAGGGAGCAGCCCATCCACCCCTGCTTCTAAGGTCAATATTACAAGCTGGGAAGTTCCAGGCGGAATTCTCCATGAGTGCTGTGACCTCAGCCCTTGCTGGGACCTACAGGTGCTATGGCTCTCACAGCTCATCCCCCTACCTGCTGTCACAGCCCAGTGCCCCTGTGGAGCTTGTGCTGTCAGGTAAGGAGGCCATCACTTCTCTGAGCTGAAGGTCGTCCATTAAGACTGTTCTCTGCTGGGATGGGAGTGAGAGCACCTGAGGGAGGGGATTCCCCTGCAGGAGCTGCAGGTCAACATTCACAGAATGCCCACTCCATCTTTTCAGTGGAATGCAGGTTTGAGGTGGAACAGGATGGCTGTAGTGAGGCCACAGAGCAGATGTAGGACAGTGAACAGAGACAGGACTCCAGGGTCAGCCTCCATTCTGCACCCTCTTCCTGCCCTCATCCTTCCATGCCAGTGAGACCCCAAGTGTCAGTGTAGCCAGGTCCACAGTGCCCCATGAACAGGAAGTGACCCTGCTCTGCTAATATGGGAGCTGGGTGAACTTAGTCCATAGACAAGGCTGACCTCAGTCTCACAGACATACACCTGCCTCCACCACAACGCCAGGCTTCAGTTGTCTTCTAGTTCTGGGAGATAACCAAGAGCCTGGCAATAGCCTGCATTATTTTGGGAGTCTCTTGGGCTCTCACCAACCACTCAAAGTAGTTCTCTTTTGTCTAGCACTGTGTTCCTTGCCATATACACTTTGGGTAAATATATGCACTAGTGTTCAGACAGTGTATGTGAATTTCTCAAGGGGTGTCCAGGGTGCCACACTTCCCTCTAGGTTACCTGGCCCCCAAGGTCCTTTTATCTCTACTCGTTTTCTCCCATACAACCTCCTGCCCCTATTCCCAAACCCACCCTTCCTGTAATAATACCCACATCCCAGCATCCCCCCCACCTCTCTTGAGTTGACCCCACATACACCAGGGCCTACTACATGTCCCTCTCTTCTTCCCTCCAACCCGAATACTCCTACTTCCCCCACTTCTGCCCAGGTAACATCTGCCCCCTACTACTCCCCTATTTTGGGGTCTTTCTTTTCCTTTACCTCCATGCCTCCTTTCCATTTTCTTGGCTCCTGGTATTACATCAGCACATGTACTCCCATATACGTTATTGGTGCTATAACATTCAAATGATGGTTAGTGCACGCTCCTTCCTTTCCTGTGTCTGTGCACTGCCCTTAGGCAATACTCTCTAGTTACATTCATTTACCTGGAAGCTTCATAACTTCGTCTTCTCTTACTGCATTGTGTATATGTACCATATTTTCATGATCCATTCATCAGGTGAGGGATATTTAGGGTGTTTCCATTTCCTAGCTATTGTGAAGAGAGTAGGCACACACACGGATACATAGGTGTCTCTACAGTAGGATGAGTCGTTTGGGTATATGCCAAGGAGTGGTATAACTGGATCATATGGTTGGTTCATTTTTTGGTTTTTGGTTTTTAATTGTCCCCCATGCTGCTTTCCATAGAGGTTGCACTAGTTTGCATTCTATCAGCAGCATTTGGAGACATTCTTTCTCTTGACCTTATCCAGTCTGACTGGGGTAAGATGCACTCTTAATGTGGTTTTTATCTGCACATCTCTATTTACTAAGGATGTCTAGCACCTCGGAAGGTGTTTCTTAGTCATTTTTATTCCTCCTTTTGAGAACTATCTGTTCAGGTCTATAGCCCATCTTTTTATTGAGTTATTTTCTTGTTTCTTTGATTTTTTTTAGTTCTTTGTAAATTCTGGATATTAATTCTCTGTCATATTTGAAACTGGTAAAGATGTTCTCCTACTCTGAGTTTTCTCTTCCCTTCCTTTGTTGTTTCTTTTGCTGTATGGATGTTTTGTGGCTTACTGAGTTCCCAGTTACTGATTGTTGTCAGGAATATCAGGGAGAATTCTGCTGTGAATCCATCTAGGCCTGGGCTTTATTTTTGTTCATGAAGTTTCTTGTTATTGTTTCAGTTTCCTTCCTTGTTATGGATGTGTTTAAGCTCTTTATCTACTCTTGGTTTAACTTTGGTGGTGTCCATGACATTAGACATTCATCCATTTTTTTACAGAGTTTTGAATTTAATTGGGTGTTTATGTTTTTAAAGAATCCCCTTACAATGCTCTGTGTTTTATTTGTGTGGGGCGGGGTCTGTTGTGATGCTTCTCCTTTCATCTCTGATTTTGTTGATTTGTTTTTGCTCTTTTTTCCTTCTGGTTAACTCGGCTAAGACTCTGTGTATCTTGTTTAAGGTTTCAACAAACCAGCTCTTAGATTCATTGATGTGTGTGTGTGTGTGTGCGTGTGTGCGTGTGTGTGTGTGTGTGCATGTTGTTATCTATTTCTATTTTACTAATTTCTACCCTGATTTTTGTTATGTCTTCTCATCTACTGCGTTTCAAGTTGGTTTATTTTTGCCTTTCCAGAGCTTTGACTTATACTGTTACATCCCTTATATGTGTTCTTTCTAATTTTTTTAATGTATGTGCTAAGAACCATAAACTCCCCTCCTGGGACTGTTTTTAAGGTATCACAGGGGGCTGGAGAGATGGCCTAGAGGTTAAGAGCGCCGACCGCTCTTGCAGAGGACCCGGGTTCGATCCCCAGCACCCACATGGCGGCCGAGAGCCGTCTGAAACTCCAGTTCCAGGAGAACTCCAGTTCCAGGGGAATCCGAGACCCTCTTCTGACCTCCGCGGCATTGCACGACACGGGTGCACAAACTTGCATGCAGACAGTACATTGATACACATACCGAAATAAATAAAAATAATAATAAAAAATAAAAAAAAAGAAGACCCTGTCTCAAAAAGACAAAAAAAAAAAAAAGGTATCACAGAAGAGGTGTTGTGTTATATTCTCATTTTCATTTAGATATAGGACTATTTTTATTTGTTTCTTAATTTCTTCTTTTAACCATTGATCATTCAGGAGTGTCTTGTTTAATCTCCAAGAGTTCATGTGGTTTTTAAAGCTTCTTTTGCTGATGATTAGCTATTTGCACTGTGGTTGATAGAGTACTTGGAATTACTTCAATAATTTGCATGTGCTGAGATTTGTTTTGTCTCCCAGAATGAGGTCAAAAACATTCATGGGCTATTGAGTTAAAAAATGCATGATTTGATGTTTGAGTAGAATAGTCTCTCTATATGTCTGTTAAGTCCAGGTCATGTAAGATAGCCTATAATTCATATTTCTCTGTTTATTCTTTGTCCAATAGACCTGTCTATTGAAGTTAGTGTGTTATTGAAGTCACCTACTATTACTGGGTTGGGATTAATCTTTGTTTCCTAGTCCTGGAGTAGTGATATTATAGTCATGAACATATATTGGGCACCCACTTTCAAAAGAACAGCTGAGTTGAGATGGAGTGTAGAGAGGCCTGACTCCCTCCTTCCCATCCCACCAAGAGCAAACCACCACCTCACCTGCCATGGAGTCAGTCCACTAAAATGCTAGAAGAGGACTTTAGGAAGGCAGGTTGGGGGGACGTGGCGGGGGTAGGTATAGCCTATAGCCTCTTCTGGAGATGCTGAATTGGACAAGTCCCTCCCTTGAGTAGGTCTCAGTTTCTAAAAGACTAAAGACATCATGCCCACCTGAGACATCCTTTCAATGCTGACCTGGACTGTGACCTCTCCTGGCACAGCGGGGCTCCAAACTTGATTCTGCAGTGCAGTAAGCCCATCATCTCCGTCTCAGTGATGGTGACACTGAGCATGGTTAGTTCACAGCCCCACAGCAGGACATGCAGGCTCCCTCCTTCCAGGTCCTGTGTCTCAGCTCTGGTAGAGAGAACAAGACTTGAAGTCAGGTTGTCTGGGTTCAACCCAAGTCTGCCTCTTCAAGCTGGGTGACCCAGGGCAGGTGAACTGGTTGAGGGTGGAGATGATACCCATGTTGCCTGATTGTGAGGATGGGAGCTAGTGAATAGAAAGACCCAGCGTGGGCCTGTCACACAGTAGGTGCTCAGGTCAACAGCACTGCTCCTGACACATGAAGTCATTTGTCCCACAGGGCTAGAAATCTACCAGAAGATTCTGATAGGGGTCTCCATTGCTTTCCTACTGGGAATCTTCTTTGTCATCACCATGCTCCTCTGGTGTCACTCTCAGAATAAACACAGAAAAGGTGGTGAGTAGGATGTGGGTGGCCTGGTTTGAATGAAGTGCTGAGCTCCCATGTGGACCATTCAAGCAGGGGCCCAGGGTACCAGGGCAAAAAGCCAAACTGGGGCAGACCAACTTAGAAACACCTCTGCAGAATGTCAGATCAGAAGCACATGATCTCAGTACCTATGAAAAGGTGTGCTATTCTGTGAGCTTCTCATATCCTGGAACATTTGCACATTTCCCCATATGGTGTAAACTCCCCATCCTTTACTTCTGCCTGAGACTCTTCTCTCTCGTGCAGCCCAGAGAGAAATCACTGAATTACAACTTCTTTCTGAGGCTGAAGAACCAGTGCCCAGGAGGAGAGGTCCTCAGAAGAGGTAACTAATGCCAGTAGCCCAGGTTTTTATCAGCCTGCCAGCGTTCATTGCCAACTGACATTCCTTTGTCTCCTCAGCTCCAGACCAGCTGCTGCAATCCAGGGAGAAATTCTGTGTGAGAGAAAGGGAGGGCCCCTGGGGAGGGGAATAGCTGAGGTCTTGGCAACATGGGGTGGGGAGGTTCTGTAATCGGTGCTCTGAGGGGCTGAGCTGTCACTATGGACCTGGAACATCACTGTGGTTCCTGATCTGTCCCCATCTGTGACAGCACTGGGATCTAAGGAACTGAGAGATCCCAGGACTCCCTTGTGCTTCCACACCAGATGCTTCTGTGAAGATCCCACAGCCTGAAGACAGCTTGGAGCTGGACGGTCTGGTGAGACCCTTGTTCCACTTGATGGAGTTGAAGAGCTTCTGACCCATTTTGGTCCAGGGTCCTTCTCTGCCCTTGCCCTCTCAGCTGTCAGTCACATCCACCGCTGATCCCTTCCTTCGGGAAGCATTTGCCACTCTGTTATGACCTCACCCTTTCCTGGTTTTCCTGGGACGATGGTCACTGCCTCTGTCTCTTCTCTGGATCCTCAGCATCTGTCTGCCTGTTGCTGTGGCTCAGAAGAATACCTGAGGGCCTGGATCTACACAGCACAGTAGTAGAAAGATTGTCTAGTGTGTACAGAACACTGGGTGTGATTTCTAGCACTGAAAACAACCCCATAAGTACACGTGAATGAATGAGACCCCGTGTGCCTGAGCACCATCCACTCATCTCCCATCCACCCACAGGGTCTCCCTTTTTCTTGTTTATTATGTATATTTTGTATGGGTTCATGTGTAGAGAGCATGGATCATCAGTTGATGGCTCTCTCAAACACTTTCTATGTTATTTTTGAGTAAGATTTCTCACTGAACCTGGAGCTCAGGGATTTATCTAGCCCATTTGGCCATCAGATATCAGGGATCCTCCCATCTCTTCCTCTCCAGCGCAGGGATCATAGGCTTGCCTAGATGTTACATGGCAGGGTCAGGGATCAAACTTCAGTTCTCATTCTTCTGGAGCAAGCATTTTACTGGCTGATCCATCTCCCAGACTCTGGGTGTGCATTCTTCTCCAGTAAGGGCTGCAGATGCTGCAGGGAGGCAAACTCTCCATCCGAGGGGACAACTGCAGGGGGGAGACACCATGCTAACAACTGCAGAGTGTGAGCAGAGCAAAGGGTTTTAGACCAGTGGAACAGGGAAAGCAGAAAGAGTGTAGACAGGACCAGTGTGAGTCACAGGGGTACTCTGACAGGTGTCTTCATAGACAGATGTGTTATGAAACAGCACCTGCAGGCAGGAGACACAGAAGGCAGGTAGGTCCTGTGGCAGGAGGATGTTTTCTCAAGAAGATGGGCTGTGTCACTGGAGCTGATGCAGTGACAGAGTGTCAGGATAAGAGGTTAGACTTAGAAGGAGGGAGCTGCCAGATACCCTAGGTCCTCAGTACACCCAAAGAACCATTAGGAATGTCATAATCTCATTTATATATCTAAAGCATCACTCTGGCAACCCTGTAGAGATCTGACTAGACAAACTCAAAGGAAATGAGAGACATTGTCTCCATCTCAATGTCTCCCTGCTACAGATCCCACCTGATGAAAAACCCAGGGAAGAGTTGTATGCCCAGGTGAAACCTTCTAGGATCAGGATGGCAAGTGCCACTTCCCCTTCTAACTTGTCAAGGGAATTACTGAACTCAAAGGAAGACAGGCCATCAGAAGACAGAGAGATAGACAGTGAGGTGAGTCCTATCCTCCCCAGGCTCCACGCTCCCACAGCCAAACCAAGCATCTACTTTATTCTCGCCCTCTACCACCCCAGGCTGCTGTGTACCAAGGTCCCCAGGATGTACACTATGCTCACTTGTGCTTCACGACACAGAGAAAGTCGCAGCTGAGCCGCCTGCCTCCCACTCAGAGAAGATAAGACCAGTGAGCCCCCTGCTCTGGTGGACATCCACGTCTCATGGAAGTTCTTCTGGGAGACGGGACCTGTCCTGGGTGGACACCCATCCTGCAGATCCCACCTGCCTCCAGGAGAATTTTGTGGACTCCATTGATTCTGCAGTAGAGAAAGCTAGTGTTTCCACATTTTGTAAATAAAACAAAAGCTTTTTCAGTGAATTAAATGAGAAAAAGGAAGGTGAAATATAAGAAGGCTTTTTTAACATGAGTGTATACATTTGTCAAGTATATGTCAATAAAGCTGAATACTTAATAATAATTAAACATGGAACATCTATCCATGAAAGGAAATTTCAGAACCATGAACAAATTTATAAGAAAAGACATCATGGCCTCCTAAACATATTGATAATTCAGGAAAAAAAGAAAAACGACCTGTTTGAAATGGATGGAATAGGAAATGGTGTAGAAATAGACACCATGAGCTATGAACATGGTGGCACAGGACAGGAATCACAAACAGGGGGTCGAGCAGGGGATCACATGTTCAAGGCAGATGTGGGCAACTAGAGAGGTCAAGTGCAGCCTGTGGGACTTTGAAGACCATCTCAAATAAAAATCAAAGGGGTCTGCAGATACGGCTAAGCCGTGGGGCACTTGTCTGGTATGTGGATAGTCCTGGGTTCACTCCCAGTCCTGGAGTGAGAGAGGGGGAATTGGGGGCATTTATTAAAGGGCACACTGATGACATATGTGTACACACCCAGAAATGTCATCACTGGATCATATACCAGTTCCGATTTGTAAGTTTTTAAGACCATCCATATAGACTTGTGTACTGGCTAGCTATCCTGGACTTGTTACACAAAAGAGCGCACATATGTTGTCATTCCCCCACACTCACAAATGCATTTTTCTCATTTTATTGCAGTTTAGTCATGTACAAAATCAAGGGTTTCACTGTGACATTTTCTTTTTTTAATATTTTATTATTTTTAGTGTATGTGTAGGAATGTTTTTTTCTGTATGTATATAATTGCACCTGAGTCATGCAATGCCAATGGAGGTAAGTAGCCAACCACTGAAACAGGAAAGAGGACCCAACATTAACTGAAGAGCTACTGGCAAACAATGACTACTGGGAGAGATAGTGCTCTTTAAGGGGGTCATGCCAAATAGGTTGACTAGGCTCAAGTGGATGGAATCACACCAAGGGACATGTGAGGATACAAAGGGGGCTGCCTAAGCCTTAACATGTATGAAATTGTATTAGTCACTTTTCTGTTCCTATGATAAAACATCATGACCAAAGGAACTTATAAAAGGAAGTTTATTTGAGCTTACGATTGTTACATGGAATTAAAGTCCATTGTGGTGGGATGCATGGAGGCTGGAGCTGGAGCAGCAAGCTGAGGGTCACATCTCACAATGAGCACAGGAAGCAGAGAGAGCAACTGGAGACCACAAGGCTTGTTAAACTCACTAAGCCTGCCCCCAGTGACATACTTCCTCTAGCACGGTCATACCTTCTAAGACCTCCAAGAACAGTGCCACCAACTGGAGACAAAATGTCTGAATACTTAAAGCCTATGGGGGACACTCATTCAAACCACCACAGAAATAATGCTTTAAATCCTGTGGTCCGGCTAAGGGGAGATTGTAGATAGGGGAGAGTATCTAAACATGATCAGAGTTTACAGTGTGAAATTTACTAAAATTACATTTGAAAATAGAAAAATAAAAAAACATTTTAATTTTTTAATAAAGAAAATATCTCCACTTCTACTTGCATGTACTATTTAACCTAGATTCTACATATGCACATATTGTATTTGTCATTCTTTAATTTTATTTAGTTTCGTATGTGTATGAATGTTACTGTCTGCATGCAGGTTTGTGCACCCATGTCATGCAATGCCGCAGAGGTCAGAAGAGGGCGTCTAATTCCCCTGGAACTGGAGTTAAAGATGGTTTTCAACCGCCATGTGGGTGCTGGGGATCGAACCCGGGTCCTCTGCAAGAGCAGTTGGTGCTCTTAACCACTAGGCCATCTCTCCAGCCCCTGTATTTGTCATTCTAAGTCTAGTTTATTTTCTTTAACATAAGGACCTCTACTTCCATTTTCTTCCATTAGAAATCATTTCATTCTTGTTTATAGCTGGATAAAGCCCCCATTTAACAAATTTTCTTCATCCATTTATCTGTTGATGATCTGTTGATGGACACAGGTTTATTCTATATATTCTCTATTGTAAATAGTGTGATAAACATGGATCCACAAGTGTCCACATAGTACACCAACATAGAGTGGGATAGCTGTATCGCAGGGTAGATATTTTTTCTTTTGTATCATCATGTTTCTCATTATGCCCATTCTTTTCTACCTTTAATTTTTGGCAGTTTTTTATAATACATTGTTTTCTATCCCCCATTATGCTCTCATAGGCCCTTTTCATTTTCCTCTGCACCCCTTCTTTTATCCATGTAGTCCCCTGTGACTACACTGGTGGAGAAAATAACATTTCCTCCTCCAGCAACTATAACACTCATCATTCCCTCTGAACGGGATGGGGCCAGGTGTCACCTCCTCTCTCCATGATGGACAGTTGGCGAAAGCCTCGTCTTTCGCACTTGTCCATAGCTGCTGTAGGAATGAAACTTGGCCTGGCTTAAGGGGGAACCTGTAAGTACTGTCCCAGAACGTCTGAGAGTTATCTGATATGTCTATGGGCTCTGTGAGTTATCTGCAGTTCTGTGAGGTTGGAATATTGCAGTGTTTTCTTCTCGCCTATCTCTGCAAAGTTCCAGACCCAGATGGCCCCTTCCCTTAAGGTATTGAGCAAACTGTCACACATCTAGTTTACTGGTTGCACAAACAGGAGCTCTGCCGCCCCCTGGTAGGAGCAGAGGTGGCTTGCCCTTCCCTTCTTCCTGCCCCCCCCCCACTTCCTTGCCCAGAGCACAGTAGCTTTTAGTATATAAAAACATTGCTGGCATGAATAAAACTGAGTCTTTCTCCTGAACCTTCTCTCTGAGTCTATTTCTTTCATTCCTCTTTGGGTGACTTCCTGTGGTTCCCTCCCTACTTCTTGTCAGAGCTCTTTTCTGCATGAGATAAGTATTTGATCTATCTTTTAAATAACTTCAGTTCCCACAGAAGAGAAGCTATTCCATCTGTGGAACATTTCTCTAACCACTAGCATTTCCTGCCTTTATTATGGGAAACAAACAGGCTCGCCAGAAAAACTCACAGAGAAGAGTGTAGCTCAGAAGGCTAAGCAACAAAAAGGTGCACTGGTGGTGCACCTGAGGAGCATGGAGGGGCCAGAGCACTGGGCAGGGGGCTGTCGGGGCCTGCAGGGAACTATGTGGGGACCCAGATGAGTGCAGACCAGTGCTAGAAGCAGCCAGCAACCTTGCAGACCCTTGCCACCACATCCCAGCAGCTCCACCCCCCCCCCTTTCACTCCCAGCCACTTTTTCTTAAAGGGCCACAAGCAGCTTTTTGCTTAGGCCACTTCTCTCTCTCCACCACAAAAAGTGTGCCAGATCAGGAATAACCTTCATTTATAGGCGTGTCCCATTAATGTAGCCCCAACTCAGAATAGCAAAAATTTATAACCAAAATCATTTCTCAGGAAAGAAAAACAAAGCACGGTCTGAAAGACTACATTTCCCAGAATTCCTTGGGTCTGACGCAGCCATGTTAACTTCCTGTAGCAGCCATTTTCGTGTATTTTCCTTCCAGGCCAAGGAACTACGTTTCACAAGATGCATCAGGCCTGTTGCCAAACGAAAAATTATTGTACTGTTCCAGGTTTTTTTGATTCAGGCTTTTAAAAAAAAAAAAAATACAGAAAAAATGTACCTTTAAACTTAATTGTGTTCTTTCTCATGATACTTGTTTAGCATTGAGGTAATTGTACTGTCCTTGCACATCAATTTTTATCTCAAGATAATATATTTTTATATGGCCATTTGAAATCTGTTAAGTTAAATTCCATCTCAAGCATGCTTTTCTAAATCTGATACATGAGTACTCAAAAACATCTTTAAACCAATTGTGCACAACTGATCAATTAATAAGTCCTGGGCATTTCAAGGTCAATCAATCAATTAAGGATCCTAAACTATTCTAAAATTAGTTAATAAAATAAAAAAGGTCCTGAACAATCTTGGAGCCTTTTAGATTGGTTTTCATCTTTTAAAATTCACAGGCGCCTGGACCACATGGTTTGTAACCTACTGCTGAGGGAAAATAACAAGTCATCTTAATTCATGTCTGTTTAAATTTAATACAATTGTATTTCAGCAAAACAGTTTTTGCATGGAGATTTTCAAGCCAGCTTGGTCTAATAAAAAATTAAAACTAATAAATGTTCTTTAACATCTATTTGTCATTTTTAGGTTTTGGTTAAAAAATTAATTTGTATGATTTTTCTATTTACATGAATTTAGTAAAGGCTAACTCTAAAACCAAAATTGATTTTTTCCCTAAATCAGGTCTGTCAGTGTATTTAAACATCTGATAAATAAATTAATTTATTAGGGGTAAATATAAATTTACACATGAAATAGTTCAGGGCCGGAGAGATAGCCTAGTGGTTAAGAGCACCAAATGCTCTTGCAGAGGAACCAGCTTCGATCCCCAGCACCCACATGGAGGCTAAGAACTGTCTGTAACTCCAATTTCAGGAGAACTCCAGTTCCAGGGGAATCTGACGCTCTCTTCTGACCTCCATAGCATTGTACAACATGGGTGCACAAACCTGCATGCAGACAGTATATTCATACACATACAAAAATAAATAAAATTTAAAATAATTTAAAAAACACATGTAATAGTTCAAAGTTTATTAAGTATGTACTGTCATGTACTAGATATGATCCACCAGCACCCAATAGGATTGGTAAAATCAATCCTATAAAATGTATACCTTAAAGGTATACTTCTAAAATTTTAATATATGTAAAGGTTAAAATTATATATGTATAAACCTAATTTCTACAGGATCCAGTCTTAATCAGGTAACTTAAGATCACAATGTATATTTAATCAAAATTTCTCTAACTTATTTTTACTTGTATTCAAAGTCTAGTCACACATTATATAATGGTAAACTAAATTATTTATGTTGTTTAAAAATTGCTCTAATAATGTCAACATAAAAGATTGGTCACACTTAAATGTATGTAAACTACAAGTTACTTTTACTTTCAATCCATACTAAATTTCCAGGTAACAGCCTTGACATTAATGTATATCCAATGTCTTTTTATAATTTTATCTGTAATACCCCCTTTTTATCTACATGATAATTTACCTTTAAAAAAAATATTTCATCTCTCCATAAACAATGAACCTCAGGACATCAGTTCCTGTATGGGTATGTATGTGGTACTATGGTTTTCAGAAAGAATATATTCTCCTAAAATAAGGTAAAATTAATGTAATCCCCTCCAAAGGACAGTTTAACTTCTTTCTTACACTAAGAGACATAAAAACTCTTGGAAGTATATTCTATTTCTCAAAAACATCTATTAAATATGTTTCAAGGCCAGGTACTATACTGGCTGGGATTTTTCCCAACAGCCAATTACATCAGTAAAAAATATTACAGCGGTCTTTTATCAAGCTAAAAATCAGGCCCAATAAGTCTACCAAGGCTAAAAAGGCCATGGGTAATTTCAAGTACTAAACTGGTATATTTTGCTTTGCAAACTTAAAATTAAAGGGCCAATCTATGTCATTCTTAAAAGAATTTTATCAAGCCTTCATCCATTTATCTACTGGAATGATAAATGCAGTATTTTCTACCCACAGTAATATAACTCTAACCACCTGTGCTATACCAACAGCACAACCTAGCATAATAAATAATGTTTACTTAACTGCCTATGCTCTTACTATTCATATTCCATCAGTAAATTGCAAAAGGGACCCCTAAAAGCCAAGACTCCAACTCGGTGAAAAGCCATCTGCAGCTGCTTTTGCTTCACCCCCAGGTGCACAATCCACGCCTCTGGAGAAACTAAAAGCCATAGGTGAGTCACCAGCCTCCTTCTGGGAAAAGGTTGAGGCAACCTGGGTGCTATCTTCAACAACAAAAAATGGCTTACTCCTTTTTTCGTCTGCCCTCCCCCAAAAGCCTGGAAACTGCGGCATAAAGAAAAACCTACAGGAGACAATTGTGACTGAACTTTGTTCCATCAATGTAGTTGTATGTACAGATCTCTCCAGCCAGGCTTGGAACTTTGGGGGTGCAAGTAAAAAACACCATCTATGCTAAAAGGCATAAGTGATATCTGTATGTTTTCATGTATAAAATAAGGAATGTTACTCTTAGAAGTGATGTCATTCACATACCTGTATGTCTTTGTATGTCTTTATGTGTAGGACAAGCAATGTTATTTTTAGAAACAATGTCACTCACATACCTGTGTGTTTTAATGGGAGAAAAGGTATTACTTTTGCATTGTCACTTTGTAGAGTTCCACCACTTAAAGGCAAAGTTGCATAGTCAGTGGGTCTCTTTGCATCTCTTATGGTCAGTTTGTGATGCACTGGCATCAGCTTCTATGCTTAAATCAATAGATGTAGATGCACTTGAGAGTTGAAGCAACTAGCCTATAGCTTTTTGCTGCCTCAATGCTCAGAGGAAGATCTTTTTATCAAAAGCTCTGTTACCTGGAACCTAAGTTCCCCTAGGTCATCAGGATAATCCTTTTGGTTAAAACTAATCCTCACTTCAGGAAGTCAACTTTCTGGTTTGCTAAAAGCCAGTTTGGGGTTACACCTCAAATGTTTTAATCCAATATCAGACCATCCCAGAACACCTTCTTGAGGACTTTGACATTACTGCTCCATTTTAATTTTTAAAAAAGGAGGGGCTGTATGAATGAAACTTTTCCTGGCTCGAGGCAGGACCTGTATGTCCTGTCCCAGAATTTCCGAGAGTTATCCTATATCTCCATGGGCATTCAAGTTGTCTCTGTAAGTTATCACTAGCTCTTTGAGGTTGGGATATTGCAGATTTTCCTGCCTTGCCTGTCTCTGCAATGTTCCAGACCTGAATGATCCCTTCCCTTAACGTATTGAGCAAAATGTCACACTTCTAGTTTACTGGTTGCACAAACAGGAGCTCTGCAGCCCCCTGGTAGGAGTGGAGGTAGCTCGCCCTTCCCTTCCTCCTGCCCCCCACTTCCTTGCCCAGAGCACAGTAGCTTTTAGTATATAAACATATTGCTGACATGAATAAAACTGAGTCTTTCTCCTAGACCTTCTCTCTGAGTCCATTTTTTTCATTCCTCTCTTCTTGTGACTTCCCACAGTTCCCTCCTCCCTTCTTGCCAGAGCTGAGCCTAGGGACTGCTGGCCCGCTGGTAAAAAAGAGTTCTGAGGCTTACAGCCTTGTAAAGCTGCTAGCCTTATTCTAGGAGGGAGGAAGATTGTGTGGGTTGTGGCCACGCATGATTAAAGAACCAACAGATGTGTGTTGATGCAGAGCACCTCTGTCTTATGGCTGCTGTTCATGAGGGTTTTCCCAATCTTCTGTGCATTGATGCACAGCAGCTATATCTTGATGGCTGCTTTTCATGAGGGGTTTCCCAATCTGGCACTTATCTTGTTTCCTTCTCTCTTCTGTGATATTCGCAGGTTCTTTTCAACAAGGGGTGCTGTTATAGTTTGTCTTCCATTGCTGTGACAAAACACTCAGACTGACACCAACTTTGGGAGGAAAGGGTTTATTCAGCTTACATCTTCTGGGTCACAGTTCATCACTTAGGGAGCCCAAGGCAGGAACTCAGGGCAGGAACCTGGAGGCAGGAGCTGAAGCACAGGCCATGGAGGAATGCTGTTCACTGGCTTGCTCCCCTGGCTCATGCCCAGCCTGCCCTCTTATACCATACACAACAACCTGCCCAGAATGGCACCACCAATAGTGGGCTGGGCCCTCCCACATTGCTTGACAATCAACACAATACTCCACAGACATGGCCATAGACCATTCCAATGGAGCCAATTCCCCAATTTGAGGCTCCTCAACCCAGGTGTGTCAAGTTGACACTAAAGCTATCCAGCACAGGTGCTAAGGAAGGGTAGCTTCCTTTCTCAGAGTGGTGGTTAATAGAGTGACACATATCTGGTCAGAGCACAGAGAATTAGTCAATCACATTGCCATTGTGATAGGGGTGAGATGGAATCTCAAAGCAGTTTTATTGCCCATTTTCCTGTGTACAACCTGTCCCGTTGGATGCATTCCCATGCATGGTCCAGGCTCCAAGTATCTTACCCAATAGGGACCCCAATTCTGTGAACAAGGAACTCATTTCACCATGGGTTACCAGTTATTAGAAAATTCCAGATAAATTCTGGTTAGCCTATGCGCTCAGTCTGTCCCTTCAGTTGGACTTATCTGCCAAGTTCCTGTTTCACTTTTCCATGCAGAACTACCCAAGGCCACTCATAACCTATGAGAGCATCAGGTCCTCTGTGCCTGGGAAAGGACAGAGTATCTGACAGTCCTCTTCCCCTCCTGGAACATTTCAAATGGAGGTCAGAGTGGACCGCACAAAGTAGATGAGCATACAAGTCTAGATGGTAGGACACTGAACCTAACCCATGCTATGAGACAAGAATTATCCTCGTTCCACAAGCAGACAGTCATTCTAAGAAAAGAAAGCCAATGTCGGGGCTGGAGAGATGACCTAGCAGTTAGGAGCACCTCCTGCTCTTGCAGAGGACCCGGGTTCTATCCCCAGCACCCACATGGTAGCTGAGAACTGTCTTTAACTCCAGGTCCAGGGGAATCCGAACCCTCTTCTGACCTTGGCAGCATTGCATGACATGACACGGGTGCACAAACCTACATGCAGACAATACATTCATACACATACAAAAAAAGCCAATGTAGCTCAAAAATATAGAAGGAAAATTCTCAAAAAAATACTTTCACACACCAAAAAATGACATCCAGTTGATGACAGACAACTGGTGGCCCCACACTTTTACAGCACATAATGACATCAAGCCCATGCTATTTCGTGTATGCACATTCTATGAATGTTGCAGAATAACAGGATTACACAATGGTCCTTTTCTCAACATATATTTCTAGCTTTATAAGATGTTTCCTGATAAAATATTTGCTGATATATTATATATTATACATCAGCAAATTCTAACCAGCTATTTATAATCTCTGCTTATAATAACAGTTCAACATTAAGTTCAGCCAATTTATGCCATTCTACACAAGGGAAAAAGAAAAATAATTGACAAATGCACATATGTAGGCATAGAAACAGTGTTTGTCAATGTCACACACACACACACACACACACACACATGCACCACAAATTCTCACACAGTGAGGAGAATAGTGATGAGGGTTACATAAGAAGAAGCTAGAAGATCACTCTTGTGGTTTGAATGTGAAACAGCACCGCAGGACATGTGTTTGGACAATCTTTCCCTTCTGACAGGGCTATATGGGAAGGTTGTGGAACCTATAGGAAGTGGATCCATGACAGAGGAAGTTTGTCACTGGGGAGTACCAGATGCAGGACAAGAAACTGCATCATTGGGATTTCATCCAATCTTCTTTTGTAGAATTGTGATGTTTACTGTGTGTCATCAATTATGGCCTTGTGGGAAGGAAAGATGGCACAGCACTTAAGTACATTAGTTGCTCTTGCAGAGGAGCCAGGTTCAATTACCAGCACCCACATGGGTGCTAACATCCATCTATAACTCCAGTTTCAGGGGATCAAACATCCTCTTCTGACCTCCAACGGCTCTGAACACCATGGGTTCACCTCCCTACCTATAGTAAATACACATATATGCATAAAATAAAAATAATGAATAAAATATTTTTTAAAAATGGGCTTGACTCTAAGAAGACACGTCGGAGTTAAGAACAGTGTTGAGTCTATTGAAGACTATGGGGAATTTATGTTTGAATGGTTGCATATTTTTTAATTTTTTACTGAAGTTTTCAGCATTTCATACATTTCCTAATCAAATTTATACCCATTCCCCTTCCGTGCTCCCCACACCCCCAGAGCTCATGCATTCTATCATACATGCATTCTATCATACATGCATTCTATCATACATGCCTTTCATCTTTTTCTCAGTCTTTTTTTTTTAATTTTTCAATGCCAATGTCTACTGTTTTGAGCAGGTTTACTGTTTCAGTCAGTTCTTTGACCGAGCCTCCCAAGACAATAGACAAAATATTGTGGTTTATTTGTGAACTGTCCCCCCCACCGTGGACTCATATATTTGAGTACTTGGTCCCCAGATGGTGGCACCTTTTGGGAGGGGTTTGGAAGTTTAAGAATTGGAGCCTTGATGGAAGAAGGGGTCATTGGATGGGCCTTGATACTCTCTCTCTCTCTCTCTCTCCTCTCTCTCACTCTCTCTTCTTTTTTATCTCACTGAGAAAACTAGTGCTGTCCACATGTGCATGGATGTGTGGCCATCCAATGCAGCACAGGAAACCTACCACAGAGAAAGTAAATCTCCCAGCAGTCATCAACTGCCAATAACTCCTCAGCTAAGGTTGGGGCTTCAATAGTCCCTCATCCACATGTCCTGTTCTCTCTGTCCTTCCTGACTGTGGATTCAGTGAGACCACCAGCCTCCAGTTCCTGCCACTGTGACTTCCTTGTTCTATTTATTTATTTTGATTTCTTTTTTATCTTTGTATTTTTATGTGTGTGTATGCATTGCCTGAACCTATATACTTGCACTTGTGTCGCGAAATGCCTATGTAGGTCAGAAGAGGGTATCACATCCCCTAGAGCTATAGTTACAGATGTTTCTTAGCCATGAAATGTGTGCTAAGAATAGAACCTGGGTCCTCTGCAAGAGCCATGAGTGCTCTTAACCACCAAGCCATCTCTCCACCACAACTACCTCATCATTATGGACTGCGGCATCCTCTTTGTCTATGAGACAATGTAACCTTTCTTCCCTTAAGTTGCTTCTTATCGGGTATTTTGTCACCTCAGTGAGAAACTAAATAATACACTACTATTTTATAGAATTGGAAATGTCAGAAATCCCCCTCCCCAAGGTCAGGAAGAAGTCAATATGTTCCCCTCTCTCAACTTCTTTTCTCTATTGTTTCTGAATCTATGGCTAAGGTTTTCCTCTACTGTTTCCAAAGTTTTAATTCTTAAGTTTTGACATTTGGTTGTGTGTTTATTTGTATGTACAATGAGAACTAAAGGACTAGTTGTATACTACAGGTGGTTTTCTAAGAACCATTCAAGAAATTGTTTTCTCCAGTGTTCTTTTGATATTTCAGGCAAAATATAGTTGTCTATAAGGGACTGGTACATTTCTGAGCTGTTTATTCTATTCCATTGATCTTCATGTCTCTATTATATGGAGTAAGGTTTACAATATACAGGCTTTATTATGTTGATTTGTGTGAATATATACATAAGAGGGACAAAATGATGTTGAATTGTGTGGACAAGTGGTAGTGATCAATTCATGTAGTTAGCATGTCCATCAACTAGAACGTGTTTCATTTCTCCATGCTGGTACCATCCTTCCACTGATCCTTCACATAAATGTCCTCGTTTCCCATAAGAGGATTGCAGGAGGGTCCTTGCTGAGCTCGACTCCTGGCCAGTCCTGAGAACTCTGACCCTTCCTTGCCATTCTGCACTGACTGTCCAAATTCTGTGAATCATGGTGAGCACTTGAACTCTTGTGACTTGCCACAGCACCTTCTCTGCTTTTTTTTTCCTACCAGTATTTTCTGAAGGGTTGATTTTCTGGACATGTACTCTATCATCTTGTTTATGTCATGGAAGATTTTTCTCTCTCCTTCAACTACAATCGACATTTTTGCTGGGTATAGTAACCTGGGTTGGCATCTATAGTCCTTTTGGGGGGGCATCTATAGACCTTTAACACTGGGAATGCTTTGCTCCACATTCTTCTTGTTTCCATGGTTTGTGCTGAGAAGTCACTTATATTTCTGATGGTTTCCCCTTGCTTTTCCCTTGTGGCTTTCAGAATTTTGTCTTCGTTTTGGGCGTCTAGCTTTTTAACTATGATATGGTGTGGGGAGTTTCTTTTCTGACCTTGTCTATTTGAAGTTCTATGTGCGTGTTGTATTTGTATGGGTTTGTCTTTTTTTAATTTGGGGAAATTTTCATCTATTATTCTGCTGAAGATCTGATCAATACCATTCTCTTGGAATTCTTCTCCTTCCTTTACCTCTATGATGCAGAGGTTCGATCTTTTCATAGTGTCCCACATTTCCTGCTTGTTCCACTTTTGTGTATTTTTTAATTTTTCATAATCTTTGCTTGAGATTTTTAATTGTTCTGTGTTATCTTCTAGGTCTGATATTCTTTGTTCTGCTTCCTCCATTCTACTTCTGAGGCTTTTTCCATTCCTTTCCTCTTGATTGGATGAGTGTTCAATTTCCTTTTTCAATTCATCCTGTGATTTCTTTAGTATTTCCACTTCCTTTTGGAGCTTCTCAATCTCTTCCTGTAGCTGGTTTGCTGGTTGGTTTCCTTTTTCAGTGTTTCTACTTCCTTCTGGAGTTTGTCATTCTCTCCCTCTAGATCCTTCTTGAGTTTTTCATTCTCTCTCCTTAGTTCTCTGACTTGTTCTTTATATTCCTTGATTTCTTTGAATATGTCTGCAATTGTTCTTCTAAAGTCTGTGTCCTGGGCCATCCCCAGGGGGTCCCACTGAAGGAATCTCCCACAGGGTTGGTAGAGCTTGGCGTGGAATTATCATGCACCTTTCCCATGTTGTACTTTTGTCGTGTCCCTGGCACGTGGGTTTCTCATTGCCTGTATTCCAATGTGAATCTCAAATGCCTCTTCACTGTGTTGAAGGCTTGCTTTCCTTGCCTCCTTCAGATGTCTTCATTGTTTGTTTGTTTTGTTTCTTTCTTTGTTTGTTTGTTTGATTTGTTTTTCTCCTTTTTGTGGAGTGTTTGCTTGTCTAAGTTTTAGGCTTTCAATTTTGTTTATATATTGGAAGTCTAACTCACCTCGTCCCTTTCTGTTCTGAAGGTTCTCCAAAGAAGAATCCCCTTGGACACTCCCTCAGCAATTCCAGTTAGCGGGGAGGGGGGTGGGGGGTATGCCTCACTTTGCCCATGCCTGATACTCTGTGCTTCAGGTGGTCCTGGGAAATCCCTGATCTAAGCTCTGTGCACTTAAGTCTCACAGTGGCAACAGGCCCACCTCTTATACCAGCTATCAGGGAGACTCTGCCCCCACAAGACAATGATTTACTTATCCAAAGACCAATGAAACAATTATCCAACAACCCAGTGATAGAATTATCCAACAATCTGCATGGCTGATGTGCCCAGCTCCTACCTTTGCTTCAGGTGATTCTGGGAAATCCCCGATCTAAGCTCTGTGCACTCCAAATATTTTTTGTTATAACCCAGGTACCCTAAACATCTTTAAGTAAATACACATTCATGCATACATACATACATGCATACATACATACATACATACATACACATACACACATACACACACACACACACACACGTGAGTGTGTGTGCTTGTAGGTTTAGCCATAAGTCCAAGGCAACAAAATGTATTCTAATCTTTCCCTTTTATCACTGTGGGTGTGAATGTGTGCTTGTGTTTTAATCCCTCATGACTTTCTAGGTTCCTGTGTATTAAAGAGTCGATTACAAACAACTGTGGATAAATCCAGCTCATAAAAACTATTCGATTCAGGCTGAGTGTGGTGGTGCATGCCTTTAATCCTAGCATTTGGGAGGCAGAGGCAGGCGGATCACTGTGAGTTCAAGGCCAGCCTGGTCTTACAGGCCAGCTGGGGCTACAGGGAGATGCTGTCTCAAAAACACCAAAAAAATATTCACTTCATACCTTTGCAGTTGTCAATTTTCAGTTGGTCTTGTATAAATTATTGGTGTATAATAAAAGGCTATTTGAGGTCACTGAATGTTTGATGCTCATCATCCTGCTCAGCCCCATCCACCGAGGAGGCCAGCTGGTTTGAGCCTCCTCTCCCCTGTCCCTCTTCAGGTGATGCCACAAAGAGAGGTAAATAAAACTTCAGTGGTGTGAAAAGCCAGAGGAATATGTGTTAACCAAAATGAAAACAAAAAGATCTGAAAAACATACAGACAATATCAGAACATGGATGCATGTATATACCTGAAGATTATATAACAAGAAACAAAGTTCTAGACAGGAGAAACCTACATTCAATTTGTTGGTCAGGATACTTCAATAGATTTCCAAAATAACACAGGCTATTAACAAGGCACTCAATTATCTCCCAGAATATAAGATCCTATTGCTGAAGACAGTACATATTTCTGCCACATGACTTGGAGCAAAGGAGCTAGGACTGACCTAAAACGTTGTTTTAGGGATTTTTTAATGTGTATCAATGTACTGTCTGCATGTAGGTTTGTGCACCCGGTTGTGCAATGCTGCAGAGGTCAGAAGAGGGTATTGGATTCCCCTGGAACTGGAGTTAAAGACAGTTCTCAGCTGCCATGTGGGTGCTGGGAATCAAACCCGGGACCTCTGCAAGAGCAGTCAGTGCTCTTAACTGCTAGGCCATCTCTCCAGCCCCAGTTTTAGTTTTTAAGAGTTCTCCAAATTGCTTTCCACAGTGGTTCCTTGCTTTTGCAATCGAGGATTGAGAATTTTGAGACTTAGGGAGGATATGGGAGCCTTGGAATATTTCATGCCTTTGGCTGGGTGGGGCCCTGCTCTGATTGATTATGGTTGGGGTCCTCCACCACTCTCAGGATGTAATGATGGTTAAGGAGGCCCACCCTCATGGGTGGGGAGTTTTGGGACAGGACAAGAGTTTCATCACTTGGCTGGAGAACACCCAGTTTGATGAGGCCAGCAGCACTGGCAATGAGGACAGCTTTAAGAACTCTCCTGCACTGGGCACGAACAGCCCCTGCAACAGCAAACCATTGTGCAGCCAGAAAAGCAAATACAAGAACCCTGCAACTTAGGCCTTCCAGTAAAGGCTCTACCATGGCCACCCAGTGTTCTGCCTGAGTGTCACATCCCTCACAGCCTCAGGGAGTGGAAGATAGAAAGAAGAGACCGGCCACATAAACTGGGGAGCCCCATCCACCTACTTCAGGGAGTAAATGGATTCACTGGGGTGAGCTACAGGATTTGCCCCCTGGTTGTTCTTGGATGGGCCTGGCCCCTGCAGACTTTTTGGGGAAATGGGTACATGTGTGGGTATTTCTGTGGACCTTGGGCCTCTGAAAAATGTCCTGACCCCATTCTTACTCCATGTTCTGGTTGCCCCATCCTTCTGACTTAAGCTTTTGAACCTGGGGTTGTGTACATCCAGAGTCCTTAGGGGCAGTGCTGGGGCTTAGTTGAATGCCCTTCACCTACACAGCTGATAATAGAGGGGAAAGCTCTGTGCTTATCCCCTTCTTCCACTTATTCAATTGCAAGTTTAATATATATATAATTATTAAAATGTAACTTTCCAGTAATCTACATAATTAACATATCCATAATCTCACAGTCATCATTTTCCTTATACATTTTTTCTCATAGAAAGATAATTTAACAGAAATCTTCCTGGAAGATTTCAATTTGTGATGCAGTGCTGTTATCCAAAGTGTAGGTTGTGACATGGAGAGGGACTAGACATGGGGACACTGCAGCTACAGCAGATGGTTGAGTTTCAGAGACCTGTGCACACCAGGGTTACTGTAGCTCAAAGAATTTTGATAAAGACTTTAGTGGGTAAAGAGGTTCATCGCACCTTTGTGAGCGTTGTGTTCAACCTGGAAACATACTTAAGAATTTCCATTACCCTCACCCCTGCCACAGTAGAGTGAGACAGGTTGTGAGGTCAGTAAACAGAAACCTTTGCAGACGCTGAACTGGAGCGGTGCTAACCACATCCTGGTCATGTGCCAAGTTTGGTTATCGCCTGACTGCTGTGAAGCAGAAGAAACATGATCCTCTCAGATGGAAAAGATCATCTCTGTCAAGACATGCTGCATATAGAACAAGAACCAATTCATGAGAGACAGCAGACCCAGGGGACTGCAGGAAAAATACTTTTGTGAGATCTGAAAATAGATGTTCGCACCCCTTCTCAGACCACCTCATGAAGGTGACTCCTCTGAAGATCAACTGATGTTAACAGGAAACTTCAAGGAATGCATTTCATTTGGCTTCCAACATAAAATCCACTCTCAAAATAATACTGGGTGATTTTAAAGATTAGTTAATAAGATACTATTACTAGTGAGATTTGTTAATTAGTTAATGGGCAGGGGATTTATAGCTGGTGCCTGATGATAGACTTCACAAACTGGACTCTACAATTCCCATGACTGTACACTTCAGTGTGGTGAAAATCTTCATGAAGTATGAAATGTGTCAACCCATTTTCCATTGCTAACATGTTTCATCACCTTGTTTCCTTCCAACCACTAAATGACCCAAGAACTCAAATATTCAAAATTATTGGGAAGGAATTTTCTGCATATTCTTTTCACTGTTCCAAACTGGCTTATTCCATCCCCACACACCCTGGTAATAAAATAATATTGGTAGTATAGGCAATTTACATAGTATTTTGCATATTTTCTAATGTTAGGAGATATACGAAGAATTACATTTCAAGTAAAATAATCAGTAGTGAAATGAGAGTGCAGCTCTCCTGGCAGAGGAATTCTGAGCATGGACAAAGCCTTGTGCTCATCCTCATTAGTGCATGAATGGTGTGTGATGGTGTACGCCAGTAATCCCAGCACATAGGAGTTGAAGGCAGAGGGATTACAACTTTAATGTCATCTTAAGTTACCCAGAGATATAAGCAGAAAGTAAGGGTCTGGCAAGATGGCTCTGCACCTAAGAGAACAGGCTACGCTTCCAGAGGATCCAGGTGTGATACCACTCAAATGGTGACTAGCGACAATGAGGTGTTTGATCCATTTCCAGTTGACTTTTGTACAGGGGGATAGATATGGGTCAAATTCCACTCTTCTACACATTCGGTTTTCCCAACACCATTTGTTGAAGATGCTGTCCTTACCCCAAAATGTGTCTTTGACATCTTTGACAAAAAGCCAGTTTGCTGAAGTTGCATGCACTAATTTTGGGTTCATCAGTTATGTTTCATTGATCTATGTGTCTGTTTTCATGCCAGTACCATGCTGTTTCATGACAATATCTCTGTAATATCTGTGCTATCTTCTATGGTGGCATCCCCCAGCATTGTTCTTTCATTGATCTATGTGTTTGTTTTTGTGTCAGTAACATGCTGTTTCATGACTATAGCTCTGTAATATCTGTGCTATCCAACATGGTGACATCCCCTAGCATTGCTCTTTGTGCTCAGGGTTGCTTTGGCTATCCATCATCTTTTGTGATTCCATATGAGTTTTAGGACATTTTCCTACTACTGTAAAGAATGGCGTGGGGTTGTTTTATTGTAATCGCACTGAAACTGTAAGTTGCTTTCATAGTATGAATTTTTCCAGTCCATGAGCATTGGAGGTCTTTCCCTTTCTTTGTGTCACCCTCTATTTCTTTGAAGATTTAAAGTTTGCATTGTAGAGATATTGAATATTTTTCATGATATTTAGCCCAAGATACCTGTTTGTGAGGCTGTTGTTAATGGCAGTGTTTCTGTGATCCCTTTCTCTGGTTGTTGTTGGTATATAGAAAGGCTAGTGACTTTTGCAAATTGATTTTGTTTACTGCCACTTTGATGAAAGTGATGATCATTTTTAGATGTCTTCTGGTGGACTCTTTGAGACCTCTGAAGTATAATATCATATCATCTGCAAATAGCTGTACTTTAACCTCTTCTTTCCCATTAGCACCACTTCAATTTCCTTCTCTTATCTTACTGCTTGCTCTTCCTACAATTTCAAGCACTATATTGAAAACAAGTGAGAACAGTAGACAGACTTTTCTGGTTTCTAATTTTAATGATAATACTTATTTTTATCCACTTATAATGATGTGATATAGATAGATAGATAGATAGATAGATAGATAGATAGATAGATAGATAGATCCCACAGTCCCACAGCCAGTATCACTAATAATGTTGCAGTACCTTCCTTTCTCTCTGCTCCAATTCCCTCTAGGACTTTAATCAAGAGTACACATTGAGCTTTCTCAGAGACTTTTCCTGCTTCTATTGAGATGATTGAGCATGATTTATTACATTTATTGGCTTACATATATTGAACGATCCCTACTGAAAATGACTAAAGTTAAAGAGAATGAATTGCACCAAATGTTGGTGAGGATATAGGAAAACCAGAACCCTCATTCACTGATAGTGAGATTGCAAACGGGTTCAACCACTATGGAAATCAGTACAGAGAACTCTATTTTGGGCATTAGCAATATTTTTATTGTTTTTATTTTAATATTTTTATTGAATTTATGTGTATTTCATACAGAACATATTTATCATCTTAAAATCCCTTCCCCAGTTAGTACTCCTTTAATTTCCTTTTCTTGCCTTATTGCCCTAGCAAGTGTTTCAACATTATATTGAAGAGGAGTGGTGACAAGAGGCAACTTTGCCTAGTTCCTACCTTTAAAGGGAATGCTTCTGTCGTTTCCTCATTTAGAATGATATTGGCTGTGGGTTTCCTCTATATGGCTTTGATTACATTGAGGAATGATCCCTCCAATTCAATTCCCTCTTGTACTTTAAGCATGAAGTGATGCTGATGCTGGATTTTGTCAAAGGCTTTTTCTGCATCAATTGAGATGATGGTGTGGTTTTTGTCTTTCAATCCATTTATATGTTTGATGACATTTATTGATTTTCATATTTTGAACCATCCCTGCATCTCTGGTATGAATCCAACTTGGTCATGATGGATGATCTTCTTGATGGGGGAAAGCAATTTACATATTCAATGTTATTCCAATAAAACAACCCCCATGCCATTCTTTACAGAATTAGAAAAATCTCCTAAAACTCATATGGAATCACAAAAGACCATGGAAAGCCAAAGCAACCCTGAGCACAAAGCGAAATGCTAGGGGATGTCACCATATTGGATATCACAGATATTGCAGAGCTATCATCATGAAACAGCATGGTACTGGCACGAAAACAGACACATAGATCAATGAAACTTAACTGAAGATGCGATTTGCCAGTATCCTGTTTAGAATTTTGGTATCTGTGTTCATTAATGAGATGGGTCTGTAGTTCTAATTTTGGTTGTATCTTTGCCTGGTTTTGGTAATAGAGTGATGCTGGCTTCATAGAAGGAATTTGGGAGAATTCCCTCTGTTTTTATCCTTCTAAACAATTTGAGTAATAATGGTTGTAAGTCTGATGATATGCTTGTTTACATAAAGTATGCTAAAAACCTCCACCAGAAAACTCCTAGAAATGATTAAGAGCTTCAGTAAAGTGGCAGGATACAAAATTAACCTAGAAAAATCAGTAGCCTTTCTTTACACCAACAACAAGCAACTGAAGAAGAAATTCAAGGAGACCTTCCCACTCACAATAGCCTCAAAAATAATAAAATACCCAGAAACAAACCTAACCAAAGAAACCAAAGAGCTCTACAACAAAAATTTTAAACCCTTGAAGAAGGAAATTGAAGAAGACATGAGAAGATGGAAAAATGTCCCATGCACATGGAGCGTGAAAATTAATATAGTAAAAATGTCCATTCTACCCAAACACTTGTATAGATTTAATACAATTCCAATTAAAATCCCCAAGAGTTTCTTCACAGGCTTGGGATAAAAAGTCCTTAATTTCATTTGGAAAAAACATAAGACCCGAGTAGCCAAAACAACCCTGAGTGAGAAGAGAATACAGGGGGATCTCTATACCAGACTTCAAGCTATACTACAGAGCTATAGTCATAAAAACACCTTGGTACTGGCACAAAAACTGACCTGTTCACCAATGGAACAAAACTGAAGATCCAAACTTGAGCACAAGCAATTTCAGCCATCTCATATTTTACAAGTGGGCCAAGAAAACACAATGGAGACAAGACAGCATCTTCAGCAAGTGGTGTTGGCAAAACTGGATCACCACTTGTAGAAGAATGAAATTAAACCCCTACCTCCTGTGCTGTACAAAAGTCAATTCCAGATGGATTAAAGACCTCAATGTGAAACCCCAAATTCTGACAATAGAAGAAAAAGTTGGCAGCACACTACAAGACATAAGCATAGGAAAAGACTTCCTAAATCAGACAGCAGCTGTGCAAGAATTAAGGTCGACAATTGACAAATGGGACCTCATTAAACTCAAAAGTTTCTGTACATCAAAAGAAACAACCAAAGAAGTGAAGAGAAAACCCACAGAGTGGGAGGAAACCTTCACCTCAGATACATCTGATAAAGCATTGATTTCCAGAATATAAAAACTACTCAAACAACAAAGAATACAAATGGCCCACTCAATAGATGGAGCAAAGAGCTGAACAGAGACTTCACAAGTGAGGAATTAGAGATGGCTGAGAAACATCTTAAGAAGTGTTCAACATCACTAATCATTAAGGAAATGCAAATTAAAACCACTTTAAGATATCATCTTACTCCAATAACACTGGCTAGGATCAAGAAAACAAATAATTCCAAGTGCTGGAGAGGTTGTGGGGAAAGGGGAACACTCATCCACTGTTGGTGGCAATGTAAACTCGTACAGTCACTATGGAAAGCAGTGTGGAGAACCCGTGGAAGACTTGAAATGAACTTGCCACCTTATCCATCCATACCACTCCTCGGCATGTGCCCACAAGACTAATCTTACGACAGAGATAGATGCACAGCCATGTTTATTGAAGTTCTCTTCACAATAGCAAGGAGCTGGAACCAATCCAAGTGCGCGTCAACTGACGAGTGGATAGAGAAAATGTGGTACATCTACACAATGGAGTTCTATGCAGCTGCAAAGAAAGATGACATCATGAGCTTTGCAGGTAAATGGCTGGAGCTAGAAGATATCATGCTGAGTGAAGTAAGACAGTCCCAGAAAATCAAACAATGAATGGCATCCCTCATCTGTGGATGCTAGCACCAATTATCTAATTGTACAGCAAACTGAGCCACATCAATGTGATCTGAAAACAACTGTGCTCTTATATTGTGAATCATTTAAAAAATAATAGAAAAAAAGCCAAAATTCTGAAAGCCCCCCCCAAAAAAAATCCCTTCCCCAACGACACCTTCCCCTAGCCCCCTCCCCCGCTGGATTTCATGCATTTGGTCGATGATGTTATGGCTCATCATGTCAAGGGAGTGTCTGCTGATATTCCCTCAGTGGAAGTTCATCCACTAAGGTCTAGTCAACCTATCTAGGGCCCCTCCCTTTAAGAAGGTCAGCTGCTCCTCAACCCACAGGAACCAGCTGGCACTAGTTCTTCAGCTAGGGTTTGGTCCTGCTGTCCATTTCCATAGTTCTATGTGGGATTTTTGTGTGCTTGGGTTTTTATGGGTCTTGTGCATTTCAAAACCATTCTTGTGGGGGTTTTATCCTGTCTGACACTGCTTACTGTTATGTAGCTTTCATCTATATACATGGACTCATGTAGAGATGTAGAGATAATATATGTAATTTTCAGTAGGTTTTTGAACTAATATGTTTCCACATGGTTTTTCATACCAGCTAAGTCTTATTTATCTCTCCTCTCCTCCGTTTGACCCTCACTCCTCCCTCCCTGGTTAAAATACCTCTATTTTCCTCACTTCACCCTTGACTATATCTGTGTCCTATGGTCCCATCACTCTTGAGCTCCTTCTTCCCCTTTAAGCCTGTAGTTCCTTGTATAACTCTCGCTCTACCCCTCCAGTTAAATACCCCCATTTTACCCATTTCTCCCTTGGTAACATTTATCTCCTACAGTTACTGCCTCTCGGGCTCCTTCTATCTCTTTAGCTCTCAGGTACGTTTCAATTTTCATGATTCCTGCAGCTACATCAGTTAAATCCTTATAAATACTCATACATAAGGATTTGGAGCTAGGACCACAAATGAGGGAGAACATACGTCATATGTTTTTCTGAGTCTGTGTTACTTCACTTAGTATAACTGTTTCTAGGTCCATCTATTTACTTGCAAATTTCATAATTTCGTCTTTCTCTACCACTAAGTAGGGCTCCAAGTGTAAGTGTACCACATTTTCATTATCCACTTGTCAGCTGAGAGACACTTAGGTTGCTTCCATATCTTAGTTATTGTGGAAAGAGAAGCAACAAATGTGGATGTACACTATCTCTGCAGCAGGATGAGACCTTTGGGTATATGCCAAGGAGTGGTATAACTGTATCATATGGCAGGTTCATTTTTACTTTTTAAAGAGCTCTCCTACAAATGGTGATCCAGTTTTGCCAGCACCATTTGCTGAAGATGCTATCTTTCCCCCATTGAGATTTTTTTGCCCATTTGTCAAATATGAGGTGGCTGAAATTGTATGAGCTCAAGATTGGATCTTCAATTTTGTTCCATTGGTTGATGGGTCTGTTTTTGTGTCAGTACCGGGCTGTCTTTAGGACTATGGCCCTCTAATATTGCTTGAAGTCTGGTAGAGCAATCCCCCCTTTATTGCATTTTTCACTCAGGGTCGCTTTAGCTATTCAGAGTCCTTTGTTTTTCCATATGAATTTAAGGATTTTTTTCCAAGTCTGTGAAGAAGCTCATGGGGATTTTGATTGGGTTTGTGTTGAATCTGTATATCAATTTGGGTAAAATGGACATTTTACTATATTAATTTTTCCAATCCATGAGCATGGGAGATTTTCTATCTTTTGTTGTCATTTTCAATCTCCTTCTTCAGTGGTTTAAAATTTTTGTTGTAGATATTTGTAGAACAAAATTAAACTCCTTCCTCTCACCCTGTACAAAAATCAACTCCAAGTGGATCAAAGATCTCAATGTAATACCCAAAACCCTGAAGGTGATAGAAGAAAAAGTTGTAACAACGTATAAGACTTTGGTGTAGGAAAAGACTTTCTAAATCAAACAGCAGCTGCACAGGAAATAAGGTCAATAGTCGACAAATGGGACCTCATCGAACTCAAAAGCTTCTGTACAGTAAAAGAAACAAACAAGGAAGTGAAGAGAAAACCCAGAGTGGGAGGAAATCGTCACCAGTGATTCATCTGACAGAGCATTAATGTCAAGAATATATAGACTACTCAAAAAACAAAGAAGTTTTTTTCATTTTTAACAATAAGTGATAATTTATGAGTACAAGCATTCTTCATGTAAAACCAATTTGCAAGCAGTTGTGCCCAAACCCACACAGCCCATGGGTTCCACCATCCAGCAGCGGGGGCTTGTATGTTCAATCAAGTTGATCAAATAAGTGTCCAGACTATATTTCTGTAGTTTCACCATTCACCCCAATCACAGCCCTTAAGGAAATACGCCTGAACTGAATTGGAAAATGATGTATGAAAGAAACAAAGCATCAATAAAAAAATAATAAATAAAAAGAAAACAGAAACAAAAAAAAACAAAACAAAGAAGTAAGAAAACAAATGACCTACTGAAAAGATGGAGTAAAGAGTAACAGAGACTTCACCAGTGACGAAGTAAAGTTGACTGAGAAATATCTTAAAAGTATTCAAAATCATTAATAATTAAGGAAATGCAAATTAAAACCACTCTCAGATATCATCTCACTCCAATTCAACTGGCTAAGATCAAGGACACAAAAGACACCAAATGCTGGGGAGCTTGTGGGGAAAGGGGAACACTCATCCACTGCTGGTGGGAATGGAAACTTGTATAACCATTATGGAAAGCAGTGTGGAGGACCCTTAAAAGACTCAAAATGATCCTACCACCTGACCCAGTCATACCACTCCTTGGTATATACCCACAAAACTCATCCTACTGCTAAGATACATCCACATCCATGTTTATTGCAGCTCTCATCACAATAGGGAAGAGCTGGAACTAACCCAAATGCCCCTCAACTGACAAGCGGATGACAAAAATATGGTATATCTACACAATGGTGTACTACTCAGAGGTAAAGAAAGATGACATCATGAACTTTGCAGGTAAATGGATGGAACTCAAAGCCATTATGCTAAGTGAAGTAACATAGTCCCAGAAAAACAAGCTGCGAATGGTCTCCCTCATTTGTGGATGCTCACACCAAATCCCCAGATGAAAGGCAAGCTGAACAACATTATTGTTATATTTCTGTTTATCTGAAAGCAACTATGTTGTAACAATGTAAATCTCTTAATGGGCTCTAGAATCAATCCACTACTTACTTTCAGACTCTGTAATTACTGTATATGAATGGAAAGTATGTATTCATATTTTAGAGTAATATAAAATTAAAGGAGGAAAATATGTGAATTCCTAAATATTAAAAAAGATCAAGTGAAAAATGCAGGACAGTTATGGCAGAATGCATGATCTGGGGTGGGGTGGGGGGAAGGGAAAGGGGAATATGTCTAAATCGAACTGAGAAATGATGTCTGAAATACACAAAACATCAATAAAAGCATTATAAAAAAATTTAAAAAATAAAGACAAAAAATTACCATGAACAGATAAAGTAAAAGATATATGCTAAACTTTGTTTGGTCAAATTAGGCATTGTTATGTTTTGTTTTGATTTGTTTTTACCCTTTTGCTTTTTATTGTATTTTCTTTTTACTACAATAATTGTGAATTATTTGAATAAATAAAAGTCTTTAAAAGAAAAACTTAAAAAGTAAAGAGCTTTCCACACTGCTTTCCATAACAGGTACATGAGTTTGCAATCCCACCAACAGTGAATTAGCATTCCCCCTTCCCAACTTCCTCTGAAGCATTTGGTATCATTTGTTCTCTTGATCTTAGCCAGTCTTACTGGGGAAAGGAGCAATCTTAATGTGTCTTTAATTTGCATTTCCTTAATTACTAATGATGTTGAACACTTTTTAAGGTGTATCTTTGCCGTCATTATTTCCCCTTTTGAGAAGCTTCTGTTCAGATCAGTAGCCCATCTTTTAACATGGTCATTTGTTTGGGTTATTTTTTGATTTTGAGTTCTTTATATATTCTGGGTGTTAAACCTTGGTCAGATGTGTCACTGGTGAAGATTCTTTACAAATCTGTGGTTTCTTGGTTGTTTCTTTTGCTGTACAGAAGATTTTTAGATTAATGAGGTCCCACTTGTTGATTGTTTACCTGAATTTCTGAGCAACTGATGTCCAATTTATAAAGTCTTTTCCTACACCTATATCTTGTAAGGTACTGCCTATGTTTTCTTCTAACAATTTTAGAATTTCAGTTTTCACATTCAACTCTTTTATCAATTTGGAGTTGACATTTACACGAGGTGAAAAATGATGGTCTAGTTTCATTCTTCTATGGGTGGAGATCCAGTTTTCTTTGTCTTTTTTAGACAGGGTCTCCCTTTTTAGTCCCAGCTTGCCTGGAGGTTGCTATGTAGACCAGGCTGGCCTTGAAATCAGAAATCCACCTGCCTCTGCCTCTCAAGTGCCACCATGTCAGGCAAGGTCCAGTTTTGTCATCACCATTTGTCTTCCTTCCAGAGTGTGTTCTTGGCACCTTTGTCAAATATCGGGTGAAAAACTAAAAATAAATTTACCATTTGAACCAGTTTTGTCACTCCTTGCATATATGCAGAAGAATCAATGTCCATACTTCATCCGATATGTTTTATACTGGTCTTTTCACAAGAGCTAGGAAATAGACACACTCCTCTAGGTGGCTAATAATAGAAGATTATACTTCTGAACTTATCCTTTCTTCCAATCACCCACTTCCACATTTAAAAAGTGTATAATTACAATGCAAAGTTAAAATAGTCTACATAATTAGCACATCTGTCATCAACACCCTTATCATTTTTCCTGTTTATTTTTCCCTTCACAGAAAGATCATTTCACATACATCTTCTCTGCAGGTTTCAGCTGTGTGAGGCAGCCCTGTTTTCCCCGAACTGCAAGCTGTGAGATGGAGAGGTACAGGACAGAAGACACAGTGCAGCGACACCTGATGATGGAGTTCTAGAGACCTGTGCACACCAGGGTGACTTAAGCCCAAAGAACTTTTGATAAAGACATTAGTGGGGAAGGTGTTCATTTGATCTTTGTGAGGTTTAAACCTGGAAACATATCTGAGAGTTTCCACTACACTCATCCCTGACGTGTTAGGTTGAGGAGAGGCTATGTGGTCAGCAAGCAGAAACCTTTGTTGAGTGTGAACTGGGGCCATGCTGTCCAAGTCCTGCTCATACACCACCTTTGGTCAGTACCTGTCTACTGTGCTGCAGGAGAAACGTGATCTTCGCAGGTGGTCATGGTGAGATGTTCCTATCATGTCTGGCTAGATATTGGACAAGCCCCCATTAATCAATGACACTGCGCAGCCAGGGAACTGCAGGAAGGATCCTGGGTGGTAGAAAGTGGTGAAAGTGAATGTCCACTGCCCTACACTCTGAATCACTTCACGGAAGTGTCTCCTCTGCAGAGTGACTGATGTTAGCAGGAAACTACATGAGTCATAAAGTGCATTTCATTTTGCTTTCACACCAAAAAGCACTCTCAAATTGATACTGGGGAGGGACCAGAGAGGTGGTTCAATGGTCAAGAGCACCTGCTGCTCTTGCAGAAGACATGGGTTTGGTTCCCAGCATCCAGATGGTGACTTGCCACCAACTGTAACTCCAGTTCCAGGGAACTCAATGCCCTCTTTTGACCCCCAGGAGCATTTCAGATGCGGTACACTTACATAAATTCAGGTAGAACAGTCATTCTCATAAAAATATAAGTAAATGGGGCTGGAGAGATGGCCTAGCGGTTAAGAGCGCTGACCGCTCTTACAGAGGACCCGGGTTCGATCCCCAGCACCCACATGGTGGCCGAGAACCATCTGAAACTCCAATTCCAGGAGAACTCCAGTTCTAGGGGAATCCAAAACCCTCTTCTGACCTCCGAGGCATTGCACGACACGGGTGCACAGACCTGCATGCAGACAGTACATTCATACACATACAGAAATAAATAAAAATTTTAAAAAATTTAAAAAATATATAAGTAAATAAAATTCATTTAAAATAATCATAATGGGCTATTCAAAGATTGGCCAGTAAGAAATTATTGCTAATGGGAAGGATGTTTGTAGCTGGAGTGTTCACAAACTGGACTCCACAACTTGCATGACTGTACACTGAAGAATGATGGAAGCATTCATAATGTAGAAAATATGTCAGTGCACTCTTCATTGCTAACATGTTTCAACACCTTGTCTCCTTCTAATAAGCAATTACTATATGAGCCAAGAATTTAATGCCTGCACATTCCCTTCACTCTTTCATACTGACTTGATTTTTCCATGCTGCTACTAACTCATTTTGATTATATTTGCAATTTACATGGTATTTTGCATATTTCCCAGTGTTAGAAAATATATGAAGAATTACATTTCAAGCATGCCAAAGAAGACCAACAGTGGACAGGGAATGTAGGTCTGCTAGTAGAAGCATTTGCGAGCACAAAAAAAGCTTTAGGACGATACTCAATAGTGCATAGATGGTGTATGGTGATACACAACTGTAATCACACCACATAGAAGTTGAGGGCAGAGGAATTGCTGAAGATCAGGATGCCATGTCTTATGTCATGGCAAACCTGAAACTTTAAAGACCAGACCTCCACTTTTCTTGGTGGGGGAGGCACAGGAAACAGTGTCTCAAGACCCTGTCCTGTTGAATACTCCATGGCTAGCAAGAGGAAGTTGGTCTGCTTAAAGTTTACAGGGTTCCTTGTTTGGAGGTAAACATCCTGATTTATGACCCATGGTTCTCAGAACAAGAGGCCATACATCTTGTTTACCAGATTGTACCTTAGAGCCTTGCACATAGACTAGAATGCAGTTTTGCACATAGACACAGACTCTTCATCTTTATAAGCTTGCAATACTGGAAAATAAATGACTCAACTTGCTCTACAGATATGAGTCCCGGAGTCTTTACTCCATGCCACTGATATCACCATCTTGGGTGTGAGACCTCTACAATGGAAGCAGGACCCCTGCAAGGAATGACAGTTGAATATCATCCTAAGATACAAATGGAGTTGGAGAACCTGTATATAAAAAGAAAACAAAGGGGTGGGAGACATGTCTCAGCAGTTATAAGCACTGTCTGCTCTTCCAAAGGAATTAGGCTTGGTTCCCAGCACCCAAATGATAGCTAACAACTATCTGTAAATTCCAGGTCCAGGAATTCAGACACCATCTCCTTTCCTCCATTCACATTGCATACGTGTAGTGCCCTGCCTGATATACAATGTAGGCAAAACATGCATACACATAAAATATATTTCTAAAAAATTATATTAATGACATTCTACCATGTTTCTAGAAGCCTTCTCCCCTCCACGGTTGTATGTTAGTTTGCTGAATTGTTTGGACTGTCAAACTGGAATATGCATACCTGATATTTCAAAGCTAGCATCCAGCTATGAGGGAGAATATGGACAATTTTCTTTCTGTGTCTGGGTCACCTTACTAGGGATGATTGTTTCCAGTTCCACACTCTCCTGCATATTTCATAATTTTGTTTTTTTAAGAGCTGAGTAATATTCCACTGTGCGTATGTACCAAATCTTCATCATCCTTTCATCAGTAGATGGACATGTAGGTTGTTTCCAATTTGTGGCTATCATGGAAAGTATCATCTGAAGTTTACCATCTGGTATTCCTTTAAATGTGTATCACGTGTGTGCTGCCTTCCACTTGATGTTCTTCTCCCTTGGACTAGGGCTTACAGCTCTGCAGCACTGCTAGTCTCAGAACTGTTCCCTGGCCAGCCAGTTAACAGTCCCCAGGCTTGAGCCCAAAGCAGGGAGGATGAAGGAAAGGTGAGAAGTAAGACCCCAGAGAGAAAAAGGAGATGGACTCGTAGAGACCAGGAGTAAGTCCAGAAGAGGGAAAACTCAGTTTAATGTTGTAACTCAGGGCTTTTTATACAGAACCTTTGTTGGGTGATGGTGCATATAGAATTGGGGTTTGGGATTTCAGGCCATTTGCTCCAGATAAATGCTTTGCCCTAAAGCATCAAAGACAGCTTGGCATTGGGTCAGGTTTGGAAAGCAAGCAGGATATCAGGTTTGGAGGCTGCTTGCTGACTCCTGCTTCTGTCAAAAGAATACCTACATCTCCCTCTTTTTACTTGTTTAATAAAAGCTCATTTGTCACATAGTGTTATTATTTTTCTATTGGGTATACTCTGTAAAGTATGATTCAACGTGGCTCCCACTGGAGACAAGAGAACCTGGGTGTGTGTATAGGAAGCTAGAAGTGTGACATCTGCTCAGTATGTCAAAAGAGAGAGACCTCAAGGTCTGGATCTTTGCCCAGGTGAGGCAGGAATACTGCATTATCCCGACACAACCAAACCACTAGATGCTCACAGAGGCCACCAGATGCCCATGGAGGCTACTAGATGCCCACAGAGGCTGCCGGGACAATTTTTGCATATTTCCCCTGCCAGCCAGACAAAGTTTCAGTCCCACAGCTAGCTCCCTACATTTTTAATTAAAATGGAGCAGTGTTGTCTTCCTTTTTTCAGAGAACTTTTAGGGATGGTTTGATATTGGATTTAGGACACTCTGGGCTGTAACCACAAACTGGCTTTTGACAAACCAGGAAGCTGACCTCCTAAGGTGGGGATTAATCTTAACAAAAGGGATTATCTAGGTGGCCTAGAGGGACTTGGGTTGCAGGTCACAGGGCTTTGTCAAAAAAAGATAACATTTTTCTCCCAAATATAAAGACACACAGGCATCCTTTGACTTCCCTCTTAACACAGAGGCAGCAAAAGCCTCAGGGCAGCTGCCCAAACTCCCAAAGCCTCAAGTGCTTTTACACCTATTAATTTAAACACAGAAACTGAAGCCAGTGTATCACAAACTGACCATGTAAAAAGACTTAACACTGAGTATGTACTTTTTCCCTCAAGTGGTGGAATGCCAAAAAAATGACAAAGCAAAAGTAATACCTTTTCTCCCACCAAGGCATACAGGTATGTGAGTGACATTTTTCTTCTAAAAAGAACATTTTTCTCATATACATGAAGACAACATTTTTCCTATGACATACACATGTGAATGACATTTTCCCTCTAAGAATAACATTTTTCCTGTAAATGAAGATATTTTTCCTATGACATACACATATAAATGACATTTTCCCCTAAGAATAACATTTTTGTCCTATACATGAAGATATGCAGATATTATTTGATATCCCTCTTAACATAGATGGTGATTTTAATTGTACCCCCAAAGTCTTAAGTGTGGCTGGAAAGACCTGTATATGTAACTATATTGATGGGATAAAGTTGAGTCTATGAGAGTCCACAACTATCTTATAGGCTTTTTCTTTAGCCAGCAGCTACTAGGCTTTAGAGAGGAAGGGGGAAGGGCAGGTGAGAAGAGGGGCAACCCATTCTTTGTTGTTGAAGATAGCCCTTAGGCTGTCTCACCCTTTTCCAGCAGGAGGTTGGTGGCTCAGCTCTGGCTTCAGTTTCTCCAGAGGTGTGGATTGTGGGCCTGGAGACAGAGCAAAGCAGAGGCCCCACTGGTGGCCTCGGGCTGAGTCAGAGTCTGGGCTTTCAAGGGGTGCCTTCTGCAACTTACTGATGGAATACGAATGGTAAAAGTTTAGGCACTATTCTAGTTTGTCTTCCATTGATGTGACAAAACACTCTGACTGACACCAACTTGGGGAGGAAAGGGTTTATTCAGCTTACAGCTCCTGGGTCACAGTTCATCACTTAGGGAGCCCAAGGCGCGAACTCAGGATAGGAACATGGAGGCAGGAGTTGAATCACAGGCCATGGAGGAATGTTGTTTACTGGCTTGCTCCCATGGCCCATGCCCAGCCTGCCCTCCTACACAGTACACAACAACCTGCCCAGTGTGGCACAACCCATAGTGGGCTGGGCCCTCCCACATTTCTCGACAATCAAGACAATATTCCACAGATGTGGCCACAGGCCAATCCAATGGAGCCAATTCCCCCAATTGAGGCTTCCTCAACCCAGGTGTGTCAAGTTGACACTAAAGCTATCCAGCACAGGCACTTAAGTAAACATGATTTATTACACTAGGTTGTGCTGCTGGTATGGCACAGGTAGTTAGAAATAACATTCTTTTATATTACTATGGGTATTATATAAATTACCTCATTTATCATTTCAGTAGATAAATGGATGAAGGCTGATACATATTTAATAGATATTTTTTGAGAAATAGAATGTCCCTCCAAGAGATTTTATGTCTCTTAATGTACCAAAGAAGTTAAGCTGTATTTTGGAGGGCATTACATTAATTTTGCCTTACTTTTCAAGAATTTAGTACTACATACCCATATAAAAACCATGTTCTGAGGTTCATTGTTAATAAAGAGGTGAACTACAGTCTGTCAAGGCTAAGTTATTTTGTAGATAAAAAAGGGAGCATTACAGATAACATCACAGAAAGACACTATACACCCTGATATACATTAATGTCAAGGCTGTTACCTAGAAATTTAGTATGAATTCAGAGTAAAAGTAATAACAACTTGTAGTTCACATGAATTTATGTGTGGGCAGTCTTTTATGTTGATAGTGTTAGACTCATTTTAAACAACATAAGTAATTTAGTTTACCATTATATAATGTGTGAATAGATTTTGGATAAAAGTAAAAATAAGTTAGAGAAACCTTGATTAAACATACATTGTGTGCCACACGTGGTGGCGCACGCCTTTAATCCTAGCACTTGGGAGGCATAGGCAGGCAGATCTTTGTGAGTTCAAGGCCAGCCTGGTCTACATAGCGAGTTCCAGGACAGCTGGAGCTACCAGAAGACCCTGTCTCAAAAAAAAAAAAAAAGACAAAAAAAAAAAACATACATGGTGAATGTTGTTACCTG
>VZQC01005525.1:1489366-1505166 GCA_009823505.1 Rhizomys pruinosus
GGAGCTGTGTACCTGGCCTGGCGCGTTATGGCGTCTCCCCTGCGACCCCGGTTCCCGCCCACAAGTCCAGCCGGGACCAGAGCAGAGGGAAACGCGACCCTGCTCACCCGAGCGCGGTCCCTCTGGGCCGGGGACCCCGTAGACGGGTTCACAGCGAGACCCTCTCCCAGCTGCCCCCCGCCAGACCCCGCCTAGAGCTGAGGAGCTGTGTACCTGGCCTGGCGCGTTATGGCGTCTCCCCTGCGACTTTAGCATTGTTTAGGATACATTTAATTAATTGACTTTGAATTGCCTAGGACTTCTTAATTGATTAATTGTGCACAATTTGTTTAAAGATGGTTTTTGGGTACCCATGTATTAGATTTAGAAATTTAATATATTAAATAAGCATGCTTGAGATGGAATTTAGCTTAACAGATTGTGAATGGCCATATTAGAAAAAGATTATCTCAAGATAAAAATTGATGTGCAAGGAATAGTACAATTAAACTCAATTTTGAACAAGTGCCATAAAAAAAACACAGTAAGGTTTGAAGGTACATTTTTTTCTTTGTATTTGGGGAAACCTGTTTAAGAAAGAACACAAATTAGTAAAAGATTTAGAAGTTTTTCTCTGTCGGGCAACAGGCCTGAAGCATTATGGGAATTGTAGTTTGCTGGCTTGTAATGTTAAAAGAGAAGAACTTAACATGGCTTCGACAGGCTCAAAGAATTCTGGGGTTTGTAGTTTTGCCTGCTTGATCCTGGTGTGCATGGTCCAGTGCAGGCAGCCAAATCCATGTTTATCTTTCCTGAGAAATTATTTTGTTAGAACCCCAACCTGGCTTGGCCTGATGGGAGGGGCCCAGGTATTGTATCACTGTGGCTAAGAGTGATCAGAACTTGAGAGATATGGGCATGCCTTGCCCTTCTCACTGCCTAGCCTCCTGTGCCACAAAGTCCAAGATTCTGGATTCCATAAGTCAGCAGAGGACATCCACGGGGCTATATTAAGAGTGGAGAGATTGCCTAGTGGTCAAGAGCACCGACTGCTCTTGTAGAAGACCTGGGTTCGATCCCCAGCACCCGCATGGCGGCTGAGAACCGTCTGAAACTCCAATTCCAGGAGAACTCCAGTTCCAGGGGAATCCAATGCCCTCTTCTGACCTCCTCAGCATTGCACAACACAGGTGCACAGACCTGCATGCAGACAGTACATTCATACACATACAGAAATAAATCAAAAAAAAATTTAAAGAGTTTAACTCTAAAAGGAGGCAGCTTCTTCTCACATGGAAATTTTAACTCCATAACTCTTGAGAAGCATTTTTATTTTTTTAATTTGTGGCATGCTTACTTATTCCCCATGATAGAGAAGGAAAGGAAGTACTAGTGAGTAGAGAAACACTTAGGAACAAAGGATTTGAAGCTTATCCCACAGGAAAGGGGTCATGGAGATGGGCTGACAGCCTGGCCTGAGAGAAGAGATGTGGAAAGACAGATTGAAGACATATCCCACATAAAAGGGTCGTGGGGATGGGCTGACAGCCTCGCCTTAGAGAAGAGATGCAGAAAAAGAGATTAAAGACTTATCCCACATGAAAAGGGTCATGGGGATGGGCCGACAGCCCAGCCTCTAACCCGAACCTTCCTTTGGGGTGGGATACTTCCCTACTCTGAACCCTCAGAAATTTTTCCCACTTGTGAGGGAAAGGTTGAGCTGAGAGAGACAGCCCGAGAACCAAAATACCTTTTTACTTCTTCCTTCTTGTAAAAGGTCATGCCCCACATCTTTGTGCCAGTTGTCTTCTGAAGTTTACCATCTGGTGTTCCTTTAAATGTGTATCATGCTTGTGCTGCCTTCCACTTGATGTTCTTCTCCTCAGAGCTGCTCCCTGGCCAGCTGGTTAATGATCCCCTGGCTTGAACCCAAAGCAAGGAGGATGATGGAAAGGTGAGAAGTAAGACCCAGAAAGAAAAAGGAGATGGACTCATAGGAGTAATTCCACAAGGGGGAAAAACTCGGTTTAATATTGTAACTCAGGGCTTTTTATTCAGAATCTTTGTTGGAGGATGGGACATACAGAATTGGCGCTTGGGATTTCAGGCCATATGCTCCAGATCAATGCTTTGCCCTAAGGCATCAAGGACAGCTTGGCATTGGGGCAGGTTTCGCAGGCAAGCAGAATATCAGCAGGGGTCCAGTCATGGAGGCTGCTTGCTGATTCTTTTAAGTGCTCTGCCATATGAATGCCTATAGGAAAGGGCAACAATAAACATGGATAAAAATAAAAATATTCACTTTCCATAAAACTGAATAGAGTCTTTTGGGAACATGCACAACAGTGATGTGGCTGGACCATGTGGTAGATTACTTCCTAGATTTTTGAGGAATCTGCACACTGACGTCCATAGTGGCTGCACCAGTTTGTCTTCCCACCAACAATGGATAAAACCTCTCCATTTTCCATGTCTTTGCTAGTATTTGTAAGGGTTTGTTGGATCATACTGGTGCAGAATGGGATATGATGTAATCTCAAAGAGGTTTTAATTTCCTTTTCCCATATGACTAAAGATGTTGAACAATTTTAAGCATTTCTCAGCCATTTGCATTTCATCCTTAGAGAACTCCCCATTCATCTCTTTGCCATACTTTTTATTGAGTTGTTCAGTTTTGTTTTTGTTTTTATTTTGATGTTTACCTTGCTTGAGTATGTTTTTATATTCTAACTACTACCCCTATGTCAGAAGTATAACTAGTAAAGTTTTTCTCATCTTTTGATTGCCTCTTCACTCACATGACAGTGTCCTTTGCTATACAAAAGCCTTCTTAGCTTCATGAAGTCCCATTTATTAAATGTTGGACTTTATACTTGTGCTATAGGAGGCCTGTTCAGAAAGTCCTTTCCTGGACTGCATCAAAGAACTGACTGAAACAATGAACTTCTGCTCAAAACAGTCAACTTCCACATAGAGAATATTGAGAAAGACTGAAAAAGAGATGAAAAGCATGTTTGGCAGAATGCATGAGCTCTGGTAGGGTGAGGGGATGGGGGGACACAGGTCTAGATTTTAGATAGATAGATAGATAGATAGATAGATAGATAGATAGATAGATAGATATAGATATATATTTTAAAAAAAAAGAAAGTCCTTTCCTGTGGCTACAAGTAACAATGTGTTCCCTACTTCCTCCTCTGTGGTGTAATGGGTGATGTAAAAGGGGGGAGGGAAATAATAAAGTCAGAAGGTTTAAATGTATTGAAGAATGGGAGTACAGGGCTGATATGGGAGTATGTGGAGAGATTACTAAATCAGATGAAGAATTGTTTGACTGTGGGGCATGTCCTTGATTGTTGAGTGATGTGGGAAGGCCCAGCCCACTGTGGGTAATACTACCCCTGTGCAGTTGGTCTTATATTGTATAAGAAAACAGGCTAAGCCTAGGCCAGAGGGGCAAGCCAGTAAGCAGAATTCCTGCACGGCCTGTGCCTCGGGTTTCTGCCATGAGTTTCTGCCTTGGCTTCCCTTGATGATGGACTGTGCTGGTAAACCAAATAAGCCCTTTTCTCCACAAGTTGATTTGGTCATTGTTTTTATCACAGCAATAGAGAGACTAAGACAATTACCAACACTAAAGGCCTTTAGAAAAAGTAAAATGGAAACCTACCACTATAGATGCTTCTTAAATTGTATACATATAACTTATAAAAAGGAATTAAAAGGAGTTACCTTATAACAGGGGACTTTTCCAGTACTGGATACCATAGGCTAACAAAATTAAACCCCATTGTCAGGAATTTACTCCCACTCTTGAAGTTGTTGAACTAGGGTCACATCGACCTTCCAATATCACAGGCCATTGGTTGGTTACTCACCAGAACACCAAAGTAAGACACTTTTGCTGAAGATTCTATATACGTGGGCTATAGAAGTAGCAGGTGGAAATCAAGCTGGTACTGACTTCAAAGCTCATCTCTACTATCTAGCTTTCAAAGTGATGGATGGTGCTATATCAATCTACCTGAAGAGAAAATTAATTATCAACCTTACCCAGCTGTGAATCCTGAGAGCCAGGAGAACAACTGGCCTGACATGTTAATCCCACTGAAGCAATACTGGCAGGAATAATATGGGAATAATCAACCACTTTCTATTTGGATTTAAGGACTGTTTATTAAGATAGAGCCCATACCTGACATTGGTAGCAAGCCTAAAAATCTGAGGCTAGGTTTTTCATAGGGCATAGGTGAGAGCCCAAAAATAGTAGTTTTCTGCTAAATATATAGTATTCAACCAACTCCTAATGACTGGTTGTTATGTGCATAGATTAATGTATCTCTTAACTCTCACCAGAGAAGCTTTCTTATGAAGTATCTCAGTGCTCAGGATCATTGTGGAAGAGAAGCTGGAAATACTGTTAGGGCCAGAAGTGGTCAATGACCAAAAGGAAACAATGTTTTCCCGGCAGCTGCTCAGTTACTCGTATGAACTCACAGTAGTGGTGGCAGTATATACAAGTTCCACACAAGTTCACACTAGACAAAACTCATAGCACAGACATGGGGAAGAGGGTAAGAAAACCCAACCCTACCCGAGGAACTATTGGCAACCCATGCCTGCTGGGAAGGGGAGCATCAGTCTCCTTAGAGAATATGACTCTTAGTAAATCTCCCAGGCTCCAGTGCATGTAACCACACTGAAAGATATTTGGGGACACAAATGAGACTCTATAGGCGTATATATATGCCAAAATTATATACATATATATAATTACATTGAAATGTAATTTTATGAACTAAAATCGATTTAATATCTGTGTAATGGTACAAATAGAAATTTCATAACTGTTTTTTCTGATCTTTATTTTTTTTAATTAGTTTTTATTGATGCTTTGTGCATTTCATACATTTTCTCCAATTCAGTTCAGGCTTATTTCCCTTTCCCTCCCCCCCCCACCCCCACCCCATCCCAGATCATGCATTCTGCCATAACTGTCCTGCATCTTTCTCTCAGTTTTTTTTTTTCATTTTTAGCTATAAGTGATAATCCATGAGTACAAGCATCCTTCATGCAAAACCTATCTGCAGGCTGTTGTGCCCAAACACCTACAGCCCCACCATCCAGTGGGGGGTGACAGGTTGTTTGTTCAATCAAGTTGATCAAATGAGTGTCCAGACTACATTGCTGTAGTTTCACCATTCACCCCAATCGCAGCCCTTACATTCTACCACGCCCCCTCTTCCGCAGGTTGTTCCCTAGGCTTAGAAAAGGGGCACAGGTGGATGAGAGGTAAAACAGTCCACTCTCTCTGGAGCTGTTGACTTGGACTCTGGTCAATTCTGGCTGTTTCCTTTCATGGGCTGACTGATCTTTATTTTTTTAAAGAAAAAGAACAGTTTTGTTAAGCATTTTTGTTAGTTGTGCTGGTTAATGAAAAGGTTAAAAAGTGGAGGAGAACAGAGAGGGGGAAGACATGTAGAGCTGGTACTAGTGGAATAACAGTCACCTTAATCGAAGAACTCACAGTCCCGCATTCTGATTCTGAAGAATCTTCAAGTAAGTGGGATTACTTCTTGAGCACTAGTTTCATCAACTTTGTTAGAGGAAATATTCTCTGGTCAGATTATTCAAAACTCATTATTTCAAATAATGATGTTTGACAATTATATGCCCCCACCTATAATGCTTTGTTGATTACACATCCTTGTTCTGGTTAAGGGTCAGTGGCTGAATTGGGGTCAGTCAGTGGCAATCGTAGTGTTACTAGCCACGATGCCCATAAAAATATGGAACATTAGAGTTAGAAATATACTGCAAATCTTCTAGTTAAATTGTCTTAACCTATAGTTTTTGTTTGTTTCTTGAGTCAGAGTCTCCTCACATAGCTCCAGCTGGCCTGGAACTCTCTATGTAGACAAAGCTGGCCTTGATCTCACAAGATCTTCCTGCCTCTGCTTCTTGAGTGCTGGGATTAAATGTGGGTAGCACAATGTCTAGAAAATTGCCTCCTTTTAATAACAATGAGAATTAAACCCACAGAAAGGAAGAGGTTTATTAGAGCAGCGTAAAGAATTAGTATTTGACTAGGAAAATCCAAGTCTCTTGCTCCAAATTTCTGTTTTTAAAACCTGTTCTGCTGCTTTGAGCCCTTCCTGTCCTATGTCTTTCTCACTCATCTCACTTCCAATTCAAAACTAAAATTAAAAAGCTCCAGGTTTTCTGCCTGCAGATCTATTATAATTTGAGTTCAAAGGCAAAACTTTGTAAAGATCCTAGGTTTTGATGTGACGCTACCCTGACACCTGGTGGACAGTCATTTGCTGTATGTAAGTTGTACATGTAGATAAACGTGTTGGAACTAGAACGGAGAACAACGGCTTCTTTATCTTTGAGGAGCAGTGTTTTCCACAGAAAATCCACTTAAGATATTTTTCCTTCATGCAAAAAGTTGTGTGGAAATGAAGAATGTCAGCTTTCTCTACTTTATGAAGAGTCTTAATACAACTCATATTGTGATAAGTGTTGGACTTTGGGAAAGTCATTTAACATTGCTGAGAGTAAATTTTCTTATCCACAAAACTTATAATAATAATTCTGATTTCTTGTAAGGATTATTGATATATATATATACATATATGTAGATATATATATATATATATATATATGAATAGTATTTAATGACTGATAGGGAACATAGAGAAACCTGTTAGATTTACTATTTCACTAGGACTTACTTCAATTGTATCTCTGTGACAACTGAGCATTAAACTATTTTGCCAATAAGCAGATGTGCTATTAAGAAGATGTTTTGGTACATATTAAAATCTTGATTTAATGCCAATGTATCATGCTTAAATGACACATATATACATATTATATATATATGTGTGTGTATTGATATGTTTGTGTGTATTATACAACAAAACAATTATTTCCACAAAAATAAATGTTAAAGTATTAAATCCTATTTAAGTATATGAGATTCCTGTTGGAAATGGAAAAGTGGAATTATAGGCCTTAAAGATCTTAGGTGTCCAGGATTCTTGGGCTACAACCTCATTACCCTTGTCTTCTTCATACTGACCTTAATATTCTCTGTGAAGGGGCAGAATATCTGTTTGTAAAGATGGGGGTAAGAAGCTTTTATAGAATTGTGAAGATACTAAAAAGGAATTGCTTAGGCATTTTTATTTCTTCTTTTGATAACTCTGTTCAGATCCATAGCACAATTTTCAATTGGATAATTTGATGTTGTTGTTGTTGTTGTTGTTGTTGATATCACTGCTTATTCTGGATACTAATCCTCTTTCCAATGCATAGCCAGTAAAGGTCTTCTCCCTCTCTGTGGTATTCTCTTCACTCCATTGGTTGTTTAATTTGCTGAACAGAATCTAGTTTAACGAGGTCCACTATTGACTAGTGGACCTCGATTCCTGAGGAACTGATTTAGAAAGGCCTTTCTTATACCTATATCTTGTAGGGTGCTTTCCAAGTTTTCTTCTAACCAATTGACAATTTCAGGTTTCACATTGAGGTCTTTGATGTATCAGGAGTTGACCTTTCCACAGAGTGATAAATATGGGACTAATTTCATTTTTCAGCAGGTGTAGATGCAGTTACCAGCACCATCTGTTGAAGACCTGTCCTTCCTCCATTCTGAATTCTTGGCAGTTTTGTCAAATGTCAGATGGCTGAAATTTCATGCACTCATATTTGGGTCTTCTATTTTGTTCCATCGATCTACATTTCTGCTTTTGCCCCAATATTATGTTGTTTCATGACTTGAGCTCAGTAATATGGTTTGAAACCTAGTATGGTAATCTCTCCAGTATTGCCCTTTGTGCTCAGGAATGTTTTGCCTATCTGGGGTCCTTTGTGATTCTGTATGAATTTTATGATTCTTTTTCTATTTCTGTAAATAATGCCATGGAGATTTTTATTCAGATTTCATCGAATCTATAAATTACAATCAGTGGCATGGCCAAATAAATACTAATTCTAACAATCCTTGGGGACAGGAAATCTTTCTACCTACTTGGTTCTTTCAAATCTTTTTCTTCAAAGATTGAAAATTTCTCTTATAGCAAAATTAAATATCTTTAATGAGGTTTATACCTCATTAATTTTAATGCTATTGTGAATGGGGATGTTTCCACGAACTCTTTCTCTGAATACTTGTTATTGATATATAGAAAGGTTAGTTACTTTTTTTAACTTTTTTATTTATTTTCATATGTGTATGAATGTACTGTCTGCATGTAGGTTTGTACACCCGTGTCGTGCAATGCCTCGGAGGTCAGAAGAGGGTGTCGGATTCCCCTGGAACTGGAGTTAAAGATGGCTCTCAGCCACCATGTGGGTGCTGGGGATCAAACCCAGGTCCTCTGCAAGAGCAGTCAGTGCTCTTAACCGCTAGGCCATCTCTCCAGCCCCCGGTTAGTTACTTTTGTAAAGTGAATTTTGTACCTTGCAATTCTGTTGAAAGTGGTGATAATTTCTATAAGTTTTCTGGTGGAATTGTTTTAGGATATTTTGTATAATATCATATCACATTCAAATAATGATCACTTGACCTCTTCTTTTCTAATTAATAGATTAATACCCATTTGATTTCCTTCTATTGTCTGATTGCTCTAGAGTTTCAAGCACTACACTGAAAGTGAGTGGGGATAATAAATAGCTTTGCATGGTTCTTGGCTTTAATGGGAAGTTTTTGTTTTTCTCCATTTAGAATGACACTGGCTGTGAGTTTTTAGTATATAGCCTTAATTATGTTGAGGCTCCAACTGTCCAATTCCCTCTAGGTATTGTATCATGAATGCATGCTGGAGTTTTTAAAAAGCTTGTTTGCATCTTTTGAGATGATCCTGTGAATTTTTTTCTTTAAGTTAATTTATGTTAATATTACATTTACCAACCTACATATATTAAACCATTCCTGCCTATCAGTTAGAATTCTAAGATCAAGAGAGAAAAAATGATGCCAAGGGTGGGTGAGAATGTGGTGAAGTAGAACCCTCATTCACTGATGGTGGGATTTCAAACTGCTGTAATCACTGCTGAGATCAGTGTAGAGAACTCTATAAAAACTAATAATAAATTGGCCTATGTCTGGCAGCCAGAATGTCATCCTTTAGCTGAAGCCATGCTGGGCAACTGTACCCCTGGTGTGCTGGGCACTAGACACCCTAGCTGCCGAGCTCTAGTGGGGGGCTAGAGAGTAGGCACAACCAGGAGATGGTTGTGACCACCTCGCCATGCTAGAAGCTGGGCTTGTGGGTGCACTTTTCCTGCTAGGGGCTGTGCCTATGAGTGGCTACTGAGCAGGGCACTATGCTTAGCCTGGATATCATCAATATCCAGGTGATAAGCTAGGCACAGGAGAGAAGGTTCTTGGCAACTGTGAAGGAGAGTGTATGAAAAACCAAGGTGGCAGAGGTGGTGGCTCTCAGTGAAATGTGACTCTGTTTTGAAAAATAATGTCTCATCATCGCTAGGGACTGTCAATACCTGGCTACAGTCCTCAGCCACAACGGGAATCTGAGAAGTCCACAGATTTCAGAAAATAAACAAGAGGACACTGATTCCAAGCTGTTGTGGGAAGCTGTGAATCATCTCAACTGTGACTTAGAGCATCTTGTGGTAGAGGGCTGTGAGCTTACTGCTGACTGCTGTGAGGCTCTTGCTTCAGCTTTTGCACACCCTGTGGGGACTGACTGAGGCCCTGAAGCATCTAGAGTGTAACATGCATGTACTCCCTCTGTGAATAACTGACTTTGATGAGGAAACACAACCACAAAGAGGGAAATTCTTACTTAATGAAACAGAAAACAATTGTGAAATTTTTCTTGTAAGAAATCTAGGCATATTCTGACCCAAAGCCATAGACAGGGGAAAAGGAGTGGGCCCTTATTTTAGTCCCTCTGTATCTAATACCAATCACTAACATTCTAATGAGACATGATTTCTCTAGCATTCACATCAGAAGTGTTTTGTAAGACAAATGTGGTCTTTTGCTCTTTAGTCTTAGACAATCTACTGAAAGGCTTTCATAATAAAAATCTGTATCCAGTATTATAACAGCATTAGTTTTTTTAACCACAATTACTTCTTAAGCACCTGATAAATTCTTTTAAAAATTTAAATAAATGTACCATACAATTTGGTTATATCACTCCTTGACATATATCCAAAGGACTGAATATCCTACTGCAGAGACATTTGCTCAGCTATGTTTGTTGCAGATTTTTCAAATAGGTAGGAAATGTAAACAACTGAAATGCCACTCAACAGATGAATACATCATGAAAAGGTGCTACATTTGAAAAGAGGTCTACTCAGTAGTAAAGAAAAACAAAATCACAAATTGGCAGTTAAATTGATAGAACTAGGCACTATTATACTAAGTGAGGTAACCCAGACCCAGAAAACAAGTGACATATGCTCTCTAATTTGTGGCCATTAACTCCATATCCTTAGATGTGAGCATATAACCTGATGTAACTGCAAGAGCCAGAAAACTGGAAAGGAGTAATAAGGGTAAAGGGAAAGAAGGGGCTCAAGAAAGTGGGAAATTCACACCATACATGTAAGAACCAGTGTAAAGCTACAGGCTATGTAACCAAAAATCACAATGCCAGGCAGAAGAACCCTGCCTTTGAGATTATGGTCATCCAAGAGACTCCCAAAATCACATGGGCTACTGACACAGCCCTTGAACTTGAAGGTAAGACACTATTGCTGAAGTCAGGACATCCTCAATCAGAGAACTTAGAACAATTGACCTGAAACTGAGCTGTAAGTCTCCTCTCTGAAGATTAGCTCTCATAGCCTCAGAAAAGATTACCAAGTAAGAAAACCAATCAATGATCCATACAGCTGTAAAGTCTATCAACCATAACAATGACTGCCCCAGCTAATAATCTCTATTGGCACATTAGTGGCACTTTGTCTTGGTGATAAAGAACACCTTTCTGATAGCAATTAAGTCCCAACCAATGGGAAGGAACATAAGTGTAGTTGTGTGAATACAGCCAAATACACATGACTTGAGAGGTCATTTATCCTAGAGAAATACATGCTTTGTCATGTAATTTCTTTTTCTATACTAAATATGCAAACGTGTAATTACAACAAGGGTATGTCTCATCACTTACCATCTTTTTGCAACAGATGGAGACTAATTCAGAATTTCACAACTGGTCAAGGGCAGACAATAAGTTCTGTGAGACATTTAGCCCTAAGAGACACATCTTCAATGTATTCTTCACAGATAAGATGAATGCATCTCTCAAATGATCAGATTCCCAAATCCCTAGAATCACAGTATATATACAGTAGTGGACAGTACATGGCTCGGTTCTCTGTGGGCCCTGTGACCCCTAGCTAGAGGTGGATATTCAACTGCTACAGCTTTGACAGCAGCAACCCCCAGGTGCATTCAGGACCCAGTGACCCCCTGGAGCTCCTGGTCTTAGGTGAGGAACCCCCCAACCTTTCCATTGAATGACATTGGACATGTTGCAGGTTCCCAGGGGAGGTCCTGGTATGTGATGAGTGAGGGGAGCCAGCACCTCTGAATCTACTGACAGAGAGCATAGGAGACAGTGAGAGCTAAGAAACAGAAACCAAGAGGGGCTTTTGGAGTAAAACCCAGAAGATCCAGGAGAAAATTGGCTTTAAATTCCTACAGGGGTCCTTCTGCTACTGAAGGATCAGCTTAAGTCTTTGTAGTCACCCATTGACTTGAGTTGCTCTGTGCTACTGTTCAGGCACACCTACCTCCCCATCTACTTCCTTGCAGGAACTCTCCACAAAGCCACAGCCTGGGCTGAGCCTGGCTTTTTGGTCAACTCAGGAAGTCCTGCAACCATCTGGTGTCAGGTGACCATGGCACCACAGCAATGTTTTCTTCATAAAGAGGGAAGCCCAGCACCCTGGGGCAGACAGATCTCCCAGGAGCCTGGGAACAAGGCCAAGGTCTCCATCCCATCCACAACACTGCTACATGCAGGGCGATATCACTGTTACTGTTACAGCTCTGCTGGATTGACAGAGCGCAGTGAGCCCCTGGAGCTGGTGGTGACAGGTGAGAGGACACTCAGGGGTCTCAGCCCAAAGCCCTGCCTGTAGGATAAGCGTCTGCTGTCAGAGGTGTCACCTTGTAACAGCCCAGCCATGGGAACAGAGTGGGCTGTGTGAGCACATTTAACATTCTACTTCCTCTCCTAGGAGTCTACTACCACAAACCTATCCTGTCAGTCCTGCCAGGCCCTATGGTGACCCCAGGCATGAACATGACCCTCCATTGTGTCTCACACATTAGATATGACATGTTCATTCTGACTAAGGAAAATCAGAAATTCTCCACCTACATGGTTTCACAATATACACGGAATGAGCAGTTCCAGGCCCTGTTCCATGAAGATCCTGTAACAACCAGTCACAGTGGAACATTCGGGAGTTACGGATAGTACAACAAAACTCCACAGGTGTGGTCAGAACCCAGTGAGCCCCTGGAAGTACATGTCTCAGGTGAGGAAGACCCATCTTGAGACCCCAAGCCTTTACCATGAACCTTGCTCCTAGGTGAGTGCCAGCTGGGAGGAGGGCTGAGGGCTCTCTTAGCTCCTGAGCCAGAGTCCCACAGAATGAGAGACAATGACCCCTGCAGGGTAGGATAGGAGGGGACAGGGGCATGTAAGAACAAGATCCTCAACCACCTGTGAATCTTCCCTCCAGGGTGGTCAAAGAAGCCCTCCCTGCTGACAGAGACAGAACCTATTCTGTCTGCTGGAGCAAACGTGACCCTCCAGTGCAGTTCTGACATCAATTATAACAGATTTTATCTGTTTAGAGAGAAGGACACTGGCCTCTCCCACAGTCCTGGCCGACAGATGCAGGCTGCTCTTTTCCAGGCCAGCTTCCCACTGGGCCCTGTGAGGGTCAGCACTGGAGGCCGGTACAGGTGCTATGGTGCACACAGCCTCTCCTCTGAGTGGTCAGCCCCCAGTGAGCCCGTGGACATCCTGATCACAGGTGAGGAGCCCAGTGGGCCCAGTGAGGGTCAGCACTGGAGGCCGGTACAGGTGCTGTGGTGCACACAGCCTCTCCTCTGAATGGTCAGCCCCCAGTGAGCCCGTGGACATCCTGATCACAGGTGAGGAGCCCAGTGGGTCCAGTCAGGAAGAGATTCTCACAAGGCCTTGCCGAGATTCCCCCAGGGAATGGTCATCAAGATGAGGGTTGGGGAGGTAGGAAGGAAGAAACAGACAGGGGAGCAGGGGAGGCAGAGTCAGAGAAAACAGACAGACCCAAGTCCTCAGGGACAGACCCTGGTGGGATCTCAGCTGAGAACAAGATGGCAGACCTTCACCATCCCTCTTCTCTAGACAGCTCCCTGTCACACCCTCCGTCTCAGTGCAACCAGGCCCCACAGTGTCCTCAGGAGAGAACATGACCCTACTGTGTCAGTCACAGACCCAGCTGGTCAGTTTCCTTCTGACCAAGGAGGGAGCAGCCCATCCACCCCTGTGTCTAAAATCAGTGTTCCAAGGTCATCAGCACCAATGAGAATTCTCCATGAGTGCTGTGACCTCAGCCCTCGCTGGGAACTACTGGTGCTATGGCTCTCACAGCTCAGCCTGTTGTCACACCCCAGTGGTCCTGTGGAGCTTGTGCTGTCAGGTAAGGAGTCCATCACTTCTCTGAGCTGAAGGTCCTCCATTAAGAATGTTCTCTGCTGGGATGGGAGTGAGAGCACCTGAGGGAGGGGATTCCCCTGCAGGAGCTGCAGGTCAACATTCACAGAGCGCCCACTCCATCTTTTCAGTGGAATGCAGGTTTGAGGTGGCAACAGGATGGCTATAGTAAGGGCACAGAGCAGATGTAGGACAGTGCAGAGACAGGACTCCAGGGTCAGCCTCCATCCTGTGCCCTCTTCCTGCTCTCATCCTTCCATGCCTATGAGACCCCAACTGTCAGTGTAGTCAGGTCCACAGTGCCCCAAGAACAGGAAGTGACACTGCTCTGTTAATATAGGAGTCTGAGGGGCTGGAGAGATGGCTCGGTGGTTAAGAGCACAAACTGCTCTTGCAGAGGACCCTGTTTCCATTCCCAGCATCCACGTGGTGGTTAAGAACCATCTTCTACTCCAGTTTCAGGGGAATCCGATACCCTCTTCTGACCTCCATGGCATTGCATGACATGTGTGTACAAACCTACATGCTGACAGTACATTCATGCACATAATAAATAATAAATAAATAAATAAATATTTTTTTAAAAAATACAGGAGCCTGAAAGACATCTTCCTTGTGCAGAAAACAGAAGCTATCCACTCTCTTCTGTTTCTAAGTTACAAAATCATAGCTCAGTACTACCAGACTGAATTATGCATGAGTTGTGTGAATTCAGCCTTCAGGGAGATGCACATTAAAACATTTATACAGAGGTGTGTTCCTGTGCATCCATATGTCTTTCCGGGTTGCACTCCAGGTCATTTTACCTATTTGATGTTACGTTGATGGGCTGTTAGACATGAAGCACAATGGTAACTTGCTGTGGGGGGTGTAGGAGAAACAGCCCTATATTGTCTGACCTTTGTTCTGATATTCCAGAGCCCAGGATGAGCAGCCTTCATTCCTGAATCATCAGATGGTGAATCTATGGAAACTCACATCCAGGGAATTAGCACACATGAACCTATACCTAGACTCAGCAGAGAGTGTAGGAAAGCCTCAAAATTTAACTGGGAGGTGGTTTTTCTCAGTAATCCTGATTTCTAAGGATTCAGATGACTTTATTCCATAGTGACTCAGACACAAGTATTGAACTCACAGAACACAAGGGCCTAGAAATCCAATACAGTGACCAGAGGAAATCTGCTACAGCAGGGAAACTGTTGAGTGCAGATCTTCATGAAGTTCTGTCATCAGAATAACATGTGTTTATAGGGAATAAGCACATGGAGGGCAGAGGAAACACTCAGTCTCTTAAACATTTCTCACATCCTACTCCTCTTTTCTGTCTCTCAGGAGCATCTGAGACCATCAGCCCATCACAGAACATGTCAGACCCCAAGACAGGTGAGTAGGGAGAATTCCCAGTTACAGGACTGGACACAGAGGCTTCAGTCCATGGGAGGGATGTGCCCTGGGTGGACATCAGGTCATCTTGTTAGGACTTTAGTTTGCCCTGACCTCTTTTTCTATATCCACAGCATCACAGTCCCAGGATCACACAGTGGAGAATCTCATCAGGATGGGCATGTCTGGCTTGGTCCTTTTGATACTTGGGATGCTGCTGTTTGAGGTTCAGCATGGCCAGAGAAAGACCAAAGATACACTCAGGACATGGACAGGAGACAGAAGTTCTTCCTTAATGGAAACAGAGTTTGAGAATTAAATCTGATAATCCCATCATGAAGCAAGAGGGAAAATGTTACCAGCCTGTGCTGAATACCTTTAGTGTCAACTTGACACACCTGGGTTGAGGGAGCCTCAGTTGGGGAATTGGCTCCATTGGATCAGACTGTGGCCACATCTGTGGAGTATTCTCTTGATGGTCGAGCAGTGTGGGAGGGCCCAACCCACAAGAGTGGTGCCACCCTGGGCAGGTTGTTGTGTACTGTATAAGAAGGCAGGCTCTGTGGCTGTGAGGTTGGAGTTATCCTCCCAGCTGGGATTAAAGGTGTGGTCTTTGGCTTGATTAGATCTAGTGGCTGTGGGGGCGGAGTTATCCTCCCAGCCGGTATTAAAGGCACGCTTGTGTGACTCTTGAGATTTGAGATCTCCTGAGCCCAGCGGCAGGAAGAGGGG
>VZQC01005525.1:1518430-1613495 GCA_009823505.1 Rhizomys pruinosus
GGAATCCAGGGAACTGCTCAGTCCGCAAGGCTGGATGTCTCAGGAGTCCCAGTCTAGTGCTGAAGGCCCGAATGGATTCCAGGAGATCTGCCAGTCTCAGTACACGCTGGGATCTGAAAGGTTGATCACAGCAGCAAGACAAACTCACCAGATGAGAGAAGCAAGGCGCAGGAGGAAAAAAGGGACCAGCTCCCGCTGCTGTGGCCTTAAATACTGCCTGCCGGCAGAAGGTAACACCCACATTTGGGATGGGCCATCCGGGTTGAGGTAGTCCAATCAGAAGACCCTTTTCTCTTATTTGTTCCTTAGTCCAGTCAAGTTGACACCCAGGATTAACCATCACACTCCCCAAGCCACATCATAGTCAAAATGCTAGATGCCCAAAACAAAGATAAAATTCTGAAGGCCACAAAAGAAAAACAAGTCACATACAAAGGGAAACCCATCAGCAGTACAACTGACTTCTCGCCACAAACCATGAAAGCAAGAAGAACATGGAGCAAAGCATTCCCAGTGTTAAAGGACTATGGATGCCAAGCCAGAATACTTTACCCAGCAAAAATGTCAATTATAGTTGAAGGAGAGAGAAGAATCTTGCAAGACAAAAACAAGATGATAGAATACATGTCCTGAAAACGAACTCTCCAGAAAATGCTTGAAGCAATGCAAAGGGCAGAAGAGAGAAGCAACTATCCTCAAGCACCTAGGAAAAGAAACTAATAAAAATATAAATATAAGAGTAGAATCAGAGACTAAAAGTCCAAATGGATAATAAGGTGAAAGGAAAAAAACATCCAGTTTTCAATTATAACCCTAAATATTAATGGGCTGAACTCCCCCAATCAAAAGGCATAGACTGGGAGAATGGATTAGGAAACAAAATCCATCTATATGAAGTCTGCAAGAAACCCATCTCGATTTCAAGGACAGACACCAACTTAAGGTGAAGGGATGGAAAAAAAATATTCCAAGCAAATGGTACTAAAAGAAAGCAGGTGTCACTATCCTAATATCAGACAAAATAGACTTCAAAGCAAAAGAAATCAAAAGATACAAAGAAGGCCATTATATCTTCATTAAAGGAACGATCAACAATGAATATATCACAATCATGAATATATATGCACCAAATGCTGGCGCATCAAACTTTGTAAAGAAAACTCTTCAGGATCTCAAGGCTCAGATTAACCCCAGCACACTAATAGTAGGGGACTTCAATACCCTACTAAGTCCTTTACACATATCAACAGGACAAAGGATAAACAGAGAGACATCTGAACTTAATGATACAATACACCAAATGGACCTCACAGACATCTATACAATATTCCACCCAAACTTACCAGATAATACACTTTCTATTCAGCACCCCATGGAACATTCTCCAAAATAGATCATATACTGAGACACAGGGAAAAACTCAACAAATACAAAAAGATTGAAATAATCTCATGCATTCTTTCAGACAACAGTGCAATAAAACTCAATATCAACACCAGAATAAGGCCTACAACCTACAAGAACACATGGAGACTAAACAACACTCTTCTGAATAATGAATGGGTAAAGGAAGAAATGAAGAAAGAAATAAAAACATTCCTGGAACTGAATGACAATGATAATACAGCGCAGCAAAACCTATGGGACACTTTAAAAGCAGACCTAAGAGGAAAGTTTATAGCTCTAAGTGCCTACATTAAAAAAACAGAAAGAGCACAAGTGAACGATCTAACACTCCAGCTAAAAGTAGTTGAGAGAAAACAACAAATGAACCCTAAACTCAGCAGACAAGAAGAAATAACAAAAATCAGAGCAGAGATCAATGAAATAGAAANATAATAAAGGAAGCAACATCCATCTTTCAATTATAACTTTAAATATTAATGGGCTAAACTCCCAAATCAAAAGTCATAGACTGGGAGAATGGATTAGAAAACAAAACCCATCTATATGCTGTCTACAAGAAACCCATCTCAATGTCAATGATAGGCACCAACTTAAGGTGAAGGGAGGTCTCCTACTTTGTCTTCCATTGCTGTGACAAAACACGCTGACCGACACCAACTTGGGGAGGAAAGAATTTATTCAGCTTATATCTCCCGGGTCACAGTTCTCACTCAGGGAGCCCAAGGCAAGAACTCAGGGCAGGAACCTGGAGGCAGGAGCTGAAGCACAGGCCATGGAGGAGTGCTGTTCACTGGCCTGCTCCCCTGGCCCATGCCCAGCCTGACCTCTTATACAGTACACAACAACCTGCACAGGGTGGCACCACCCAAAGCGGGCTCCCACATTGCTCAACAATCAAGACAATACTCCACAGATGTGGTAATAGGCCAGTCCAATGGAGCCAATTCCCAAGTTTAGGCTCCCTCAACCCAGGTGTGTCAAGTTGACAATAAAGCTATCTAGCACAATTAACCCCTTGTCAACTTGACACACAAAACTCATCACTATTAAACAACCACCTTTCCAGTTCTTATCCCCAAAGTATGATGTTAACATTAATCACAAACTAAGACAGTACAAACTTAAACGCCCCATAGTCCTTAAAATGTCCCAACACTTAAAAGTTCACAATCTATTAAAAGTCTCTTATCTGTGGGCTGCTGTAAAATCCAAAACGAGTACTGTCTTATTTCAAAGGGAAGAATCAGGCACACTCAAACAAAACCTAAGTCCAGCAAGTACCTCAAGGCTGGACACCTGGGACTCACTCATGATCTTCTGGGCTCCAAAGGGTTTCGGCAGCTCCCCTTCTATGCTCTGCCATCAACAGCACATACAGCTCATCTCGCAGGCCCAGGCCAACTCCATTCCACACCTGCCGCCGCTCTTGGTGATCATCCCAAGGTCCTGCATCTCCAAAAAGCTTGGGTCGCCACTGAAACTGAGGTTGCACCTTTACCAATGGTCTCTTCTGATCTCTCCTTGTGCAAAGCCTCAGCTTCTCTCCATGACCCCTGCAATCCTGGGGTCTTCACTACAACCGAGGTGCACTTCCACCAATGGTCTTTCCTGACCTCTCACAGTGCCAAGCCTCAGCTGCTCTCTGTGACCCCCTCAAAATTCAACACCAGAACCATATAGGAGACTCTTACACACTACCAAGTCCTTCTTCTGGCTTGAGATGGAGGCTCAGGCCCCTTCTGGAACACAGCTTCTGTGTGCTGACCCTGAAGAAATTCTTCCCAGAAGATTTCACCACAGTGATGCTGGTCTCTTATTACTTACAGCTGATTTTTCAGCCCCAGCTAACCAGCATCAATTGTCATAGTACAACAAAGATTTCCCTTCAGGTTCTGGACTCTTGTTACTTACAGTTGATTCTTCAGCCCCAGCTGACCAGAACCCACAAATTAAATAGTCCTGATGATCTCTGCTCCCCTTTGAAACTAGAAACTTCATAAGCCAGGCCTCCATCTTTTACAAATCCTTCAGCAAAACTGCTCCAAGCTCCACAGCAACAATCTTTAGGCATTCAATGATCTTCCCAGCCTAGTTCCAAACGCCTAGACAATTCTTCCCCAAAACACCAAGGTCAGGTCTGTCACAGCAATACCCCACTCTTCTGGTACCAATTTCTGTTCTAGTTTATCTTCCATTGCTGTGACAAAACACTCTGTCCGACACCAACTTGGGGAGGAAAGGGTTTATTCAGCTTACATCTCCTGGGTCATAGTTCTCACTCAGGGAGCCCAAGGCAAGAACTCAGGGCAGGAACCTGGAGGCAGGAGCTGAAGCACAGGCCATGGAGGAATGCTGTTTACTGGCTTGCTCCCCTGGCCCATGCCCAGACTGACCTCTTATATAGTACACAACAACCTGCACAGGGTGGCACCACCCATAGTGGGCTGGGCCCTCCCACATTGCTCAACAATCAAGACAATACTCCACAGACATGGCCACAGGCCAGTCCAATGGAGCTAATTCCCCAGTTGAGGCTTCCTCAACCCAGGTGTGTCAAGTTGACTGACACTACAGCTATTCAGCACAGGATGGATAAAGTATTCCAAGCAAATGTTACCAAAAAGAAAGTGGGTGTGGCTATTCTAATATCAGACAAAATAGACTTCAAATAAAAAGAAATCAAAAGAGACAAATAGGGTAATTACATCTTTATTAAAGGAACAATTGACAATGAAGATTTCACAAACATGAATATATACGCACCAATCACTGGTGCACCAAACTTTGTAAAGACAATTCTTCAGGATGTCAAGGCACAGATTAACTCCAGCACACTAATAGTAGGGGAGTTCAATACCCCATTAAGTCCCCTAGACAGATGAACAGGACAAAGGATAAACAAAGAGACATCTGAACTAAATGACACAATACACAAAATGGACATCTATCGAATCTATCTATCTATCATCTATCTATCACAGACATCTATTGAATATTTCACCCAAACACCAGAGAATACACTTTCTACTCAGCACCTCATGGAACATTCTCCAAAATAGAACATATACTGAGACTCAGAAAAAAACTCAACAAATGTAAAAATATTGAAATAATCTCATGCATTCTATCAGACCACTGTGCAATAAAACTCAATGTCAACACCAGGATAAACCCTACAACCTACAAGAACACATGGAGACTAAACAACACTCTCCTGAATAATGAATGGGGTCAAGGAAGAAAGAAAGAAAGAAAGAAAGAAAGAAAGAAAGAAAGAAAGAAAGAAAGAAAGAAATGAAAACTTTCCTGGAATTGAATGACAATGATAAAACAACACAGCAAAATCTATGGGACACTTTAAAAGCAGTTCTAAGAGGGAAGTTTACAACTCTAAGTGCCTACATTAAAAAAACAGAAAGAGGCAGACGCCATATTCTGGTCCTAATCAGGGCACAGAACCAGCCTGCCACTGCTCCAGGAAGGTAAACTTAGGGCATTGACCCCCTGGTGCAGGACAAATGATTTGCTGAGTTGTGGCAAAGGGGCCAGAGGCTGGCGGACCTAGACTGGACTCCTAAATCCCGACAGAGCGTAGCTGCCCTCCTAGGTGGCCCCACGCCCCCCCCCCGCCCCGTAGTCGCAAGTGGGAGGGGATCCTGGGTTTGGAGTCAGGCGCAGAAGAGCCATATTCTGGTCCTGAGCAGGGCACAGGACCAGCCCGCCACTGCTCCAGGAAGGTACCAGGGCATGGGCTAAGTCAAGGATACCCCCCCCAACAACTGGAATTGAGGAGAGAGTATCCAGTGGATTAAGAGAACATTCAAAACAGGAAAGGAAGAGACTTCCAGTATCCAATATATAAACAAAAGTGGAAGCCTGAAAACTAGACAAGACAACACTCCATAAACAAGGAGGAGAGAAGGAAGGGGGGGAAAAAGGCATTGGAAGGAGGCAAGTAAAATAAAACAAGCTTTCAGCCTTCAACAAACTGAAAAGGCATTTGGGATTTGAATCACAAAAGGGAAACCCACATGCCAGGGAGACGATGAAGAGACAACTTGGGAAATGTGCAGGATAATTCCGTACGAAGCTTTACCAACCTGGTAGGAGACACCTACAATCGGATCCCCCTGGAGGTGACCCCAGAAACAGACCTTAGAGGACTAATTGCAGACCTATGCAGAGAAATTAAAGAACATAAAGAAGAATTCAGAGAAGTAAAGAGAGAGAATGAAAACCTCAAAAAGGACCTAGAGGGATACAATGACAAACTAAAGGAAGAATTCAGAGAAGTAAAAAGAGAGAATGAAAAACTCAAAAAGGACCTAGAGGGATACAATAACAAACTAAAGGAAGAGATTGACAAACTCCAGAAAGAATGAGAGAGAAAAAAAAAACAAACACCTTAAGGAAGTAGAAACACTGAAAAAGGAGGCCAACCAACGAAGTAAGGAGCACCAAGAAGAGATTGAGAAACTCATAAAGGAAATGGATATATTAAGGAAATCACAGGATGGAATGAAAAAGGAACTAGAACACTTATCCAACCAAGAAAAAAGGAAAGGAAAAGCCTCAGAAATAGNGGGAGAGGGGCATGGGTGTATATTCGATTGGTGCATATTTAATAGACGTGAGTTCAACAAGTATCCAGTTTTGCCCAGACTCAGTCTACAAGATATATGGCGTTTTAGGACTTAGTAAAATTAAATATGTGTATATTAAACAACAATGATTTAAAGGCTGATAAAAACGGTAATGCATCTAAGTTAATTGGTGATATAAATTGCCGTTGTCCACATTAGCTTTAATGAAAAACTGTATAACAATTACTTTGGGATTGGCATAAACAAATGTTCTCTATAATTTTGCTGTCATATAGTATCACCTTGTAGCAATCTCTTTCGCCTATAGGATGATTTAATTTAAAAATGAAGTTTGTTTCCCAAGTTAATCACATACAGTAATCCAAAACAGCATGGGTGAATTTGATGAAATCTCTGCCTTGATTCCACCCTATAGGTTTGTATAATACAACTGCTTTTTTGAGACTCATGGGTCAAAAATAAAAACCTAAAATAAAAAATAGATATGAAAACTTTTTGTCAAAAAACCTTGCAATCCAAATCTTAAAACTAACTACGGAAAAGGATTTGTATGTTCCAACAGGCCAGAGTACCACCAACTTAATGGCTGAGAAAGAAAGTGCAGATTTTCAGTGAGTAGGATGTACCAGAAAGGGCCAGCAGAAGGATTGACTCCTCTGGGCATTGAAGGGAAGAAATGCCTCAGATTGCTGCAGAAGCTTTATTTTTTTAAGTAATGCAACAGATTAATTTCTAGGAACTTTAAAAAATACAATGACTGAGTTACTCTAGTATTCTATACAGAGAATAAAGTGAAATAATTTAATATTCTGGTAAAAAATCAACTTTCACTTATCAACATTCAAGTACATAAACATCTTCATAAAGATGATTATCTATCACTTCATACAGCTTACATACATAACCTTAAAACGTTCAGTCTATCCATTCTCTGTTATATAAATCAGTTCCTTTATTTTTGTTACAAGGAATTCTGTATGATAGAATGAGTGAATCTAAGTCCAAATTTTTAAATAAGATAAAAGGGGAGTAACACTGCTATTTTAATTCTGCATCAGTGATATTGCATCCAAGAAAAATAAGGCAAATATAAGTATATTCCTTATGTCTGCTGACAATAAATAGCTATTATTTACCGATTCACTATTATTTACCTAACTTAAAAATCCTAACTAAAACCCACAATTTACATCAAGCATAGAACCAAGAAAATACTATCAGAAGGATAGTTCATGATCTTTAATTGACTCCTTTTTCCTACTAAATACAAAGTATCTTTCTTTATTTATAATAAATTATGTATGTCTAAATATTGATCATTTTCTCTGCCTTCTGCCATTTCTCCCTGATTTTCATGTGCTTAGGTTCTAACCACAGTATGAATGCGTTCCGTTTCTAAGATGGTCCCTATGAATAGAATGCAAGTAGAGTTACCTCTCCTAGGCTTAGAAAATTAAAATTAAAACCTTCAACACATGATATCCTTTAATCTATTCCACCCCAAAGGCCATCTACAGGTGGTGGTGGTCTGAATGAGAATGATCCCCATAGACTCCAAGTACATCAATGCTTAACTCCAGTTGGCAGCACTGTTTGCAGAGGTTTAAGAAGTTTGGGCTTGCTGGAGGAAACACATTTCTGGGTGGGAGATTTGACAGTTTATAGCCTTGTCCAACTTCCGGTTTGTCTCTCTGCTTCCTGTGAATGCTTGAAGAAGTGATCTGTCATTTTTCTATTCTGGCTGTCTCTTGCACATCCCCTCCCTGCATGCTGGACTCTTACTTTTCTGTAACTATAAGCCAAATAAACTCTTCCTTCTATAATTTGCCTCGGCCATGATGTTTTATCACAGCTTCAGAAAAGTAACTAATACAGAGGTGAATTTTCAGACAGAGAAAAGGGGAGACTCGACATTCAAGGCATATGCTCAAATGATAATGGGAAAATCACATAGGAAGGCATGCTAACTGCAGTCTGACACTTGAATACGAAATGAGTTTGAGTGTGTTGAGACATGGGTGTCATGGTTTACTTATTGTGACAGCTAAACATGGTCCTGTCAAATAAAATAACCTATCTCTAGCCATGAATATATTTTCGGTTCTACTGAAAGACAAATATGAGAACTACTATTTATTCATTCAAAGCTAATTTAATATGCATAATTTAAGAGATGCTAAAAGTTGTTCCATGATCCTCTCATGTCTCTCACCCTGACTGCTCTTCTCCCTTCTTGCTTATTTGTAGTTGCCCAGTCAATAGTTGTTAATCTATAAAAATAATCCTCCCTTTTCCAAGAACAAAATCTGATTATCTGCTCTGAAAGCGAGTGGGATGCTTGGCTGACCTCTTTGCTAGCATTTTATAAAAAAATCATGCATTTGTTTACCAAAATAGACTAGCCTTTTGGTGTTTTTCTCATTTTCAGCATGTGAATGAAAGTTTGGCTTTCACGATGTGTACAACTGTCACCTAAAATGTGCTCAAGTCACTATGCTGTTTTGAAGTATAATAAGAGAATCTCCACTGTCTTCAAGAAGCTTAGGATCTACACAAACACAGCTGTTTAGTAGTTACTTTTATATTAGCATTACATATAAATTGTTATACAATCACAGAGTAGGCAATTAATTTCCCCAGAGCTCTCTGTTAAAGGTACTTGACAAAAATAAATCCTGGAAAAGTAGTGTCTTTAATAGAGAAGAAATTGCCTACAGAATGACATGCAGCTACCCAAAACAGAAGTACTTCAGATGAAAGTCAAATTAGCACCTCCTCAAAAATGTAAAACAAAAAACAAAAAAACAAACAAAAAACCCAAAGTCAACGTCTTTCCAACCCTACTCTCCTGAACCCAAAACTGTACAAGCTATGAAAGAAGTCATCTCTAACTCTTACTCTTCCTTATTCACACTGCTTTTATAATAACCATCTTATCACTAATGTATATCAAATGTATCTCTGAATATTCCTTGCCCAGGTCTCAGTCCAAGCTACCATTTTTTCTCATTCAGATTATTTAATAACTCTATAGGTAATCTAATTTAATAGAAACTATCTCCTAATTCCCATTTTTTAAAATTAGCCATATTGTCAGAAACATCTCTTTAAATGGCCCAAATGCACGGTTCTTCATTCTTTGAATCTTCAGCTCTTCTCACTGTGCATTAGACTGTTTTTCCTAAAAGATGTGATAAGACTCTGTACTCTTTGAAGATGCTGCCTGGCATCAACTCAAATACGATCTAAGCTTCTGTCTCCACCTTTGCTAAATTGTACTGTTTTATGTCTTCAAGAAGGCAAGAGTATCACTTATTCTGTTAACACCCACATGTTGCTCCCTCTGCTTTGAACAATCTATTTCTACCCCACCATTGCTCCACATTCATCATTTAACTAGTTCCCACATGTCTTCTACTTGGTATGCACCAAATTAGAATTAGATGGTATGGAAACAAATGGCCCAGGTTATCCATTAAATAACCAAATACTAGCCATAAAATTTTAAAAGAATATGGGGCTGGAGAGATGGCTCAGTGGTTAAGAGTGCCAACTGCTCTTGCAGAAGACCCGAGTTTGATTCCCAGTTGTTAAAGACAGCTAAGAACTGTCTCCACGTTTGCTAAGTAGCAAAAAAATAAAAATGTTTGTTTGCAGCCTGATCTGCTGTTTATTAAAACAGTGTTCCGAGAGTTGTAAACAATTTAAGCCAGGTAACATTACTCACAAATCATAGCACATCTAGGTCAGCACTGCTTTTAGGTTCTCATATCTCTGATATTTTTTTTTTTTCCAAAATGAACCATTATGGTAGAAATGGTCTCAGGATATGGCTTCTGATGGAGGTAGTTTCTAGCCACAATTGGCTCTAAAGTGTTTTCAAATGTGGCCAGTGCAACTGTGAAATTTTTAATGGTGTTTCATTTTGATTAATTTAAATGTCAGGAGGTAGCTATGGCTAGGGGGCACCATTGCTTTAGATTACCTCAAATGGCATTACTAAATGCTCCATTACTCTTTTTTTATTCTCCTTTGAAAAGACTCATTAAACTTACACTCAGTATTCAAAAAAGTAAATCTATTATGTTCCTATCTATTTTAGATATTCTCAGAGCTTAAATTCACAAGTTTTACCATCTATACTAAATCTGAAGGTGGAAAGGTGACTCAATAGAGCTATGAAGTTTGCTGACAGAACTTTAAACTTCATGCATTTTCTAATGCACAAACACACTCATGTCACTCCCTTAACTTTCCAATTGTTTTTCAGGATCTTTAGGATTCAGTCCAATAAAAATCAATGATCTAGAAGGTTCCTCATGCTAAGTTCCTGTCACATGTTTGACCTCATTTTCCTCCTTCACAATCTTTCCCAGCATGCTTAAGCCAAGCAGAACTCTTTCAGAGTTTTGCCACAAAACACCAAGAATACTGCTGCCCCAGGGCCTTAGCACAAATGCTTTTCTCAGAGCTGGCTTCTCAGTGGTGTGTTTGTTGGATATAGTCTTAATTCTTCTTGTAAAGACCCAGGGTAAATAATGTCTTAGGCAAAATAGATACATAATGTCTCTCTCCTGTAAAAGTGCAGAAGTCAGTCTTTGATGAGTGTCATATTTCCACTATCAATAGAGACTAATTGTGATATCCTGCTTTCTTCAAAGAGTCTGTTCACCTAGTCAAAGTAATGTACCAATTCAAACAAGCATTTAAGCAAGAAGAGATTAAGAAAGTTAAATTCACATTTCAAATATAACATAATAATTAGATATCATATCCATTAACATCCCTGGACAAATCTTTTGTCCTATTGAACTGTTCTTAGCAATAATGACACTAATAAAAATATCTACAACCATGCTGGTGAAGGATTTCTAATACTATGACATTAGAATTCTACAACTTCACTAATATGGCAGTTAGATGATAAAAAAAATTATAAGGATGTAATTACTAGGGATTTTCACAATATGTTTGCTAACAAATATCAACATGTACTCTGCCTTTAGCACAAAAAATTATTTTCCCCATTGCCAATAAGGTAACAACGAAAAGCTGAGACATTTAGTGGATCTATTAAATTCTCCAAGCATTTTGTTTTATGTTCATTTTTCTCCACCACATCTGGAAGTGGCTAGACAATGCACCATATTTTAAAAGATAATTAGCATGCAATGGTGAAGTTGGAAAAAGATAATAAAGCAAGCTTTCATTATGAAAGACAGAGTAAATACTATAGTCAATGTTACATAACCATTTTTGTTCTTGAAGAATTGCAGACTCCAGACCTAGTTATGAAGTCCTTTCTTTGGTAGATGAACTATCATGACATCATTCTAGTCTTAGAGAATGATTTCCTTACCATTGTCCTCCATGGTCTCGGGATTTCAACCCAGGAAATTGCTCTTTGTTTAATATTTTTCGTGCATGCTGGAAATGGACTTAGTCAAATGTGTTCATCATGCTATCCAAAAGAAAATGTGTAAGCTTTAATCAATTATTAGAATAAATCTAGAAAGTCTTTCACAGTACTTATATCTTCTAGAGAACTGCAAATGTTTTCTTCTAACAGTTTCAGCATTTCAGGTTTCATATTGAGGTCTTTGATCCATCTGGAGTTGACTTTAGTAAAGAGTGATAGATATAGGTCTAATTTCATTCTATATGTGGAGATCCAGGTTTCCCGTCATCATTTGCTGAATATGGTGTTCTCTTTCCAATAAATGTTCTTGGAAACTTTGTTAACCTTTGGGAGGCTGAAATTGCATTCATTCATGTTGGGTTCTTCTATTTTGTTCAGTTGATCTACATGTCCATTTTGTACCAATCTCAAGCTGTTTTATGATTATAACTCTAATTTAGTTTGAAATCTGATATGTTAATCCCTCCAACACTGTTCACTGGGCTCAGGATTGCTTTGGGGTTCTCTGTATTTCCAAATGAATTTCAGGATGGTTTGTTTTATTTCTGGGGAAAATGTTATGGGCGTTTTGATTGGATTTTATTAACTCTGTATATTGATTTTGGTAGGATTATTATTTTCACAATATTAATTCTAACAATCAGTGAGAATACGTTTTTCTTTTCCTATTTCTTCAACTTATTTCTCCAAATATTTAAACTTTTCATTTTTAAGAGATTTAATGCTTTTGGTTAAGTTCATTCACAGTTACTTTACTTCACTGAAGCTATTGTGAATGAGAATGTTTCCATAGTCTCTGTCTGCTTTAAAAGGAGTATCAAAAATGGGCTTGAACCACTCACAAATTAAGGTAAACAATTGACAAATGGACATCATTAAATTAAAATCTTCTGTACAGAAAAGGAAACAACCAATCCAGTGGAGAGAAAGCCTACAGATTTTGAGAATATCTTTACTAGCTATAGATCTGATAGAAGATTAATACCCAGAATATATGATGAACTAAATAAAATCAAGAAAACATAATGCCCAATTAAAAATGTGCTGTGGATCTGAACAGAGAGTTCTCAGAAGAGGAAATAAAAATGGCTAAGAAATACTGAGCTACAGATAACCTGGTGGTTAAGAGTACTGACTACTCTTGCAGAGGACCTGAGTTCAGATCCCAACATCCACGGGCATTGCATAATACAGGTGCACTTACATATATGCAGGCCATACATTCATAAAACATAGATAACAAATTACATCTTTTTAAAAATATTTAATAGCCTTAGCATTTATGAGAATGCAAATTAAAATTACTTTAAGTTTTCATCTTTACTCCACTCAGAATGGCTAAGATGAAGAGAACAAATGATACTAAATGCTGGCTAAGATGTGGGGGAACAGGAACTCTTATTCACTGCTGATGGGATTGCAAACTGGAACAGCTACTAGGGAAATTAGCATGGAGAACTACTTCTAAAACACTAAAAATAGTTCTACCATGGGATCCAGCTATAACACTCCTTGGCATGTACCCAAAGGACTCAATATCCTATCACAGAGATGCTTACTCAGCTGTTTCTTGATTCTCTTTTCATAATAGCTAGGAAATGGAAACAACCTAAATCTACCTTGGCTGATGAATGAAAATGCTATACATTTACCCAATGGAATTCTATTCAGGAGTAAAGATGAATATGAAGACTATATTCATGTATGATGCTCACAAAATTTTAAAAATGAAAAGAGTAACACTAAATAAGCAGTATTTATTTCTATTTTCTGACTATTTGACTCTGTCAAACAAGGGCCAAAATTATGAATTTAAAAATCTTTGGCGACGGGCTGGAGAGATGGCCTAGTGGCTAAGAGCACTGACTGCTCTTGCAGAGGACCCGGGTTCGATCCCCAGCACCCACATGGCAGCTGAGAACCGTCTGAAACTCCCAATTCCAGGAGAATTCCAGTTCCAGGGGAATCCGACACCCTCTTCTGACCTCCGTGGCATTGCGCGACACAGGTGCACAAACCTACATGCAGACAGTACATTCATACACATAAATAAAAACATAAAAAAAATCTTTGGTGACAAAATGATGTTATAATGACAATAGATGTCAAGAAAACATTTGGAATTCAAAAATAAGAATAAATATAGAATATAAACATCACAATGCTCATTTTGAAAAATTAAAAGTAATTTCAAACAAAGTATGTAGATGTGATATAGACAAATGTTGAAAAAGGAAAAATAAAATAAATATAAAAATACAACCAAAAATCAAAGGTATATTTTTTTTTCATAATACCAACAGAATACACAAATCATTTAAGCATTTAAAAATGAGTGGGAACAAAAATGGGACAAGTAGAAGAGTAAGAAAGAGATTAGAGAATCAAATAAGGAAGATAATTATATAGCATTTTCTTCTTGTAAGCATATGAAAATTAATTCAAATTTCAATGGATGACTTTCTTGTAAAAATATATAATATATATTTATACATATATGTTAGCAGTCTATAACACTCTGTCTTCTTTCTTGACTTTATGGTTTCATTGTATTCTTCATCTGGTGTGTGTGTGTGTGTGTGTGTGTGTGTGTCTGTGTGTCTGTGTCTGTGTAATTTTGAACTGATTGGTACTGGTAGTTGATTTGTCTTGTTCACTAGCTGTTTTTCTAGTGATTATACCAGTGCCTAGCACAGAGTAGGCATAGAAAAAACTATTTATTCAACCTACGAAACAAGTTCCATTATGTATTTTTCTTTCCCACCAAGTTCCAAATCATTCAGAATACTTGCTGACTAATTTAAAAGCCTTGATTTTGCAAACAATTTCCACAATGAGGCATGGAATTAAATCAGGGATATATATTTTTCAATTAAAAAGAAATCTTTATATTAAATCTTACTTTCTTCCCATATATAACATGAGGACAATTTGTAAGAGGCTAAAACAAGCTACTAACAATCCGAGGTTGGAAATCTCCACTTATATAGGGAAAGAAATCCCATTAAATGAGAAAATTAGTATTGTAAGGATCATTTTTTTCCAGATAAAAATAGAACTACCATTAAAGTCTCATAGAAAGCATACTTCTAATAAGAATTCTACCAACAGTGCCTTCCAAAAGAATGCAAGGAAGCTACTGCACATAGTTTCATTATAAATAACCATTAATGTCCACTGTGCAGCATTCTAATGAGTTGCTGTAATATCCTTCAAAGAATTGCAGTGCTTAACTTTCTGAAAAAGGCATTACTTCAAAGTAGGTTATTTTTCCCTCTCATATTACAGTGTGTAAAATTGCTTTTCTTTAGTCCATAGGAAAATAAGATAACACAGATAGACAACTTAATAGAGGCTATTCACCACCCAGTTACACAAAGAAATTGAAAGTAATCACAGTACTTTCTAAATAGAAACTAAGATGGCAGATCCAGTCTTTACACTCCTGTCTACCCACTACGATTTCTTTCAAGGACAGCTGGCAGGTTGCAATCCAGAGAGGATGAGCAAGGTATTGCATATTGATGGAAATCTAAAAGAGAAAAGTGGAACTAACCAGAGTCAAGGTCAAAGCATCAGAAAACCAAATTGAGAATCTTAACCAATGGTAAAGTTGAAAGACTGCCTTGTAAGGGTTTATGTATTCATGGGAACATTTGTACTGTGGAAGACAAGCTAGTTTTCCTTAAAAACTGGGAAGGGGACAGTTTCGTTTTGGTTTTTGTTTGTTTGTATCTATTTTTATTTGTTTGTTTTGTGTACCTTAGTCTGTAGGAACTTTGATACATTAGTAATCCAGGAAGATAGGTACCCAGCACTTCTAACTAAAACAAGAGTGGAACTTAAGGCAGTCCATCCATTTGTCTGGATACCTAGAGACTGGGAAGTAACCCTACATTAAAGGAAAAGAAAAAAGATAGATTCTTAGGGAAATCAAATTCTGGATGAGAAAAATACTACCTCACTACTGTCTTCTCTCATCATCCCCCATATTGTGTTTTTTTTTTTTTTTGAAATTAAACTCGCAAATTATTTTGGAAAACTAAAACATTACAACCTCTATTCAATATACTTCTGAGTTATAAAAATGTAAATGCAATGTATAAAAATATAAAAAAAAATGACCCTAATTACTTACAGGGAACATAACTGTGCTTTTAGAAGTTTTATAAGAATGTACTTAAAATACTTTCCATGTTTAAGTAAATTTACCAAGTTTCTGAATACAGCATCATTGTAAAAGTAACTGTTATTCAAGGTTATCATCAGCAAACTTGGCAAGATAAATTTTAAAATAAAACCACTTATATCACCATCAAAAATAAAATACACTCACAAAATTTTAACCACTGCTAAGATTTAGCCTTAATTAAACTGTGGAGTCACTGACAGTAGTAAATGGAGCACTCTAATGAGGGATACTAGTCCTAGTGAAGTTGGGCATATGTGGGGTGAAGCTACATCTGAGAACATGTCATAAATACTGCTCAACTTCATTGAGAACCCAGAATACTCTAAAATTAATTTCAATATAAAACATTCAAATTCATAGAACAATGGGATTTTTGAAGACTTAAGGAAAGTTACTGAAAAATTATAAATTGTATGCAATGTGCTTTGAACATACTTAAATTCCCTCCCTTTCTAGATCCCCACCAAGACTCAGGATCATTGCAATAGAGGGGGTAGAATGATGTTTGAAGGGAGGGGAACAATAGTAGGTTCAGAGAAGAGGTGAAACCTCCCCTCCTGCAGGGGGCTCATTGAGCTCAACGCAGTAGCTTCAGGAATTCCCTAAAATTGACCAGTTTCACAAGGTCTCTCTTTCCCTGAGCATATATAAGCCCTAAGAACTGATGAGAGCAGCTCTTAGACCAACCAAGTCACCTGGAAAACACAGAGACAAGCTGGAGTTATGAAACATTGTTAGCTGGGAATTGAACCTGGGTCCTCTGCAAGAAAAGCCAGTGCTCTTAACTGCTGAGGCGACTCTCCAGCCTCATATAAAGAATTTTAAGGACTTTATCAAATTTGGTTATAATGTATTTTGGAATTTTAATATATTGCTAATTGTTTTAGCATTAAACACCTTTATATAAATATCAATATTTTGTGTTTATGTATGTATACATACACAAATATACATGTAGTAAAAGCAAAAAAGTCTTGAGAGCTTGCTACTAAAATTTATCAGATATAATCAGAACCGTGTTCAAGTTAAAAGGTATACATATGATATTTTAATTAGGAAAAACTATATAAATTTCAGCAGCTCAGTATTTACTTTCAGAAACTGAAAGCAAAATAAAGAGAGCTAATTATTTAGGACAAAAGCTGATATTAATAAAATTAAAATCTCATTGATTTTTTTCTTTTAAAAATGTTATTATTTTTATTTTATTTGTATAAATGTTTTAACTGTATGTATCTAAGTACAGCCATGTCATGGAATTCCCACAGAGATCAGGAGAGGGTGTCAGATCCTCTAGAACTGGAGTTACAGACAGTTGTTAACCACCACGTAGGTGCTGGGAACGAGACCAGAGCCTTTGCAAGAGTAGCCAGTGTTCTTAACCACTAAACTTTCTCTCTAGCCCTTGATTTATTTTTCAAAATTAGACAAAATCACCTTAAAGATCAAATGGAATAGTCAATACTGATGATGGACAATGAATAATTACATAGTAAAGGTAAGGGATTAGGCTGACAGATGTTCAAATTATTGTAAGGCCCTACCACAGGTTAAATATAATCAGCGTTTATGTGAGGGGAATACTGAAATCCCAGGGTTCTGGGGAATGAGACAAAAAGGGACCCTAGTGTGCATATAAAGTGAAATGCATCTGGGAACTGTGCCCCACACCTGTAGTCCCAATGTTATTCAGGCCGAGACGATTGTAAATTCAAGGCCAGGCTATACTACAAACCCTGACCCTGGCTTAAAAATAAAACAATACGGGGGTCTGGAGAGATGGCTCAGCAGTTAAGAGCACTGACTGCTCTTGCAGAGGACCCGGGTTCGATTTCCCAGCACCCACATGGTAGCTAAGAACCGTCTTTAAGCCAGGTGTGGTGGGGCAGGCCTTAAAGAAAAAAAAAATAAAATAAAAAATAAAAAATAAAATAATAATAATTATAAAAACATAAAACTATGTGCTACTTATTAAAATAAACCAGTGAAATCAAATAGACCTCCCCAAACAGTACCTCAGTGAACACAGTGTCTGAAATCAGGAAGAAAAATATATTTAACCACTGGTTCTGGTACAGCTGGATTTTTCTCCCTTGAACCTCAAATCATAGCATTTGAAAATATTTTTAAAGTTCAAGAAAAGAATAAAAATATTGAAAGCAAATATAAGTCCTTATATAAAATCTAGTGTTTCTAAAACCCATAACTAAGGCAGGAAATGCTTTTTTTTTCAACTTAACACTGCAAATTGAAGTGGAAAAAGGTGAAAGAGTGTTTGATTAAAGCAGTGGGTGTCAAGGTCTGCACTGTGCACATGGAGGACCAAGTACAGCTTTGTTCTAAGGCCTACTGTATACTATGGAATGATTAGTGACATTCTTGTCCTTCACCCACTACTCTTAAGTCAATGTGCCTCCCTACTCTTCTATTAATCAAGAAAAGTATTTCCAATCATTGCCAAATGTGCATCATTGTAATAAGTCCATGTTAAGGATATTGCTCTATCCTATATGACTGTATTAACTTATCAAACCATTTGCAACTGGCTCAGATCATCCCAGAGACAAAATACTGAAGCACAAGAAAAGACAGAGAACAGTATGCACAGTAGAATCTTATTTTTATTTCAGAAAGGAGAAATTATTGTATGTGCTTGTGAGTGTGCTGGTTTTCAACTTTTATATGTTTTAAAGTATATATTAATTATGGCCTTCTTAATTAAAACACAGCATAATATGTGATGGTAAGTTGATGCTTTCTTTTCTGGAAGTTCAAAAAAAAATTTTAGGTTCAGTTTAGAATACACAAATTAAGTAGATCTAACAGTAAAATAATGCCTGTATTCTTTGATCAGCCCTGTCAATGATCCATGTTTTATATTTGGAGATATAACCACAACTGCCTGACAAGATATGCCCACTTATGCAACAGTGACAAAAATATTATGGAAGTAATAAAACTTAAAATCTTAATGCAGGTATAGCATATTTAGAATCAAGAATAAGAAAAGGTAATTTGAAGAGAAAGGGGACATAAGTTTTTGTGGTTGTTGTATGAATTCAACTTGCTCTGTGATGAAGTAGCATGAACTATTTCTGCATTCGATAAGGGTCCAATAAATGTTGTCTCATTTGGGCAGTGACAGCAGAAGGAAGACTTCCTTTTTATTGCATTGGCCATTAATATGGTGTGAACTGGACATGAATCAACCTTGATTGCATGTTTCACATTGACCCACTTGGAAAAATTGCTTTTGATGTTGTTTTTTTTAATGTTTGGAGCTATTAGGTGTCCTGTGCTTGTGTGTTTCTTACAAAATATATCATTGTTGTAGATTCTTAAATAAAACTGACTTGAATAATTTAAAGCTAAATCTTAGAAATCAAGTGTGGTAGCACAGATCTATTTCCTACCATTTGAAAGACTCAAGCAGAAAGGCCAGAAGTCTCAGGAAAGCCTGGGCTATATAGTGAATTTGAAGTCTGCCTGAAGTGGAAGAGACAAGTGCCAATTCATATATAATGGTGAAGCTATCACAACAGCAGATTTCTTCACAGACATGCTAAAGACCAAAGATCTTAGAATGAAGTAAAGAAAATCAGATTAAATCAGTGTACTCAGTAAAGTTTACCTTCAGTTTCAATGGAGAAATAAAAACAAGCATGCCAAAATAAGCACAAAGTAAAATAATTCATGACCAATAATGCAGAATGGCCAAGCATACCGAAATAAAATCATACTTACAGAAGGAGGAAATAAAAGCAGCCACAAGAACAAAAGAGTACATCCCACTAGAAAAGTAGATAAGCAAATACAACTTGGTAATATTCAAAGTAGAAAAAGCCAAACACAACAAAATGAGATAGGAAACATAACATGACTTTAAATAATAATCCTGCCCAGGAATAATGAATATTCTTCTCTCTCTCTCTCTCTCTCTCTCTCTCTCTCTCTCTCTCTCTCTCTCTCTCTCTTTCTCTCTCTCTCTCCACATTGGCTGGTTATGGATTTGTGTTAATCACCTCTTCTGCATAAGGAAACCTCTCTAGAGAGAAATTACAGATGCATTCATTCTAAGTGTAGAGTTTGCATTTAAGATGTAGCACTAAGATTTAAGCATCTCACAGACACTTATTCTCTGTGTTTCACCAGTTGTGGAACTCTGTAATAGTCTCCATCTGTTGCAAAAAGAAGCTTCTTCGTACAGAACATGGAAGACTCTATATTAGGATAGAAAACAGCAGTGAATGAGAGAGGTTGACAAATATCTATATATCACACTGCCGCTTGATTACCACAAATTTTACTCTATGCAATTAATAGAACTATATTTGTACAGGTTCCTGTGTATATATGGTTTGAATATAAAATATTGATAAATTTTTACTCAACTTACTGTCACTAAAATAAAATATTGAGATTATTAACATAAAAAAGAAGCTTCTTTGATGAGGGGTTAAGGTACATTTGTCTGTAAATATGAAGATGCATGTATAGAATAAAGAAATTACATTAGTCTAGGGATTGCTGAAAATGTTTTTTTTTTCTATAGGATCTGTCACCTCTCCAGCCATTATGTATTTGGCTATGTTTACAGTACCACACATAACTTCCCTCCCATGGAGCAGGCCCTAACACATCCATGAATAGGACACCTGTTTCAAACATCTGCCCCTCAAAGTTCAAGGATCATTGCAGAAGACGATGTAGAAAGATCAGGAGCCAGAGAGAGTGCATGACCACAATGAAATGGAGTCTTCCAGATAGCTAGTCATTTACTCACATGATCTTACAGCAATTGTGACAGCATGCACAAATCCTGTGCAAGCCCAAATTGGACAAAATCCCAGCATAGACACAGGGAAGTGGGTAAGGACTCACAACACAAGCTAAGAGATTCTTGGTAATTGATGTCTGCTAGGAGGGGGAAAGACAGTGTTTTACAGGGTTGGGATTGTGGTTGGGTCCAATGGATGGACCCAACACTGAAGGACATTTGGGGACACAAGCCAGACTTTATGGGATATATATATATATTCTTTAAAATGGGCAGGGGTAATGGTGGAAGGCACCAATAGGGGAGGAGATCTAAATACCATCTAACTATATTGTATGAAAATTACAAAATTTCAACAAAAATAACAATAGTCCTAAATTTAGAAAGTCTTAATTCAGGCTGAAGAGATAGTTCAACACTTAAGAGTAGGGACTGTTCTTGCAGAAGACACAGGTTCGAATCTCAGCACCCACATGTTGGATAACAACAGCATAACTTAAGTACCAGGGGATCTGAATCCCTCTTATGTCTTCCACAGGTACTTCATGACGTGTGTACTTCCATACATGCTGGCATGACACATAGAGACGTACATTAAAAATACATAAGTAAAATAAATAAAAAATGTTAATTCTCTAGTTAAAGGACAGTCTGGGTGATTGCTTGTATTTGAAACATGCATTTGTTGCCTTCCAGAATATTGTCCCATTGGGAAAGCCTACTAGACTGAAAGTGAAAGCATTTGCTATATTTTAATTGCTTTTTATCAGTCATCTATTTCAATATTGTGTATGTTCCCATTAAGTGTTAAGTTCAGTGAAACTGGAGCTGTAGCTGTTTATTCACTGATATCTTTCTATATATTGGTGCTAAGGAATAAAATTTATTGAACAGTGTGAGAGATAGTATCACAGGTTACCTGGAAATGTATGTTCATGGGTTATTATCTCTTCTTTTGTTCAAACAAATTTCTAACATCTATCTATCTATCTATCTATCTTGTCTCATACAATAGCATATAATTTAATAATACTAAATAAGTCTGAGAGATACTTTTATAGAATAGAAGTCAAAATTATTCACAGATAATTTAATCTCATGACATTAGGATTTAGAAGTTCTGCCATTTGGGTTGGTTTTAGACAGAACTGAGTGCTTGGATTTTTACAATTTACCACCTATGTGTCCTTCCATATTATATTGAGCATGCAAGATTAACTGTCCATATATATTTTTTAAAAAAATCTATAAGTAGTGACTTCTAGGTTTTTTAAAGGAATTAAATGAAATTATGCAAACAAAAGACTGAAGATAGAGTTTGGTATATGATAGGTTCTCAATAAATGTTATACTTCATAATTTTTATCTTAGCAATAAATTCCCTCAACCCTACTGAAATTGAGCACTTTTGCATCTATGCAATTTTGATGATCAGCACTACTCAACCCAATCCATCACAAATAAAACTGAATGGTACAGTTTGGGGAAAGAGAGCCCAAATACCAAGGTGTTTTGAAATCGTACTTTTAGGATCTATCTTTGGGGCTGATTTACTTTATACAGCATTGGTGGAAAAATTGAAACTTTGAATGTTTTCATTTGTCAAGAAACATAAATATTAGTCAATCTGATAACATTTATTTTATTTTATATTTTGCATTCAGAAATTTTTTAATTTTTTTTAATTTTTTTATTGCTGCTTTGTGTATTTCATACATCATTTTCCAATTCAGTTCAGGCATATATCCCCTTCCCTTCCCCCCACCCCACCCCTACCCATCCCAGATCATGCATTCTGCTGTAACTTTTCTGCATCTTTCTCTGCTTTTTTGTTTTGTTTTGTTTTCATTTTTTTAACAATAAGTGATAATTTGTGAGTACAAGCATCCTTCACGTAAAACCAATTTGCAATCAGTTGTGCCCAAACCCACACAGCTCATGGGTCCCACCATCCAGCGGGGGGGGGGGGCTTGTATGTTCAATCAAGTTGATCAAATGAGTGTCCAGTCTATATTGTTGTAGTTTCACCATTAACCCCAATCGCAGCCCTTACATTCTACCATGCCCCCTCTTTCGCAGATTGTTCNTTTTTGAAGACTTTTAAGGAAAGGTTCACTCTGAAAGAATTATAAATTGTATGCAATGTGCTTTGAACATACTTAAAAAATTTCCCTCCCCCTTTTCTTTAGATTCCCCCAAAAAACAAAGACTCAGGAATCACTTGCAATAGAGGGGGTAAGAATGATGTTTGAAGGGAGGGGAACAATAGTAGGTTCAGAGAAGAGGTGAAACCTCCCCTCCTGCAGGGGGCTCATTGAGCTCAACGCAGTAGCTTCAGGAATTCCCTAAAATTGACCAGTTTCACAAGGTCTCTCTTTCCCTGAGCATATATAAGCCCTAAGAACTGATGAGAGCAGCTCTTAGACCAACCAAGTCACCTGGAAAACACAGAGACAAGCTGGAGTTATGAAACATTGTTAGCTGGGGAAATTGAAACCTGGGTCCTCTGCAAGAAAGGCCAGTGCTTCTTAACTGCTGTGAGCGACTCTCCAGCCCATTATAAAGAATTTTTAAGGACTTTATCAAATTTGGTTATAATGTATTTTGGCATTTTAATATATTGCTAATTGTTTGCCATAAAACCCACCTTTTATCATAAATATCAATATTTGTGTTTATGTTATGTATACATACACAAAAATATACAGTAGTAAAAGCAAAAAGTCTGAGAGCTTGCCTACCTAAATTTTATCAGATATAATTCAGAACCGTGTCAAAGTTAAAAAAAGGCATACATATGATATTTTTAATTAGGAAAAAACTATAATAAAATTTCAGCAGCTCAGTATTTACTTTCAGAAACTGAAAGCAAAATAAAGAGAGCTAATTATTTAGGACAAAAGCTGATATTAATAAAATTAAAATCTCATTGATTTTTTTCTTTTAAAAATGTTATTATTTTATTATTGTAGAAATGTTTTAAACTGTACTGTAATCTAAGTACAGCCATGGTCATGGATTCCCAAGAAGATCAGGAGAGGGTGTCAGATCCTCTAAACTGGAGTTACAGACTGTCGTTAACCACCCACGTAGGTGCTGGGAACGAGACCAGAGCCTTTGCAAGAGTAGCCAGTTTCTTAAGCCACTAAACTTTCTCTCTTAGCCCTTGATTTTATTTTTCAAAATTAGAACAAAATCACCTTAAAGATCAAATGGAATAGTCAATACTGATGATGGACAATGAATAATTACATAGTAAAGGTAAGGGATTAGGCTGACAGATGTTCAAATTATTGTAAGGCCCTACCACAGGTTAAATATAATCAGCGTTTATGTGAGGGGAATACTGAAATCCCAGGGTTCTGGGGAATGAGACAAAAAGGGACCCTAGTGTGCATATAAAGTGAAATGCATCTGGGAACTGTGCCCCACACCTGTAGTCCCAATGTTATTCAGGCCGAGACGATTGTAAATTCAAGGCCAGGCTATACTACAAACCCTGACCCTGGCTTAAAAATAAAACAATACGGGGTCTGGAAGAGATGGGCTCAGCAGTTAAGAGCACTGACTGCTCTTGCAGAGGACCCGGGGTCGATTTCCCAGCACCCTCCATGGTAGCTAAGAACCGTCTTTAACCAGGTGTGGTGGGCAGGCCTTAAAGAAAAAAAAAAAATAAAATAAAAATAAAACATAAAATAACAATAAATTATAAAACATAAAACTATGTGCTACTTATTAAAATAAACCAGTGAAATCAAATAGACCTCCCCAAACAGTACCTCAGTGAACACAGTGTCTGAAATCAGGAGAAAAATATATTTAACCACTGGTTCTGGTACAGCTGGATTCTTCCCCTGTGAACCTCAAATCATAGCATTTGAAAATATTTTAAGTTCAAGAAAAGAATAAAAATATTGAAAGCAAATATAAGTCCTTATATAAAATCTAGTGTTTCTAAAACCCATAACTAAGGCAGGAAATGCTTTTTTTTTTTTTCAACTTACAACTGCAAATTGAAGTGGAAAAAGGTGAAAGAGTGTTTGATTAAAGCAGTGGGTGTCAAGGTCTGCACTGTGCACATGGAGGACCAAGTACAGCTTTGTTCTAAGGCCTACTGTATACTATGGAATGATTAGTGACATTCTTGTCCTTCACCCACTACTCTTAAGTCAATGTGCCTCCCTACTCTTCTATTAATCAAGAAAAGTATTTCCAATCATTGCCAAATGTGCATCATTGTAATAAGTCCATGTTAAGGATATTGCTCTATCCTATATGACTGTATTAACTTATCAAACCATTTGCAACTGGCTCAGATCATCCCAGAGACAAAATACTGAAGCACAAGAAAAGACAGAGAACAGTATGCACAGTAGAATCTTATTTTTATTTCAGAAAGGAGAAATTATTGTATGTGCTTGTGAGTGTGCTGGTTTTCAACTTTTATATGTTTTAAAGTATATATTAATTATGGCCTTCTTAATTAAAACACAGCATAATATGTGATGGTAAGTTGATGCTTTCTTTTCTGGAAGTTCAAAAAAATTTTAGGTTCAGTTTAGAATACACAAATTAAGTAGATCTAACAGTAAAATAATGCCTGTATTCTTTGATCAGCCCTGTCAATGATCCATTATAATTTGGAGATATAACCACAACTGCCTGACAAGATATGCCCACTTATGCAACAGTGACAAAAATATTATGGAAGTTATAAAACTTAAAATAACAATGTCAGGATATTCATATAGAAATCAAGAATAAGAAAAGGTAATTGAAGAGAAAAGGACATAATTTTACTTGTGTGTTGTTGTATGAATTCAACTGCTCTGTGATGAAGTAGCATGAACTATTTCTGCATTCGATAAGGGTCCAATAAATGTTGTCTCATTTGGGCAGTGACAGCAGAAGGAAGACTTCCTTTTTATTGCATTGGCCATTAATATGGTGTGAACTGGACATGAATCAACCTTGATTGCATGTTTCACATTGACCCACTTGGAAAAATTGCTTTTGATGTTGTTGTTTTTAATGTTTGGAGCTATTAGGTGTCCTGTGCTTGTGTGTTTCTTACAAAATATATCATTGTTGTAGATTCTTAAATAAAACTGACTTGAATAATTTAAAGCTAAATCTTAGAAATCAAGTGTGGTAGCACAGATCTATTTCCTACCATTTGAAAGACTCAAGCAGAACCAATCTCTAGGAAAGCCTGGGCTATATAGTGAATTGAAGTCTGCCTGAAGTGGAAGAGACAAGTGCCAATTCATATATAATGGTGAAGCTATCACAACAGCAGATTTCTTCACAGACATGCTAAAGACCAAAGATCTTAGAATGAAGTAAAGAAAATCAGATTAAATCAGTGTACTCAGTAAAGTTTACCTTCAGTTCAATGGAGAAATAAAAACAAGCATGCAAAATAAGCACACAAGTAAAATAATTCATGACCAATAATGCAGAATGGCCAAGCATACCGAAAAAAATCAACTTACAGAAGGAGGATAATAAAAGCAGCCACAAGAACAAAAGAGTACATCCCACTAGAAAAGTAGATAAGCAAATACAACTTGGTAATATTCAAAGTAGAAAAAGCCAAACACAACAAAATGAGATAGGAAACATAACATGACTTTAAATAAAATCCTGCCCAGGGATATATGTAATTCTTTCTCTCTCTCTCTCTCTCTCTCTCTCTCTCTCTCTCTCTTCTCTCTCTCTCTTTCTCTCTCTCTCCACATTGGCTGGTTATGGATTTGTGTTAATCACCTCTTCTGCATAAGGAAACCTCTCTACTGAGGGAGAAATGCATTCTTCCTAAGTGTAGATTGCATTAAATGTTGCACAAAAATTAGCATCTCACAGACACTTATTCTCTTGTGTCCAGTATGGAACTCTTTAATAGTCTCATTGTTGCAAAAAGAAGCTTCTTCGTACAGAACATGGAAGACTCTATATTAGGATAGAAAACAGCAGTGAATGAGAGAGGTTGCAATTAAATCACACGCTGATCAATCTAAGTTATCTATATCCATCCCGGTACTATAGCTGAAAGTACTAACATTGATAATTCTCTGTCAAATAGTCTACAAAGATTTCTAATACATCTTATGTTTCACCATCTAGACAATTCATGTTAAGTCAAATACATTTAACTGGCCCGCACTTCCAACCCCAGGGAATAATCATGGACGGTCTAACCCTAGTGTATATATGGTTTGAATATCAAAATATGATAAATTTTTACTCAACTTACTGTCCATAAAATAAATATTAGATTATACATAAAAAAGAAGCTCTTTGATGAGGGGTTAAGGTACACTTGTCTGTAATATAAGATGCATGTATAGAATACAAGAAATTACATTAGTCTAGGGATGCTGAAAATGTTTTTTTTTTCTATAGGAATCTGTCACCTCTCCAGCCTTGTGTTTGGCTATGTTTACAGTACCACACATAACTTCCCTCCATGGATGGACCATGGGGGCCCTAAACATCCATGAACAGGACACCTGTTTCAAACATCTGCCCCTCAAAGTTAAGGATCATTGCAGAAAGGATGGAAAGATCAGAGCCAGAGAGAGTGCATGACCAAATGAAATGGGTCTTCTAAATAGCAGTCATTTACTCACATGATCTTCAGCAATTGTGACAGCATGCACAAATCCTGTGCAAGCCCAAATTGGACAAAATCCCAGCATAGACACAGGGAAGTGGGTAAAGGACTCAAGCTAAGAGATCTTGGTTAATTGATGTCTGCTAGGGGGAAAGAAGTGTTTTACAGGGATGGGATTGTTGTTGGTCCAATTCATGGACCCAACACTGAAGGAATTGGGACACAAGCCAGACTTTATGGATATAAATAATAATAGTATATAATATTATTAATATTCTTTAAAATGGTCAGGGGTAATGTGGGAAGGCACCAATTAGGGAGGAGATCAAAATACCATCTAACTATATTGTATTGAAAATTCAAATTTCAACAAATAACAATAGTCCTAAATTTAGAAAGTCTTAATTCAGGCTGAAGAGATAGTTCAACACTTAAGAGGGTAGGACTGTTCTTGCAGAAGACACAGGTTCGAATCTCAGCACCCACATGTTGGTAACAACAGCTAACTTAAGTACCAGGGGATCTGAATCCCTCTTATGTCTTCCACAGGTACTTCATGACGTGTGTACTTCCATACATGCTGGCATGACACATAGAGACGTACATTAAAAATACATAAGTAAAATAAATAAAAATGTTAATTCTCTAGTTAAAGGACAGTCTGGGTGATTGCTTGTATTTGAAACATGCATTTGTTGCCTTCCAGAATATTGTCCCATTGAAAGCCTACTAGACTGAAAGTGAAAGCATTTGCTATATTTTAATTGCTTTTTATCAGTCATCTATTTCAATATTGTGTATGTTCCCATTAAGTGTTAAGTTCAGTGAAACTGGAGCTGTAGCTGTTTATTCACTGATATCTTTCTATATATTGGTGCTAAGGAATAAAATTTATTGAACAGTGTGAGAGATAGTATCACAGGTTACCTGGAAATGTATGTTCATGGGTTATTATCTCTTCTTTTGTTCAAACAAATTTCTAACATCTATTATCTATCTATCTATCTTGTCTCATACAATACATATAATTAAATAATACTAAATAAGTCTGAGAGATACTTTTATAGAATAGAAGTCAAAATTATTCACAGATAATTTAATCTCATGACATTAGGATTTAGAAGTTCTGCCATTTGGGTTGGTTTTAGACAGAACTGAGTGTTGGATTTTTACAAATTTACCACCTATGTGTCCTTCCATATTATATTACATGCAAGATATAACTGTCCTATATATAAAAAAATCGTTTAAGAGTAGACTTCTATTAATAAATTAAAAATAATGAAATTATGCAAACAAAAGACTGAAGATAGAGTTTGGTATATGATAGGTTCTCAATAAATGTTATACTTCATAATTTTTATCTTAGCAATAAATTCCCTCAACCCTACTGAAATTGAGCACTTTTGCATCTATGCAATTTTGATGATCAGCACTACTCAACCCAATCCATCACAAATAAAACTGAATGGTACAGTTTGGGGAAAGAGAGCCCAAATACCAAGGTGTTTTGAAATCGTACTTTTAGGATCTATCTTTGGGGCTGATTTACTTTATACAGCATTGGTGGAAAAATTGAAACTTTGAATGATTTTCATTTGTCAAGAAACATAAATATTAGTCAATCTGATAACATTTATTTTATTTTATTTTTGCATTCAGAATTTTTTTAATTTTTATAATTTTATTGCTGCTTTGTGTATTCATACATCATTTTCCAATTCAGTTCAGGCATATATCCCCTTCCCTTCCCCCCACCCCACCCCTACCCATCCCAGATCATGCATTCTGCTGTAACTTTTCTGCATCTTTCTCTGCTTTTTTGTTTTGTTTTGTTTTCATTTTTTTAACAATAAGTGTTAATTTGTGAGTACAAGCATCCTTCATGTGAATTTTCCTGGAGTGCTTAAATAATGTTATAAAATTTCCTTTTTATTTTTATTGATTTTTTTATGTATTTAATACAGAACATCTCAATCAGTCTTAATCATCTTTCTACCCCCTTGTCCATTGGATCCTCCACCTCCCTCATTTAAATTCATACTCTGTCATTTGTGTTAGGGCCTATTGAGTCGTCTTTTTAGCTATATTTCTTTAAACATGATAGAATTCTTTCTCTCTTTTCTAGCTTATTAGAAAATGCACATTAAATATTTATCTTTGGCAGGCTCTGTGCTAAGTTCTAGAATCATAAATGAGTAAGAATTGGTGACAATTTGAAATAGAAGAGTGTTCTATTTGCCTGCAGCTACATAATAAAAACACCCCCCAAAATTGAATGGCTCAAAACAATGATATTTACTTGAATCATGAATCTGCAGCCTGTTCTGAACTTGGCAATGTCTGGTTCCATTTGGCATCAACTGGGGCAGCTCCAGTATTGAAGCTAAAATCCCTGAAAATCCCAGTTGAGGGTAATTAATTTTGACGGATATCACCTATATCTTTAAATTTGCCCCAGTGAAAGTATGGAAATCCTCATATCCACCCAAAGGGGTACTTATTCTTTTATTTTTTTTGAGAGATTGTTTTTAAACATTTAAGCAACCACTGAAGAGTTGGCATCAAGTACGTAGAATTTGTGACTAAAATGCCCCATGTGCAGAACCATAAATGGCAAATGCACTTCAGAATTTTTCAAATGAGTCCTAGCATTGTGCCATACCAACTGTGCTAGCTTTCCGAAATGATTTTCATCAAAACCCTCTTTGCATATTTGTAAATTGCATTGTAAATCTGTACATAAAATATTTATGTACATATTTATTCAAAAATACATAATATCCTATTCCCTTTTTCTTAGCTGTGCCAAGAAAAAAAAATCAAATAAGTTTTTCTAAATGAAGTTCATTTGCCTCAGAATTCTTGGAATCTCTTGTGTTATTCAAATTTTTTATTGCTGTAAAAATAACTGTGAGACAGTTTAAAGGGTGAAAGAGTTATTTTGGGTCAAGATTTTAAAGGGTTCCCCTTACTCTATGCTGTGATTTGTGCTACTATACAGGCTTGTGGAGGAGAGGGCATGGTGAAGCAAAGCCACCCATCTCCTGGTGCTGGAAAGCAGAGACATACGGGAAGGGGCCAAGAGAGGATATTGCCTTCAAACCCATGCCCAAGAGACTGACTTCCTCCTACAAGGTCTCATCTAATAGTCCATCAGTATCAGTTTACCAGGAGATTAACCTAAAGAGGAAGTTACTGCAATATGGTCGTCAATGACTTCTCCATGAATAGATCTACCAGTTGGAGACCTAGCCTTCAACGTGTGCACCTTTGGGAATTATTTCATGTACAAACTATAACAATTGTCATTTGACTATGGTTATTTTCAGTATTTCATTTTTAGTTTCTCTGTATATTAAAAAGTTTAGGAAAGTTGCATCTGGCTTCTAGTAAGATGATATTTCATATGGCATATGAACAGCAAGTGATTTTGTAGTTCTTTGAAGCCTGGGGAAAAGTTTTTAATAAGGTAAGCATATTGGATTTTAAGTTCATTTATTTGGGATTAGTGACACTCTGTGTGCACAGAACAACTAAATTATCAGAAAACGATGTTTTGAGAAAAAAAAAATGAAGGACTAAGCCATTAAATTCTGTTACCTAAGGTGAGTGATTGAATGATCCTGCCATGAAATATTCTTATATTATAATGATTATTCAGCAGTCAAATCTGTAGTATTTATGTATCATCGTATTCTTTCTGCATTCACGTACTGACATACTCAGCTCTTTCCCTTGACTCCACTAGCTAGCTTTTCAACAGTGTATTTTATAGGTGGGAATCTTTCATTCTCTATGAGCACTAACTCTTTTGGGAAGGTACCTTTGTCTACCTTTTGTATGTAAAAAATTGAAAATTTAAAGAAAAAAATTAAAGTAGGTTTGTTCAAGAACACAGATGTGTAAAATGGCAGAATTAAAAGTAGTTCACAGATACTCTCTTCTGAGTTTCCATCTTTCTGCTCCTCTGCATAAGCAAACAAGATGGATCTTCAGGAAACCTGTTTCCATGACTCCTCCATTTATTGTGAAAAATGTTAAAATTGTGTGGAGTACATAATATCTATGAGTGGACTGGAATTTGAAATCTCCTTTTTATTGTAAAGAATTTTTTCAGGTATTTTAGGGTTTTAAAATTTTCCTCTCTGAATATTTCAGACTATAACAATACATTTAACAAACTCAAAGTCTACTTATTCTCAGAGCTGAATCCATCATCTCACCCTAGGTCATGTATTTTTAAATTCCTATATAAATATCTAGAAATGATTTCCTAATCCCTGTGACCTCAGCAGTTCGATTGATGAACTGGGAGAATGACAAAGGGGATGAGCTGTTAAAAGGTAGCATGTAACTTTTAAATATAAAAATCTATTTCTGAAATCACTTTTTCCCTCTTTAAAGGTTAGGTAATTGCTTTTGTTGGATAACCTGTTCAGTAGTTATAGTAAGTTAACCATATATTGATTTTGTTTCTAAAATGATATATTGTAGCACACTTTCCCAAGTTTGTAAAATTTATTTCACACTCATCTATTTTATAAATCCAAGCTTAGAAGAAATTCTATCATAATGTCACACTCATTATAAGACTATATGTGTCTAACACCTTGACTGCCAAGTCTTGTATTGCTCTTTTCATATTTACATCTCTTATTTTCTCTACAGAATAACACTTCATGTTACTCAACAACCATTCAGTGAAAAAAACAGATGAGGTATTGAGGAGAAAGTGAGACCTGCTCCCAAAGACTTCATGCGCACTCAGAACATAACACAAGCAAACATGTTTGTTAAGAACCAATGGTGGCGAGAAGAATAATGGCCCTTTAAAGTCAGCCATGTTTTCATTTAGGAAGTTATGGACATAGGCCCTTGTAAGGCAAGGATAATTTAAAGGAAATTCTAAATTACAAATGGAAAAAAATGATTCATAAATTTCATTTAAAATTGGAGATGGGGCTGGAGAGATGGCTCAGCTGTTAAGAGCACTGACTGCTCTTGCACTGGACCTGGGTTCAGTCCCCAGTGCTCATATGATGGCTAACAACTGTCCATAACACCTGTGCGAGGAGATTTGATGCCTTACTATGACCTCCACGGACACTACAGACATGTGGTGCACCTATATACATGCAAGCAAAACACTTGTGCACATAAAATAAAAATAAATAAATAAAAATTAAAATTGGAAACAGGTTCTGGGAGAAGTCCACTTGCCCCAAAGCCTACCAACCTGAATTCAATCTCTGGAACCTTCTTGGTGGAAAGAGAAAACTGATCCCTACAAGTAGCCCCTATATGTGTTCATGTGTGACACACACGCACACATACACACATGCAGTTGCAATAATTATAATCATAATAAAACAGCAAATATAAAATGAGAAAATCAGCATGAATTAAGCAAGTAGACTCAGTATGTCCAAATGATTTCTTTAAGGTGGAGGAATGAAGCCAGAAATGTGAGCCAGTGAAAAGAATCTGAGTAGAAACTGCACTAAAACCATGAAGGTAGAGGGACAGGGCGTCCATCCATGGACTTGTGGTGACCTCTGGATGCTAGAAAGAACAACGAGCCAGTTTTACCCTGAAGCATCCAGAATGGAACACTGCATTCTTGTTTTTCTTTTTTTTTGTGATTGGGGTCTTCCTGTGTGGCCTGGAACTCACTCTGGAGACCAAGATGGCCTGGATCTCACACATCTGTGCACAGCAAACACTGGATTCTTGATGTCTTGAATGTAGCAAATGAGAACAGCGCTAGGATACTGTCCTACAGATCTCGAAGATACCCATAACATAATATATTTGTGTTATTCACATCACTGCAGCTGTGGTGATTTATTATGGCAGCAATGGAAAGCTACTACATCGAAAGGAAATGCTGCATCAAAAAAATCTCATGCAATGCTGAAGAATTCCAGAAGGGAGCTTGTAGCCTGGATGAAAACATGAATACTGAGGGAAGCAAAAAAATAAAGACAGGTTTCCAACTGTTCTAACCCTAACCCCCAGTACTGAGTCAGTCTTCCCACTATCCATGTTCAGCTGTTACATAGGTAAGNGTTATGATATTTTCCTTCTTTCTCTTCGTCTAGGTTGACCTCGGGGAGGGATAATTGCTCATCTCTTATTTCGCTTGACATTACTTCAAGTACTTTCTGAAGTGTTGGTCTTCTGGATATGTATTCTATCATCATGTCTATGTCATGGAATATTTTCTCTCTCCTTCAACTAAAAATCAACATTTTTGCTGGGTACCCCAGTACCTGACACGTTGGCCATCTCTAGTCCCTAACACCCCTGGGAATGGCTTTGCTCCACCTTTTCTTGCTTTCATGTTTTGCACCAGAAAGTCAGTTGTAATTTTGATGCGTTTTCCCCCATTATATGTAACATTCGTTTTTCCATCTTGTGGCTCTTCAGGAATTTTTGTTCTTTTGTTTGCGGTCGGTTGTTCTAGCATTTAACCCTATCACCTATGGCCTAGAGTTTCCCTTCTGATCTTGCCTGTTTGGAGTTCTATGTGCTTCTTGTATTTGTATTGGCTTGTCTCTTTTTAGTTTGGGGAAATTTTTATCTATTAGTCTGTTGAAGATCTGATCAATACCATTCTCCTGGGATTCTTCTCCTTCCTCTATCCTTATGATGCATAGGTTTGATCTTTTCATAATGTCCCACAATTCCTGGTTGTTACACTTTTGTGTATTTTTAAATTTTTCATAATCTTTCCTTGGTGTTTCTAGTTGTTCTGTGTTTATTCCAGGTCTGATATGACCTTTTGTTCTGCTTCCGCCATTCTCCTTCTGTGGCTTTTTCCATTCCTTTCCTCTTCATTGGATGAGTGTTCGATTTCCTTTTTCATTTTGTCTTGTGATTTCTGTAGCATTTCGTCTTCCTTTTGGAGCTTCTCAGTCTCTTCCTGTAGGTCTTTGCTTTGCTGGTCGGTTTCCTTTTCTTTTTCAACATGGGATCTTTTCAGTGTTTCCACTTCCTTCTGGAGTTTGTCATTCCCTCTCTCTAGGTCCTTCTTGAGTTTTTCATTCTCTCTCCTTAGTTCTCTGACTTGTCATTTATAGTCTTTGATTTATTTAAGTATGTCCACAATTGTTCTTCTAATATTTGTGTCCTGGGCCAGCCCCAGGGGGATCCCACTGTTAGGAATCTCCCACAGGGTTGGTAGAGCTTGGTGTGAAATTATCCTGCACCTCACCCATGTTGTCCCTTTGTCATGTCCCTGGCATGTGGGTTTCTCTTTGCCTATATTCCAATCCGAATCCCAATACCTCTTCATTTTCTTGAAGGCTTGATTTGCTTGCCATCTTCAGATGCCTTCATTGTTGTTTGTTTGTTTGTTTGATTTGTTTTTCTCCTTGCTTACAGAGTATTGACTTGTCTAAGTTTTAGGCTTTCTATTGGAAGTCTGACTCACTCTGCCCTTTCTGTTCTGAAGCTTCTCCAAAAAATCCACTTGGACACTCAGCAATTCCAGTTGGCGAAGGGGTGTGTGGGGAAGATGCCTGTTTACTCTGTGCACTCCCCGATCTAAGCTCTGTGCACTCAAGTCTCACAGTGGCGACAGGCCCACCTTTTATACCAACTAGCAGGGTGACTCTGCCCGACAGCCACACCAGCCAATGATTTAATCAAACCAATGAGACAATTATCGACAAGTCAGAGATAGGTTTATCCAACAATCCACCTGTCTGAATTGCCCGACTCCTACCTGTGCTTCAGGTGGTCCTGGGAAATCCCCAATCTAAGCTCTGTGCACTCTAATATATTCTGGATGTCAAATCTCTGTTGGTTACAGGAAGGATGTCTAACCCCAAATAGAGTCAGAATATTAAAACACTTGGTCAGAAACTAAGGTCTTGCCCCCCTCAGACATAAGAGCACAAGGAACATTTTCCTATACTCCATAGCATTGATTTTCAAGTTATGGTGAAGCAAATGAGATACCAAAAGGCTTCAGATGTTTAAAATGTTTTAGATAAGATATGACAATGGGATGCCAATAAGGCTATTTTTTTTCTAGTGGTTAAGCCTACAAAAGCCAATGTCACTCTTACATTGCTAGATACCAAAATTAAAAATATTCTCCAGATCCTATCTTAAGTACATGTGACAGTTGGCTGTCAGCTTTCAGCACAGACAGTCCTCATTACAACATAAGAAAAAAATCTGTGGAAATTATGTATGAAGGTGTGGGGATTGAGATCCTTGAAATAAAGCAGTTTGTGCCAAAGGTGTTAGCACTTAGTGTGATGTGCCTGACACTAAGAAAAATGTACAACTCCCTTCTTTAAACTGACTTGGATAGAATTCCAATCTAATTACAATCTCTGTAAGTAAATTCACCTGATCCTGAAGTGAAAAACAAAAGTAATTATAATAATAGACAAAATGAAGGATAAGAATGCCTTCCTGGAAGCATGAGAACTCTCATACCATCGATGTCCACACTACCATTTCCAGGAGAAAAATGTACCTCCAAATTCAATCTTAGAATCCTTATAGGAGACTCCCCTCTGCTCTATGGAATAGTCATAACTAGACTGGGGAACCTGATGTTCTTTTCTTTCTGAGACATTGGTGATTTTTTTTTTAATCACTGTCAACACTGCTGTCTACCAGTGGCTCCACCACAGCTCTAGAAAACTAATAATGCTAAAATCCTGCCACACTCAAAGCATTGCTTATCAGCACTAAGAATTCATGAGAGACCTTCCTTAGCATCATAATTTCCAAGCACCAATGTCTTGTCCCAGGCCCATGCTTATGATAATAGCCCAAAGCTTTGGTTAAGTGACAGTTTTTTTTTAATTTTTATTTATTTTTTATATGTATGATTGTACTGTCTACATGTAGGCTTATGTGCATGATTGTACTGTCTACATGTGCACCCGTGTCATGCAATGCCACGGAGGTCAGAAGAGGGTGTCAGATTCCCCTGGAACTGGAGTTCTCCTGGAATTGGAGTTACAGATGATTCTCAGCTGCCATGTGGGGGCTGGGGATCGAACCCAGGCCCTCTGCAAGAGCAGTCGGTGCTCTTAACTGCTAGGCCATTTCTCCAGCCCCAGTGACAGATTTTTACTTAAAAGCACCCCCATCTTCCAATACTAGCCTTTAATACATAAAGAACACTGAAAATTGAATTTTTACCAGGAACCGTAACAGAATTATCTAAGATGCCTTAAAGAGATTCCAATATTTTAACCCCCATCACAGTTCAATAAACTAAATATTATCTCCATCTTAAACTGAGGTTGTTAGGGTTGACATCATTTGATCAGGTTAATGCAGGTAATGACCAGTGGCATCATGCTTTAAGTTGGATTATGCTGATCTGCCTCCTCCTCTAGGATAGACTAGTTTGTCCTTTTCTTCTGTAAGCTGATGACTGTGCAGGTAAAGGACCTAGAACAGATCCTTCTTGCCTCTATGGAACCATGTAAAGAAAAATCATGGCTTTAATGGTATTCTGCATGGTCTTTGGAAAGGTTTAACTGGAGACTCTAATTTCCAAAACCATGACAAAACTACAGGCTTCTCTCTCCCAATGTCTGTAAAGATATCATATCCATCTTTAGGTATATCTTTCCCTCACAAAGAATGTTTGCATATTTGTGAGATGGGAAGCAAATTGGTGACCCCTTCATCCCCACAATGACTGAAGGGTCTCTTCAAATTTAGGGGCTGACAGGATGATAGGCCTGTGGTCACGTGGCTGGTCTCTGGAAAGGTAAAGAGGAAAGCAGCAATCAGAGAGTGTATATGTTCCATCTGTGTTCTATAGAAAAACCTCTCTTCCAGGTAGTTAAAGAGCTGAGTAAAATAATGTCTATCTGCTCAAAATATTTTCCTTCTTTACATTATATAAACCAAGTTATTATGTGCATCTTTTTTATAATAATATGAAATGACAGGAACCAATAAAAATATGGAAGAATTGGTTGGCAAGATGGCTGATCAGGCAAAAGCAGTTTTGACACAACCCTGACTACCTACATGCAATCTCTGGAATCCATGTCAAAAGTACTGGATGAGCAGACTTATATCTGTAATGGAAAGTTGGAAAGGAGAATCATCTGGAAGCCCACATAAGCGGCACTATGAACCCTGTCTCAAAAGCAAGATGGAAGGAGAGAACTGACTCCTGATCAAAAAGCTGTTCTCTGACATGCACCATACCACATGATCACTTGCACCAATACAGAGAGAGAAAAAAGAAATAAAAGGGAGAATAGATAGATTGATAGATAGATAGATGATAGATAAATAAATAGATAAAAATTTTAAAAACAGAAAAATATGGAAGATTAGATAGATGATAGATAGATAGATAGATAGATAGATAGATAGATAGATAGATAGATAGATAGATATGCTGGTTATGCTGATGTACACCTTAAGTTCCAGCACTTAAGAGGCAGAGTCAAGCCAATCTCTGTGAGACTGAGGCCAACCTGGTCTATATATGGAATTCTGAGCCAGTTGAGGCTGCAGGGAGACCCTGTCTCCAAAAGAAAACAACAATAAAAGAAGGAAAGGAAGTGAAGAAGGAAAAAGTAAAAGGAATAGTATTGAGGTGATACTCTGAGACCACCCAGCAGGGAGGTATGGCCCAGGCAGGCCAAAGCAGCAAAATAAATAATCAAATAAGTGAAAAGAAAACCCACAGAGTGGGAGGAAAACTTCACCAGTGATACATCTGACAGAGCATTAATATCCAGAGTATATAAACTACTCAAAAAACAAAGGAGCAAAAAAACAAATGACTCACTCAGAAGATGGAGTAAAAAGCTGAACAGAGACTTCACAAGTGAGGAAATAAAGATGGCTGAGAAACATCTTAAAAAGTGTTCTATGTCACTATAAAAACAAAAGAAAATTAAAATTAAAACCACTTTAAGATTTCATCTTATCCTGGTAAGACTGGCCATGAGCAAGGAAACAAAAGACACCAAATGTTGGAGAGGTTGTGGGGAAAGGGGAACATTCAAAATAAAAAAAAAAATTAAAAAAAATTAAATAAATAATAATTAAAAATAATTTATTGGTTAGTTAATTAATTAACTAATTAAAAAGAGAATGCAAACTCGTGCAACACCTATGCAAAGACCCAAAATGAGCCTACCTAATCCAGTCATACCACTTTTGAGTTTATACCCACAAGACTCCTCCTATTGCCAAGATACATGCACAACCATGTTTATTGCAGCTCCCTTCACAATATCGAAGAGCTGGAAGCAACCCAAGTGTCCCTCAACCGATGAGTGAATAAAGAAAATGTGGTATGTCTATACAATGGAATTCTATGCAGTGGTAAAGAAAGATGGCATCATGAACTTTTCAGGTAAATGGATGAAACTTGAAGCCATTATGCTAAGGGATGTAACACGGTCCCAGAAAAACAAATGATATATGGTGTCCCTCATTTGTGGATCCTACCACCAAATTTCTATTTGTAAGACAAACTGAATAATTCTTTTTTTCTTTCATTTTTAGTAAATATAATACCTGATGTTACTTATCAACTTGCTATGTAATTTAGGAATGTAAGGTGATATTTTTTTCTTTACCCACATACAACTCTACTTTCAAAATGTTGGAATCAACCTATAGTTTATTTTCAGAAGTCATAATCTTGCTATATGTGTGGCATGTGTATGTGCATATTTTGAAGGGATACAAATTGGAAGGAACAAGAACAACAACAAAAGACTGGGTCAAAAAACTGACTGAAACAGTAAACTTCTGCATCTAAAATTTAAAAAAAACTGAGAAAAAGATGCAAGACATGCATGGCAGAATGCATGAGCTATGGAGGGGTGTAGGACAAGGACGGACTTGGGAATGGGTCTAAATTTGATTAAGAAATGTATGAAATGCACAAAACTTCAATAAAATTTTAAGTCTATATAACCACACACAACAAAACCATGTTGTAACCTGTGTAAAAGAATGAATATGAAAGGAATTTGTTGTGATCATTTTCCATTGCTTAACGCTCACTCAGTTAGTCTTAGCATATATTATTGACCCCAGAAGGTCATCTAATAGAGTGTGAAAAGCCACGTCAATAACAATTATATTGATAATGCTTAGTGTCTTCATAACTCTAAAACTTAATAGGTATATGATAGATGTCTGTATATGTATTACTTACATATTTATTTTCTTAATAAAATTCAGTAAAATGTCAAAAAAGAATAGTATTTATCAAATAAAACAATAGTTTCAGGAAGTGGAGTATTCTTTAACGGGTTGCTATGATGAAACAAATGAAAAGAAATGTGATGAGCAACTAAACCTATGCATGTACTCGTATGTATGTATAAGCGATTTTTAAATCATTGCTGATTCTTTGAGAATTTCCTATGTATTTTGATTGAATTCAGAACTCTTTTTAATCTGCATCCTCACCATATCACATTCCCCAGACTTCATGTCCTCTGTCCTCTATTAGCTGTTTTCTGTTTTCAAAGACCTATCAGGTCTAGTCTAAATCTCGAGATGCTCTTGGGTGTGAGTCTACCTATCTGTTTGAGTCTGATCAACCTACCAGGTGATACACCAGGAAAGAAAACTGACTCTCCCTCTCCCAGCAGCTATCAGTTTTCAACAGACCCTCAGCCAGGGCTGGGGCTTCTTGCCCAACTTCCCATCCATGCTGGGATTTTGTCCACCATGCAGGTGCACAGGATTTGCACAATTTTTGAAGTAGAATTAAAATCAAAGTAAAAGTATATAAAAGGGAAGAAAGTCTAGAAAAATAATGGCCGGTAGTGTTTGACCATCATATGAATGAAACTTAGAAAATGAATAAAGGAAAATAAATTAACAGAAAAAAAAATAACCAAAAGACTAAAATAAATTTCTCCAAAATTTGAGGACTGTTATTTCTTACTTTAAAAGACTTGAAATTCCCTCACAAGATAGAAAATAATAATTTGGGCCAAATCTATCAATATTCCATCTTTGAAAGCCAAGGGACTTGAAATAAGATAAGTAGGCTTTAAACATAAAACAAGGTATTCAAAGCAGAGCACAAATCAGGTTCCCAAAGGACTTTAACAACAACAATAATACACAATCAAGTCAAACATAAACTTATGTTGCACCTGCCTATGGGCTTAAGGCTGAAGTCAGATGTTTTTAGTTTAGGTTGAATAGCCCTACCTGAAAATCCAAAATATAGACTGTTCCAGAGACTGAAACTTCTTGCATGCCCACATGAAGATTAGAAAGGTTTTAGGTTTTAGAGCATATTAGATGTCAACTTTTCAGCATAATAATGCTTGCCCTGTGTCATAAGGTATTGTTTGGGTTCAGGAATTACAAATATGACTGATGATATTCCTCCCTAACATCTTAACGATGCAAAAGCTGTCACTTTCACATTTAAATCCATTTGTTGTAGCCTTCCTGCTTTGATTTCACTTTTACTGTCTTTAATATTTTAGTTTCTTTATTCTTGATCCTCTTTTTTTTCTTGCCACATCCCTTTCATATATGAAACTCCCATCTCTTGAGACTTAAATGAATTGATTATTGTGGTTAGGAAAATTTCCTTATATCCTTCCTTTATGAACCAATCTTTCTCTCTACAGCTGCTTTTGACAGCCCAGACTCAGCTAACCATGCACTAACACACTGATTGTTCACTTAATGGATGGAAGCATAACAAAAATTTTTTATCCTCACCTCATTTGACTTACAACTAAGTTTCCATTATCAGCTTTCATGTGTGTTTTTTTTTATTGCTTTCCTTTTTCTTGCTTCTAATAATATTAATCTTATTAGACTAGCTGCTGTGTCAAATCCTAAGAAAGTAAACCATTCCATCTTATAGCATTTGTTTTCAGGCAATTAAATAAGTAAAAAATATTTCCCAATGCTATGCATGACTGCTTAATTTTAAAATTAAACATTTTGGGGCTGGAGAGATGGCCTAGTGGTTAAAAGCGCCGACTGCTCTTACACAGGACCCGGGTTCGATCCCCAGCATCCACATGGCGGCTAAGAACCATCTGAAACTCCAATTCAAGGAGAACTCCATTTCCAGGGGAATCCGACACTCTCTTCTGACCTCTGCAGCATTGCATGACAGGGGTGCATAAACCTGCATGCAGACAGTACATTGATACACATACAGAAATAAATAAAAAATTAAAAATAATAATAATAAAAAGAAATACACTCATACACATAAAACAAAAATAATAAAATATTTTAAAAATAAATAAATAAATAAAATTAAACATTTTATGTTAAATTATGCATTTAAAACCAGGCTAGAGGTGGGAGCACTGTTATAAACTGTTCAATTAGGAATCACGTAAAAATGCAACAATTCTATTGTCACCAATTACTAAACACATTTTCTGATAGAGACATAACAGCATGCAAAGCAAAAGCTGAATGAGAAGGTACCGAATGTGGGAGCCTCTTGTTACCCTTGTAAAAGCAATTCCCCACTTGCATTTTGGGAATTAAGCCAACTTTGAGACCATTTGCACCAGGGCAAAAGACTAACTAATGGAACAGAAGTCATCTATCACCTTCACTGAAACACAGGCATCATCCCCCAAACTAGATGAGCTAGCAGCCCATATGAAGAGAATGCATGGTATTAGAGTCAAAGCAAAACTGACATCAGGTGGCTTTTAGGAAGCCACTACTCGGATGCTGTGTCAGGTAAAGAGAAATGGCAAAATCAAAACTGCATCATTCTTACTTCATTGAAAGATTTCTTCTACAATATTGTTAGTAACTCAGTCAGGTAATAAGAGAGCAAGCATTGTGTGTGGTAGCATATGTCACTGCCTGTGCTTTTTATGACCCCAGCTTAGGAGGATACAGAAAACCTGTGCAACCTAGAATCATGCACTAGTAGCCCTAAGCAGGAACAAGTAAATCTAAAAAGAATAAAAGACTTTATTTCATTCTCAAGAGTTAAAGTGTGTGGCAGTTATTTTTTTCCCCTCTTCAGACATTGATTTTTAGAATAGCCTACAGCATTTAATAATCTTTCTACTTTAATACCTATTTGCAGAAAACTGGGATTACATACTTTATTGCTTTGAGTTCATACATAGAGTAATGAGATGATTAATTTATGCATACAAATTAAGCACATTTTGTAAGTCTTCCTGAAATTCTGCAATAAGTAACCATTCCATCTTTGATAAGCTGTTGTTCTTCAAATGACAGTTACTTTTATGTTGCTTTTCTCTTTTCTTCAATAAACAAAACTGAAGGGAAATCTTGAATGCAATTCAATTAATTCTAAGTTCTATAAACAACATATTTACTTAAAAGTTTACTTTCATTTTATTTATAAATCATGTACATTTAAGTAAATTCAAATATACATTGTAGAGATAAGGACCAAGAGATTTAGGTTTGATATATTCTTCAATTTATTTCTTGCAGAAGGATGATTTTTCCCCAGCATCCCGCACAGCTGAAAGGAATGAGCAGTCTTACAAGAGTTTCCCAGAGGAACAATATGTGTCACGTAGCAACATCTGACAATGAGAAAACTGCACAGCAGCTTTAGATTTTTCTCTCTTGGAAAGATTTTTTTCATCCAATTGCAGGAAATGCATGCAACATCAATACCATTTTAAGCATATTGTACTAAGCAAGACTATTGCTTTTTATTTGTTCAATAATCATAAACATTCTGTTTTTTATTTACAAAGAATTTTCACATATGCTAATAGTCATAGCAGGTGTGATTATCCATGTTTTATATCTTACATAATCCATGTAGATAGGACAAGTGTCTCTTGCTAAAAGTCTGAGGTTGAACTTACAAAGAAAAACCAGGCAGGATTAGATGCGCTATTCAGTTCTCCTTAAACCACAACCTGCCATAGTTCATGAATACGTGAACAAAAGTAGGACTAGGAAAAGTAAAATGTTGTATATTAACATGTTATCTCATCTCTGACTGGGTATGGTCTATTGATTTCTCTAATTTCTATGTAATCATAGTGCAGTTTGGTTTTTGTCTTGTAAATAATGGAGGTTTGGAATGGTTGCAGATTGTTAATACCCTTGCACATACTTGGCAGCAGCCTGAAGCAAGCAGAACCACAACAAGCAAATTACATCCTCACAGCTTATCTCTGAAAGTTTACAATATGAATGACAAAATGGTTGTGAACATAAAATACTTTGAATAGAAATGTAAATACTTATAATTTACATAGAGGAGTACAAGCATGTTAGAGCACCTAGTACAAAGAACTGTAATCAGGAGTTTCAACCTCTTGCTCTAGTTGAAAAGCATGAGATGAACTTTGAAGAAAAAGATTATCTGAATTTGAAAGATTTCAAAATTTATATTTCCTTTGTTTCACAACATATGAGAAAATAGTCTATTTTATGAACCAGAATAAGTTTGGCCTGAGTTCTGTACAAAGAGTTCCTAAAATTGAACAATGACAAAATTCAATTTTAAGTAGGTGAATTTTAATGTACATTTCTTCAAAGAAGCTACACAAACGGCTAAGAAGCATGTAAAACCATACAACACTGAGAAAGCAGAAGTTTCATAATCAGGCAGAGGGTATATAAGACAGAGAATACAGTGCAGGAAATAGAGCTACAGCAGACATGCGATGGATGAATCAAGAAATTTATAAAATGCTGCAGCCGCCTTAGTAAGAGCTGTAAGTAATGTCCAGCCAAGTGGGGTGCTGCAACTCTCAGATATGCAGTTCTGGAGTACAGTCTGCTACTTTGCATCTCACTTTCCTCCAAGCATCTTGATCTGTGTTGATCCTCCTCTTCACAGTGCCAACTCCACTCACTTACTTGGCAATTTTTGCTTCACTCTTCTAATCTATTGATGGCAAGCCATGAATAAATTTACAATCAAGAAATGTTAAAGGATGGGTTTGTTGAGATGACTCAGCAGGTAAAGGCGCTTGGGACCAAGCCTGACAAGCTGAGCTCAATCCTGAGGCTTCATATGGTGAAAGGAGACAACCCACTCCCATAAGTTGTCCTCCAGAGTTCCCACAGATACATGTCATGTACATACCCTACACATACATGACATGCACACACACTCACACTCACACACACACACACACACACACACACACACACACATACCGCAGATATCTTTCTGTGCTATCAGATCCCAATACCACTGTCTAATGATATGCATGGATACTGTCTCATCTCTGTACCTGAAAACATGTATTTCTTTAGTAATATTTATTAGTCATGTATATGATGTACTTTGATCATTTTAATCCCCACTCTGTCTCCAAGCCCTCCCAGATCCCCCTAAGACATACCCTTTCCAAGTCCTCTTATTTTTTTCTTATATCTCACTGAGCCCTCTTATTGCTGCTGCCCATACACACATAGGAAATGGGTATATGGCCATCCAGTAGGGCATAGGCAACCTACTAGCAGGCCACACTCTTAGAGAAAAATAACCCTCCTTCCCCCAGCAGCCAGCCATAGACATCAGCTCCTCAGCTATGGGTTGAGCCAAGCACCCTCCACCCCCATCCATGATATAATTTTGATGGGTTGATCTTTTACAAGTAACCACAGCTGCTATGAATTCATGAGTGTAAGAGGCACGGTATGTCCAGGGGACACCATTTCACATGGCTTTTCCCCATCCTCTGGCTCTTAAATTCGTTCTGCAACATTCCCTCAGCCTTAGGGGCTAGGGGTTAATACAGGTATCACATTTTGAGCTGGGCACTTTGAGCAGTTAGGAGTCTTTGCATTAGCTTCTGCTCACTACAAAAAGAAACATTTCTGATCAACACTGCAAGCAGCACAGACCTATGGGTATAAATAGAAATATTTAGAAGGCAGCTTAAAAACAAAACCATTTAGCAAAGTAGTAATAGTAAGTTTCCCACAGGGCCTATAACCTCCAAAGCCTTGGTCTTTTGACCAAATTTTAGAGTACCAAGCTTTAATTCTCTCCTGTGATGGAGACCTCAAATCCAATTAGAAAGTGATTGGTTACTTTCATGGCAGTCAGGCCACCATTGCATCAGTAAGCACATTTTTTTTTTTTTTGGTCTTTTTGAGACAGAGTCTCCATGTAGCCCCAGCTGCCTGTGACTCACTATGTATACCAGGCTGACCTTGAACTCACAGAGATCCACCTGCCTCTGCCTCCCTAGTGCTGGAGTTAAAGGTGTGTGCCACCATACCAGACTTACTGGGCACATCTTGACTTACACATCACTATTATGAGGTGCTGGGTCCACTACTGGGTAGGACATTGATGTATTTTCTCCATGAGTGTTCTGCATAGCACCTTATGGCACTCTTAAAGCTAGGCAACAATGAAGAAGTTCCCTGGTATTTTAAGATATCTTATGTATTTCAGCAAAGTGTGTGGTGTCTTCTCTTACCATCTAGTTATCATGGACAACCAAGGGCAGCAGGAATACCTTGTGTTGTTTTGTAGGTTCTCCCTGACCAATAACTCACAAAGAGGTATCCTGTGCTTAGCACTGAGATTTTCATTTACTAAATTATATCTTCTCAGAGCAGCATTGTCAATCCAATGGAGAATCCTTCCTTCCTTCCTTTCTTTCCTTTCTCCCATCTTTCTTTCTTTCTTTCTTTCTTTCTTTCTTTCTTGCTTGCTTGCTTGCTTGCTTGCTTGCTTGCTTTTTTTCTTGCTTGCTTGCTTGCTTTCTTGCTTTCTTGCTTTCTTGCTTTTGTTGTTGTTGCTGCTGCTTCTTTTGCTGTTGCTGTTAAATTTTGTCGTTACCTTACAAATTGGTGAGTTTCCATGAGGCCTTTCCATACAACTATAGTTTTGGTTACTCACTCCCTAGTCCCTCCTCTCCACCCCATCCTCCTACTGCTATCCTTGATTAAACCCTTAACCCCATCTTCTTTCATGTGATATGTGTTCTACTATCCCCTCCTATTAAATTATTGGTTGGGCTTTAATATAGTAAGTTTCCATATAGATTTTTTATATACCTGTAATTTCTGTTAACCCTTCCCAAACCCCCACCTTCCCATGCTCAAGTCTTTCTGCCCCCAGGAGTACACAGTATCTACTTTCATTCTGCTTCTATTCTACTATCCACCTCCCTTAGTGCATCTCCCCAAATTTATTCCTTTTGTGTTTCCTGGCTTTTGCACGAACTCCAAGTTAAACACAAAAAATACCAAGCTAGGACCCACATGAGAGAGAACATTCAATGTTTGTTTCCCTGAGCCTGTGTTTCCAGACTCAGTATTTTTTTCCAGTTTAACCATTTACCTGCAAATTTCATGTTTTTCTTTTTCTTCACAGCTGAGCAAAATTCAATCCATTGTTTATATGTACCACATTTACCTTACCCCTTCATTATTTGATGGACATCTGGGTTGATTCTACTTTCTAGCTATTGTGAGCAGAGCAGCAATGAACATAGGAGTACCTCAGCAGTAGCATATAAGGTGGTTATATACCCAGGAGTAGTATAGTTGGGTCATATAGTAGCTCTATTTCTAGTACTTTGAGACATCTCCAGACTGATTTCCAAAGTAGTTGCATTAGGTTACGCTCCCACAAACACCATATAAAACTTTGCTTTTTTTCCAAAATCCATGCCAGCATTTGTTGTCATTTGTATTCTTAGATGGCCATTCTGAGTAGTATCACCATACCTGATTTCAATTCTACTACAGATCCAAAGTAATAAAACACAATGCAGAAGTGACATAGAAACATATACATAGTTTGGCTGAATAGAAGACTCAGATACAAGTGTACACAACAAAGGTACCCAATTTTTTGCAAAGATGCCAAACTATACCTTGTATAAAAGATAACATCTTCAACAAATGGAGCTGGGATGCAGAAAAGATGCAGAAAAATGAAAGTAGATCCTTATTTCTCACCCAGCACAAACTCATCTTCAAGTGGATAAAGGACTTAAACATAACTCCTGATACTCTGAAAGTGCTAGAAGCATAAGTAGGCCATCTGCTTCAACATACAAGCACAGGTAAGAACTTTTGACTGGTAATCTAGTAACACAGGAAATATACCGAATGGGATGTCATGAAACTGAAAAGCTTCTATACAGAAAAAGAAATTGTCAATCTAGTGAAGAGGCAGGCCATAGACTAGGAATAAAATCTTTGCCAACTATACTTCTATCAGAGGATTGATCTTCAGAATATGCAAAGAATTCAAGAAACTTAATTTGAAGAAAATAAACCAACAAACAACCCTAAGAAGAGATGAGATATGTAAATTAACAGAATATTGTCAAAAGAAAAAGAATGCAAATTGTTCATAAATACTATTTTTTTGCCTTTTTGAAACAGGGTTTCTCCTTAGTCCCAGCTGACCTGGAGCTCGTTATGTAGACCAAGCTGGCCTTGAACTAACAGAGATCTGCCTGCCTCTGCCTCCCAAGTGCTGGGATTATAGGTGTCCACCACCACACCCAATCATAAATACTTTTAAAAGTGTTAACATCAATAGGGAGCAGAGATATGGATATTCCAGGTAAGATGACTCCTCTTGAATTTTTTTGCCAAGAGTGTCTCAGAAATCCCCCCAAATAATATAGGCTATCACAGTTGTTCTTAGTTTCCCACCATAACTTGATGGTAAGACTCTATCCCTGAAGATATAACACACTCTTTCTTTTCTTTTTTTTTTTTTTTTTTTGTATATTTTGAGAGAGTAACCCCAGCCGGCCTTGAACTTGCTCTGAAGACCAGGCTGGCCTTGAACTAACAGATATCCACCTGCCTCTGCCTCTCAAGTGCTGGGATTAAAGGTATGGACCATGGGACTACCATGTCCAGGGACACCACACTCTTATTCCAAGGCATGGTGCCCTCAAGTTGTTTCTGACCAGGAAGCTTCCTCTCTGATTCCCTGATGGCTAGATTTCATTATACTGGAATGTAAGCAGCTGAAGGGAAAATTTTAACAATCTTATCCACCTGTGAACCCTGTGAACTACCACAATGACTGGTCTGATAAGATATGCCATGGGCACAATGGTGGCATTACTGTTATTGGGGTAACCAATCACTTTCTGTTTATATTTACAGCTGCATCACAAGATGAAATGCATGCATGCCTCATAATAAATCTGGCCAAGAACCTATAATTGGGGCACACATAGGCCCCATTATTATTCTTCTCAATGGATATAATAACAAGCTGCCTCCTAAAGTCATACCTCTATACCCTAAATTAGTGCAGCTCTCAAATCTCATCAGAGAAGTTTCTTTGTGCAGGAAACAATATACCACAAAAACTCACAATTGGTAAATGTGCAGAGAATTAAGTGTCAGTAGAATGCACAGACATAAATGGTGTATCTGCATTGCCTTCCCCTCCCCAAAGTTAGGGACTCTAGTGGCTTGAGTAAGAATTCTCTCCCATAGGCTCACATATTTGGACAGTTGGCCCACTTTGGGGGAGTCCACAGAAGCTTTAGGAAGTAGAGCCTTGCTAGAGGAAGTATGTCACTTGGAGCAGATTTTGAGACTTTATGGCTCCACCTCACTTCCTGTTTTATCTTTCTGCTTCCTGTATGTGAATGAAAATGTGAGCTCTCAGCTTCCTGCTACAGCTGCCTACTGCCATGCCTTTTGGAACCATTATGCCAACATAAATCCTTCCTTCTGTAAGTTACTTTGGGTCATGATATTTTATAGCAGCAACAGGAAAATAACGAATACAGGGACTGTTGCAGAGGCAAAGTGAAGCATTATGAGAGGAAGAGGTCAGAGATGACTGGACAGTGTGCTGTGATCGTGACAGGACCACTGCACTCGTGAACACACAGCAGCTGTGCTTACATGAACAAGTTCTGTATAAGATCAAGTCAGTCAACGTTCTAACTAGATGGAGGCAGAGGGATTCATGACCCCCCACCCCTAAGTAAGGAACTATGGATAGCTGATGACTTCTAGGGGAGGGAGAATCGGGAATTTTTAAGGGTGCAGCTCTTGGTAGGTCAACCATGAGCCAGTGTATGCCCCCACACATAGTACATCATCAGTATAAATTCTACTTGGTGGGTCTTTTTTTAATTTTATTTTTTATGTGTATGAATGTACTGTCTGCATGTAGGTTTGTGCACCCATGTTGTGCAATGCTGCAGAGGACAGAAGAGGGTGTCGGATTCCCCTAGAACTGGAGCTCTCCTGGAATTGGAGTTACAGACAGTTCTCAGCTGCTATGTGGTTGCTGGGGATCGAACCCAGGTCCTCTGCAAGAGCAGTTGGTGCTCTTAACTGCTAGACCATCTCTCCAGCCCGGTGGGGTATTTTTTAAAAAGAGAAAAAAACCATAAAGTTGGGAGGGACTGGGGAGAAGGCAGTAGACCTGGGAGGAGGTAGGAGGAGGACATGAGGGTGCATATGTTAAAAATATGTTGTATGAAATATTCAAAGAATTAATAAAATTACCATTTTAAATCTGCCTTATGAATACACTTTTGTCTACTTTAAAATTGTTCAAGCATCCTTGTCTGGTCCTTCCAAACTAAATGATAAAGTGCTGCACATGCATTTGCCATTCCCACATTTATGTTTCATAAAAGATAGTAATTTTAATGGCAATTAGAGTAAATATATAACAGTCCAATTTTTACTGAATAGATCCCATAATTCAATAAAAGTTCTAAGAGGTTTCCTATGCTAAGCTCCATGAGGGACAATAATTTTCTGCACTGTATTCTAGCACCTTGAAGACATTGAATCAATAAATGCTTGTTGAATAATTGAGCCTTAACCATGAACATTTCTTGTTGAGAAAGGAGTAGAGGTTCAGAAGAAAGAAAAGAATAATTAAAGCAGTATATCTATCTAGGATTTGGAACAATGGTACAGCACTGCCTACATGTACATAGCACTATATTTGCAACCCCAATATATATAACAGTAAATATAAAAGAAGAGGAAGACAAAATATGCATTCCTTTACCCATTTATATTTTTACTATTCAATTAAGTGGCTAATGTATCAAATTTAAATCTATCAAATTTCTGTAGTACATACCTTTATCATTTCCTCTGTATAATGGAACTCCTTAGTTAATTAAACTTGTATTTTGTAGAGAATTTTTGCATCTACGTTCATTAATGAAATGGGTCTATAGTTTTCTTCTTTTGGTTGTATCTTTGCCTTGTTTTGGTATTAGAGTAATGCTGGTTTCATAGAAGGAATTTGGGAGATTTCCCTCTGTTAAATTATCCTTTGGAATGACTTAAGTAATAATGGTTGCAAGTCCTATTTAAATGTTTTATAGAATTCTAGCATAAATCCATCTGGGACTGGGCTTTATTACTTGGAAGGTTCTGAATTACTGTTTCAATCTCTTCATATGTTATGGGTCTATTTAAACTGTCAACCTCTTCTTGGTTAAGCTTTAGTGATTTCCATGATTTCAGATATTCATCCATTTCTCTTAGGTTTTCAAATTTAGTAGAGTATAGGTTTTTAAATTTCTATTTTTTGTTGTTCTTTTTGTTATCTGTTGTGATGTTAACCTTTTTTCTCTAATTTTATTGATTTGAAGTTGATCTTTCTTTCTTTTGGTTAACTGGGCTAAAGTTGTATCTATCTATCTTGTTTGTCCTTTCAAAGAACCAGCTCTTAGATTCATTAATCTGGGGGGGGGGTATTGTTTTCTTTGTTTCTATTTCATTGATCTCCACTCTGATTTGTGTTATTTCTTCTTGTCTGTTAGATTTAGGATTCATTTGTAGTTGTCTCTCACATGTTTTTAGTCGCAGTGTTAGGTCATTTATTTGTGCTTTCTGTTTCTTAATGTAGGCACTTAGGGCTATAAATTTCCCTCTTAGGACTGCTTTTAAAATATCCCATAGGTTTTTTTGTGTTGTATTGTCCTTTTCATTTAGTTCCAGAGATACTTTTATTTCTTTATTTATTTCTCCCTTGACTCATTCACTATTCAGGAGTGTGTTGTTTAGTCTCCATGAGCTCTTTTAGATAGTAGGGCTTCTTTTGGTGTTGATATTAAACTTTATTGCATTGTGGTCTGATAGAGTCATGAAATATTCAATTTTTGTATTGTTGAGTTTTTTCTTTGTCCCAGTATGTGGTTGATTTTGGAGAATGTTCCATAGAGTGCTGAATAGAAAGTATATTATTTGGTGTTTGTGTGGAATATTTGGTAAGTGTCTGTTGAGTCCATTTGGTGTATCATATTGTTCAGTTAAGATGTCTCTGTTTATGCTATGTCCATTTGACCTCTCCAATGGGCTCAGTGGGGTATTAAAGTCTCCCACTATTAGTGTGATGGGATTAATTTCTGCCTTGAAGTCCTGCAGAATTCTGCTCATGAAGTTCAGTTCCCTGGAGTTTGGTTTACATATATTCATAATAGTGAAATCTTCATGATTAATTTATCCTTTGATAAGAAGGTAGTGACCCTTAATCTCTTTTGATTACTTTTAATTTGCAATCAATTTTTTCTGATATTAGAATATCAACTCCTACTTGTTTCTTGGTACCATTTGCTTGGAATATTTTTTTCCATTCTCTCACCATAAGATGGTGCCTACCCTTGAAGATAAGATGGGTTTTTATAGACAACAAAAAGTTGTAGTCAATTTCTTTCTTTTTTTTTTTTTGGTCTTTTCGAGACAGGGTCTCCCTGTAGCCCCAGCTGTCCTGGAACTTACTCTGTAGACCAGGCTGGCCTTGAACTCACAAAGGTCTGCCTGCCTCTGCCTCCCAAGTGCTAGGATTAAAGGCGTAGGCCACCATGCCCCAGACTGGATTCAATTTCTTAATCCATTCTCCCAGTCTGTGTCTCTTGATTGGGGAGTTCAGACCATTAATATTTAAGCTTACTGTTGAGACATATATATTGCTTCTTAACAATTTAGTTTCTGTTTGCATTTTTGGTCTAGGTTTGTATTTCTACAGTTATACCTTCATTAATTACTTTCTCTTGCTGCTTGGGAGCAGTCACTCCTTTTTTCTGTTCTTTGAATTGCCTTGAGTATTTTCTGAAGGGTTGCTTTTCTGGACATGTATTCTTTGATCTTGTTTCTGTCATGAAAGATTTTTCTTTCTCCTTCAACTATAATCATCATATTTGCCAGGTACAATAACCTGGGTTGGCAACTATAGTCATTTAAAACTGGGAATATTTTGGTCCAAGCTCTTCTGTCTTTCATGGTTTGCATTGAAAAGTCAGCTGTAATTCTGATGTGTTTTCTTTTATATGTAACTTGCTGGTTTTTTTCTTGTGGCTTTCAGTATTCTGTCTTTGTTTTGAGCATCTAAAGTTTTAACTGTGATATGGCATGGGGAATTTCTTTTCTGGTCTTATCTATTTGCTGTTCTATGTGCTTCCTGTATTTGTGTGGGTATGTCTTTTTCAATTTGGGGAAATTTTCTTCCATAACTCTGTCGAATATCTGATCAATGCCAATATCCTGGGATTCTTCTCCTTCCTCTATTGTTATGATGTGGACATTTGGTCTTTTCATGGTGTCCCACACTTCCTGATTATTCCCCTCTTGCATTTTTTTAAACTTTTCATAATCTTTGCTTCATCATACTAGTTCTTCCATGCTATCTTCCAGTCTTGTTATTCTATTTTCTGCTTCATCCATTGTGTTACTGAGACTTTCTCTCACCCTTTCCTGTTGATGGGAGAAGTGTTTGATTTCTTTTTTCATTTCAGCCTGAGATTTCTTCAGTATTTCCACTTCCTTCTGGAGTTTGTCTTCTCTCCTTCTAGTTCTTTGATTCCTTTATCTCTGTGTTCTTTATATTCCTTGATTTCTTTAAGTATGTCTATGATAGTTCTTTTAAGATCTGGGTCCTGGTTTTCCTCCAGGGAGTTCTCATTATAGGAGTCTTCTGTAGGATTGGTAGAATTTAGCAGGGGGTTACTTTTTGATTTTTCCCACGTTACCATTTCTTCATTCTGCTTTTGGCATGTGGATTTGTTTGGTTGTTTGTTTCCTGTTATGACACTCCTGTTTCTTTGCTGAGTTGAAGGCTGACTTTGGTCATTTCCTTCAGGTGCCTCCATGGTCTTATTAGTTATGAAAGGCTGGCTTGTCTAGGCTTCAGTTTTTCACTTTTGATGGATCAGCTAGTTCTTGCCTTTCTAGTCTGGAGCTTCTCCAGAGGTCCAGGACAGGAAACAATCAGGTTGGCTTGAACCTCCAGCTGCATGGTATGAATCTATGGGTTAGCCTTGGTTGGCTGCACTGGCCTCCAAGGCCAGGCCTCTCCTCCAGATGGTCTTGGAGCACCAACTGTTTCAGCTTACCTGGGTGGGGCTGCCTGGGCAGGCCTGCCTGTGCCAGGTCTCTTTGCTGGGTGGTCTCAGAGTTCTGCCTTGTTCAGCTTGCCTGGACCAGGCCTAGGAATTAATCTTATAATTACCTTCTTCTCGTCTGAAAAACTTGGTGTGATGTACATAATTGTAATCTATATTAAAATGCAAACACAAATATTTTCTGTAAAGAATAGAAAAAACTCGCTGGGCATGGTGGTACACACCTATAATCCCAGCACTCTGGAGGCAGAGGTAGGCAGATCTCTGTGAGTTCAAGGCCAGCCTGGTCTACATAGTGAATTCCAGGACAGCTGGGGCTACAGGGAGACCCTGTCTCAAATGGACCCCTCCCAAAAAAAAGAATAACAAAAATTTACCTATGTAAGAATGAAAATTATCAACCATAAAACTATATGTAGGCTTTCAGAAGCTTAAACTAAGTGATGACTAGAAAAAGGATGAAGAGAGAAGACCATTTTGAACATAAGGGATTTAAGGAAAACAGCTTGAAAATATGAACTGACCTAGTAGCTGTGATACCTGTTCAAAACCTGCACAAGAATAAGCCAAAATCCAGGCAGGGATGGGGTAGATGATTTCTAGGCCACACCCTATCATGAAGAGCTATTGGCAGTAGAGAGTTATTTGGGGGAGAATCATTCTTTATTGAGGATGTGTCTAGTGATAAACTTCCTATTCCCTAGTGGATGGCACCATACTCATCCACATATGGGCAGAATAACTGGGCTTAATTGGCTATCAGAAAAAGAAGAAATGAATTTGGAAGGAGGTATATTGGAAGGGAATATTTGAGGATTTCAGGGAGAGTGAACAATAAATATGGTGATATTACATTGTATAAATTTATGCAGTTATCAAAAGATTAAAATAAAAATGTAGGTTGAGAGAGATGTACCAAAGAAATTTGGCTTGACAGCTTGAAAATAAAGGTATGAATCAGACTAAGCATTAGGGTTTATGATGGGCAGAACCATTTGGAATCTTGTCAGTGAAATTTTACCAAACACTGTTTTTCTTCCCATCTCTAGTTTTTGTTTGTTTGGGTTTTTTTTTGGGGGGGGGGTGTCTTTTTGAGACGGGATCTCCCTTTTTAGTCCCAGCTGGCCTGGAGCTCTCTATGTAGACCAGACTGGCCATGAACTCACAGAGATCCGCCTGCCTCTGCCTCCCAAGTGCTAGGATTAAAGGCATGTTCCACCACGCCCAGCCCATCTCTAGTTTTTTAACAAAGAAATGGGCACCTTGTAAGCTACCATCAAGTGGAAATCCTTTAAATTCCAGACAATATTGCTCAGAGATGTGAACATGTTCACTGAAAACATATTTGCTAGGCCTCTGCTATATGCCTAATGTGTAAATATAAAAATCTGACTAAGACATGCACAGTAAATGTCTTCTTAACACTTGTGTTCTAGCAGGGAAAGGTAGATGCAAACAAAAAATTACACAATGCCACAATAATGCTAGAATACATGACTAGAAGATATTGTGAAAGCATATTACAGAAATTTAATGTACACTGGCAGAAGAGGGGACCCAGAGAGACAACCTGGACATGGTTTTATTTCAGCTGAGTGCTGGAGAATGAGAAAGACTGATATTGTCTGGGAGACAGCATCTAAATTTCTTTTATTGATTTTATAATTTTAATATTAAATGAGCATTGGTAGCAAGCATCATCTACCCCAAAACAGATGCTAAAAATGCCAAGTATTCATTTACTTAGCATTCTTAATTGCTGGAGAATTATTGTATTAACCCATACAAAACCTACATTAAATCCAGGCATGGTACCACATGCTTATAATGCAAGCACTGGGGAGGGAGGCCAGAGAGAAGCAAATCCCTGGGGCTCACTAGCTAGTCAATCTAGGTTATGCAGCAAGTCCCAGAACAGAAGGAAACCACTTGTCAAAAGGACAAAAGATGAATAACACTAATGAATGACACCCAAGGTTGTCCTCTGGCCTCCACATATAAGTGAACACATATGCTTGTATACCTGAGCACACATGTACCCCAATACACACAAAACTGTATTAACAGCAAGTGACCCACATGAATAGGGAGCAAAAGGAATGTTTTCGGTTGGTAACAGCTGATGCAGCAATAACTTGAGCAACAAGGCTGGTTAAGTAAGCAGTTGCCGATAGAATTTAGAGATAGAGGCAATGCCATCTGCACTGCTACAAGTCTGATCGGTTTGTAGGTGTTGTTCCTGGTTATGTGGCCAAAAGCTTTGTCCTCCAGAACATTCCCAATCATTTTTCTGTGCTTCATGACTCTTCATGTTTTACCTTTTTAAGTTTATTGAAGTTGTATTATATTATGTAAAACTATGCTAATGTGTAAGAAAAGGTGAACAGGAGATTTGAGGTAGAGGTGAATGAGTTTGTGCAATAGCCTGGGTGGCTGGTGGAGATTGTGGCAGATGAGGTGAGCCAGGTGGACAGGGAAGGCAGACAGAACCTCGGGGGCATGATTTCTTTCCTAGACTCTAAGAGCAATAAGAAGTCATTAGGGGATTTTAAGCAGACAGAATACATGATAACATTTCCATTTTAAGGTCATTCAACAAGTGGACAGTCTGCACTGACTTTCACTCTAAAGAGTATATAAACAGTTCTGTACCAGGAATTACTAAGGCTAGACAAGACTATACCCCGTGAAAATGCAGAGGAAATGCTGGGTTTTAGAAATGCTGGGAAAAAAGGGGTTTGGACAAGAAGTCAGATGTATAAGAATAGAATATTTCATTTACAGAACAGCTTGCTATATGTTCAATTCAGGAAAATGACTGATGGAGTAACTGCAGGATGCATGCTTTCTGCTATTGATCTGGTTTACACATACCCTACCAAGCCAGATATATAGAGCAGAATGAATAGCAAAACATACATGAAGTTTGACACAGGGTGTTTCTATTATTCTTTTAGCCCCAAACTGATAAATTTAATTGGGGAGACTTAGTTTCATTGTTGTTTGACAGTGTGTGATATTATGCCAGTTTTTCAGAATTAGCTTAATCCTTTTTTTCTGTGCATATGGAAAAGAATGTAAGGTATAATTTGTACTAGAACTCTATTAAAAATACTATCAGAGGCTATCTAAATAGAAAAGTAAAGAATCAATTTGACTAAGACTTAATCAGCACTAAATAATAACATAATTTTATTAGCATAAGAATGAGAACAGTTTCATCATTCTCTCTTGTGTAAAAGTCAGTAAATTATCCTGGTATTTGAAAGTTATTTAATGTCTGTCATTTATAATGCTGCAGAACTCAGCATAGCCCAGTTTGGTTTTGTTTTCTTTTGTAACTGTCAGTGGAGCCCAGTGTGTCACCATATTCTGTCACTAAGGTCTGTTCTAACTATGCACCTTTTGTAGTGCATGAATACCAAACTAAACTCTTGTAAACCCACTTACGGAAGGCTTGATGGTGTTGGCTTAGCTGAGTCGTCTTTGAAAACAGAAATCATGGTTTAGCAGATGACATGCAACTGTTTAGACACATGAGTGCAACAGTCTTTACCTCAGAAGCAAATAGCTCATGTTTTGAACCTTATAGCATCTACCCCTATTTAAAATTAGTATTGATATTCTGTCATTTATTCTTATTCCGCATCTACCATCTCAAAGCCTGACAGATGCCTGTCAGGCACAATGACATATATCTTGCTCTCAACTTCTCCAGTGCCAATATCTATGGAATAATTCTCTCTCTTTTTTTTTTTTTTTTTGAGACAAGGTCTCCCTTTTGTCTCAGCTGGGCTGGAGCTCACTATGTAGACCAGACTGGCCTTGAACTCAGAGATCTGCCTGACTCTGCCTCCCAAGTGCTGGGATTAAAGGCATGCACCACCACACCCGGCAGAATAATCCTTTTATACCAATTGTGACATTGTTAAATCCCTTAGAAATTAATAGTTTAATTATTATTTCAATGTAATTGTTTATGCTCAAGCAATTTTCCATTTAGGAGAAAAAAAGAACATGATCGGATGAGGCACAGGGATAATAAAGAAAAAGTAACTATTTTTTAGGTTGTTATACTTGTGGATACATGTCATATGTATGTCAAAACCCATAGAATATACAGAACAGAGTAACTCCTAATACAAACTATGTACTTGAGATAATAACAAGCTCATTAATTACAGAAAATATAACACTCTAATGCAATGTTAATAATATGGAGGAATTTCTGTGGATGTGGAAGGTAGAATGAGCCATGTAGGAAATCCTAAACATGGGAAACCAAATGCTTGTCTCTTAGGTTGCGAGTCTGAGCCTTTAATGGCAGCACCAGCTCTCTAGCTACTGAATGTTTTCTACTCAATATTTTCCGCAAAGCTGAAACTGCTCAGGAATGAATTTTATCCATTAAAGAATACATTTCCTCTTTGTACCCAGCCACCTATATCATATCTCCCAGTTGCCTGTTCCATGAGGTTTGATTTGACCTTAGTAAGGTTTTCCATGCTACATGAAAATCCATTATTTACTTTTCACAATTATTTCCTTGGTAATACAGGTCATGATTAATAACATTATTTTATAAAATTATTTTATGTAATATCTGGTTGGTCTTCGATGGGAACATTTGGTAAAATTTAATTAAAAAGTCATGTCCTATAGGCAAATGCACACATTATTATTAACCAAAAGACAGTTTAGTATTTCTGTTACACAATAGCCAATGTCTTTTCCCTGTGTGTTGTCAGGTGGTCTACAGACATTTGACCTGTGACCCTTGGATTCTGATGATAGCTAAAAGAGGACTAACAGATTCTAGGTTGTATCTTCTTTCCACTTCTTTATATCTTGTTGTTTGGGTAATTGTATGGTATAACTCCAGGGGGGCCCATTTACAACACAGCCAAGAGTACAACTCATGCTAAATTAGAAAGCAGTCCTAGGAATATCCTTCAGTAAGTATGTATTAATGAAAATAAGTACATGATCATTGAATAAAATGCAAATACTATTAAATTTCTTTGTGTTAGTCTTGAAAACGTCCTTGTTTTAGGGTGTTGAAACCAACATGATTTCTATTCAATCAGTAAAAATATTTTTATTTATCGGGTCACAATTTTCAGCTCTTCAGTTCTATCCTATTTTCAAATTCATCTACTTGCTTTGGAAAGTGACTTTACAATTCTCTCTTTCATGTGAAGCTCATGTGTCCTTACCCTACTAAATTTGGCTTAGCTTTTGACCTGCATGGTAAAGATGGGACATGCTATGAAGATCTTCAAAAGTTATTATGTAATATGACTTAGCCTCCTGGAATTGTCCACCTCTGCCCTGAGAGAAATTAGTCCTGTGCAACCATTTCTCTTTCCTTGAAGGTAAAGGTGGATCATGTGAGGCAAACTCCATTCAGTGCCAAGTCAGAAGTTCATTATCTTCCAGTCCTGAAGTAGTCCAGTACACATGAGCTAAACACAAGACTGGCAAACCCTTAAAGAGGAAAATTAGTTTTTGTTCGAAACTATTGAGATATTTTTATGATTGATTATTATGAACATTACCTCTGTGAAAAAAATAATGACAATATACATTTCAAAAATATTAAAAATAGGAAAAAAAGCCCATGCTTCCTGGTAATGCTACAAGCAATATTAAAAAGCTGAAAACAGTGGGATGTGGTGGCACACGCCTTTAATCCCAGCACTCAGGAGCAGAGGTAGGCAGATCTCTATGAGTTCAAGGCCAGCCTGGTCTACATAGTGAGCTCCAGGCCAGCTGGAGCTAAAGTGGGACCCTGTCTCAAAATGACCAAAAAAAAGCTGAATATTTTTGTGAGATTTTTGAAATATGTGTATTTGCTGTTAAATGCAAGTCAATACTTACTTATAACCTTTCATTTGTTCTGCTTTTGATAAATAATTTTATCATACTATATATCCATTCCAAGTCATATTCTGGACAATAAATGTATTTTGAATGATTACAGACCATGTACATTGTAAGCTACTTAATTTTATAACCACCACCTGTGAGTAAACAAATAACACACAAATGTCAAATTTAATGAAAGCAGGACCTTGGACAAGTTTCTAAATTCATATAAAATGTACCTGATCAATATATACAGTAGGCAAATTTTAAACTAAAATGTGAATGCTGCTTATTATCGAAGGCCTTTGTCAGGTGCAGTATCAGGATTAAATTGAAATCCAAAATGGCAATGATTATTACTGTAATAAGCAGCACAAGGGATATATATATATATATATATATATATATATATGTAGATAGATAAAAGATAAATGTTTCAGGTAACTGCAAGTCAAGAAGTATTATCTCCATTTTACAGATGAAGGTATTACACTAGAAAATGTGAGATGATCTGCCTGAGAAGACATTGCCAGTAAACCAGGGACCCAGTCTACACATACAGTCCCACAAAGCAGTGCTACCTACACAAACACTCTCCTAGGGCCATCCATCTTTTAACACTTTCAAATGCTGACATTGTCATAAAAATGCTCTCTGAGTTGAAGTGAGAGTATACAGATACGCACTTCCCCAATAAATAATCCAGAAAATGTAATCACTTGATCTCTTTTACTCTCCTTTCCCTAGGGCAAAAACACAACTCTTTCCTCAGGGGACAATCAAAGTAAATAATTTTTGTTTTGATTTTGTGTTAAATATGCCCAGTTATTTCTCAAGAAAAATAGTGAAATCACTGGGTTGTCACTATGCATACCTTAACAGATCTTTATGGGCAACTTATTAACCCAGACATTCTGTCTAGTATGAACATTTCTACAGCCCAGTGTGGAGATAGGATTTTCCAGGCACAATCCCTTTACACAACTAAAACCATCTTCCTCATGATTTTCTGCCTCATGTTTTATGCTGCCATATGGCAACAAGAATCTACCCAGGCTAGCATATGGAAAACTTGCCATGCATGGGAAAACATTAAAGGAAAAATATAGAAACAAGAAATCCTGCCATTGCTCATACCTCTGCATGAAAAAGTTGCTTACCACTGATTCCAGAGCATACCTAGTTTAGCATACTTTTAATGTGATTTCTACTTTATATTTAAGCCTGCCAGTCATAAACCCTGTGTGAGTGTCAATTGAGTAAAAATGTTTTTCTATCTAATTGGTAGCCTAGTACAGAAAACCTAGACTGTTCTGTCCCTTCTACTTTGAGAACTCTCTTCCACACTTACTTCTACATTTATATTACTGTTTAATTAGTTTCTCAGTGTAGGTGTTTACAAAGTAGTATATTTAAATTCTCAATAACTTCTGCTTCATCAGAAGCTTCCATATTCAACCTCTCCCTCTCTCCATAGGAGAAAAATTCCAGTTTTACTGAAGACACATCTTTGAAACAGTCTTTTCTTGTTTAGCCTCCTTATTCTTACACGCAAGGCTACTATTCTGTCATGGAAAACTGCAGTATTCGTTTTCTCCTGACTGGATCTCATCTTTCTTCTCCCCAATCCCCCTTCAACTTTTGTTGTATTTAACATTTGAGAACACAGTTAGGTATCCAGACAACTCTTTAGAATTATCTATTATTTGGGCAGGTAGGATGTTAGAATTAAACCATGATTTCTTACCATAGGAGCTCAGGAACTTTGTCCAATAACAAGATAAATCTCATTTTCATGAATGCTATCTATGCTTCTACCATACCATTTTTTTCTCATTGTTTATTCAAAGGCATCAGTCTCCTTGTGTCCATAATATTTCATATAAACTAATCTCCCTGTGCCCACCACCTTTAACTTATGAACATGCAAGCATATAGGTGCAGTGTCTCCCATGGAAGAAGTTGCTTCTTCCATGCTTGGCATAACTCTTATGTTGTGCTTTTCTCTCTCATTCTCTCTGTGAACATTCCAAGCAGACAGATTTTATAATGTCTGATATTTAAGGCATTTAATAAATAATTGGTGATTAAATAAATGAAATAATTATTGGCTCTATGTAACTACTTCGGGGTGTTTTATTTTTAATAGATAGAGTTGTTTAAAGTAGATCTTAGAAACTGAAAGAAATTGTTTTGAATTCCTATATCAGCAGAGATATAGTGTACAATTTTTACAAATGCAACATTATACAATTAATTACATATCACAAAATTTTTTCTAAAATTGTTAATAGGATACCCTCTTGAAACATGGTATCAAATCATTCTGAAAATTCTAAGCCTTCTAAACAGTTTATTTTGCATATTGTAATACTTTTTTATTTTGAATCTTGTCAATGAAAAGAAAATGGCAGCTGAGGCTTCTCATCAAGGGAGAGGCAAAACAAAACATATTTCATGTCCCAAACAGATTTCCCATAATCCCATGACCAGCAGTGCCAGTACGAGTGTGTGACATAGTAGGAATATTATCCTATACAATGTAGCTATCAAACCTTGAACAAATCTATGCTCATTGATGCAGCTATAAACTGGCAGAATTGGAAGTGATGTAGTGTGACTTACAAAGAGGTGAGCCCACTCACATTCAACAAATTTTTATAATACATCATTTCCAAAGTAAAATTGTTCCTTTTTAATTTAATCTTTACTAGTGGTGCTTTTGCCTCTTGACCCTGGGTTCCACCTGCCCGTATCTTCCATCTTACTTTCTTGCAAATTTCAGGGAGAAAAACTTCCTGGGCAATTTCTTTACCTCGAGCAAGGAGCATTTGAAACTTTCAGGCTTGTTCTCGAAAGCCCTTGGGTGAAGCTCCTGCCTTTTTGGAGAGAGTTTCCTGAGTATTATGTACATAATAAGTCTTATCACAATAATGTAATTGGGCATTCTGTCATGTAGCAGAAACTGTGCTTCAGTATTAACTCTCCTGGTTGACACTCCATAGGCTGTAAGAATGACTTCTGTTGCATCTCTATTCCTACAGGAAACACTGTTTGAGCTTTGAGTCTTCGTAGTGTTGAAAACAGGATAACTAGTTTCCATGTTCAAGAGAAACTCCGTGGTTTAAGTCTCTATAATTAGTTACACCTGAGGCCCTTTAGGGGAAATTCTAATCGGCTCTGAATGGTCAAGGGGTGTTGCTCTGCCTTATTTTTCCTTGTTGGAATTACACTTATGCTTACTCCCTCCCTGTCTTGTTTTTCCATCTCTTTCTTTGATTTTTGGCAGTCATACTTTCATCGTGTCTCTTGCAGGATACATATTCATCTCTCCCAAGGATCCTCTTTTCTCATGTTTGCCTGATGCATTTAGCCATAAAAACTGTGTCCTCTTCATCTTCATGGGGGAGCCCATGAAATTTCCCTTATCCACTGTGGCATATCAACTCATTTTGTCATTATGCAGGAGTCACAGCTAGGTACAACTGATTGTTACTCTTCTCTTCTGGTAGCACACATAGAACCTTCCAGCACGATAAAAGCTAACCAGTAGGGATGAAGCATCCAGGTCAATATATGCTTTATCTCTCCATGCCATGTGACTCAAATATATGGTTTCTTCAGATCTTATCAATTTTGTTATTTCAGAGATGGAGGCAGGTTGCCAAGCCTTAGGAGATGATGAGTGATTTGAAGCCAGGGCCATCAACTAGTCATGCACTGGATATTGACTGGTAGCTATCAATCACCCTTTGTAGCAAGGTCCACATGCTTTCTGTTTTGCCAGCCAGGTAGTATTCAATCAATAATTGCGGTATGTGGGTATTCTATCTTTACCAGGTCTGATGTTCCCTTTTGGTATACTTGATAAACTTGTATTTTGCTATCCTTTGTGGTTTGTCTTCTATACCTCTTGAATATCACCTAACAAGCTTTCTAACTTGTGACTTTTCATGAAAGATGTGTTTTTCTCATGCAACCAAAGCCCATCTTTGTAGACTTTGGCCTTAGAAGAGTGACAGTATAAACACGGACTCTCATTAAGACTTGCTGACAATGATCACAGTACTACAAATTGTCTTCCTGAAATATCAGGACTGTAGATGAAATTTGATGCTGAATCCACTAACCATAGGAATCCCATGCTGTTTGCAGCAAAGGGGACTAAAGCCTCCATTTACAGGGCTAAGTTCCAGGGCTATTTATTAATCTGACATAGCTGAAGATATCCATAAACTCACAGTAAATTCCAAGGAACTCTCAATCCTACCATTGTTTCTCAAGATTATGGGATTGAAAGAAGAATCTCCAAATCCCAGCCTCCATTAGAATTCTTTGTGAAGACATTACAAGGCAACTCTTTTTTTTTTTATTTTTTTTTATTATTATTATTTATTTTTGTATGTGTATGAATGTATTGTCTGCATGCAGGTCTGTGCACCCGTGTCGTGCAATGCCGCAGAGGTCAGAAGAGGGTCTCGGATTCCCCTGGAACTGGAGTTCTCCTGGAATTGGAGTTACAGACGGTTCTTAGCCGCCATGTGGGTGCTGGGGATCGAATCCGGGTCCTCTGCAAGAGCGTCGGTGCTCTTAACCGTTAGGCTATCTCTCCAGCCCCACAAGGCAACTCTTTTAATGTCCTTGTTCTCCAGGTTTGGTGGCAGGCTCGGATCCAGGTATAGAAACTGCGAGGTTCTTACAGGCATAGACTTCTGAACTGGAAACCATCTGAACAGTGATTTTCAGGTAAGTACTTCAATAATCCTTAGCCTATTCATCACCATCTTTAATTTAAAATCCCAAACAGTTATGTGATAACTTGCAGGGACAATTCTCTTGACCTTAATTGTATTCCATTTGCAGGCTCCAAGAAAAATGCAGATGTGTGAAGGCACAAGGAACTGTCCCCTTGTTGCTTTTAACCTATTGGCGAATTCCAAAATCCAGATTTTAAAAACCCAGGAGATGGCCGGAGTCTGTCCATTTTCCCAGAATAGTCAGAAGACATCAATAATGCAGATCCAGAGGGTTTTCCCTTCTTGATCTTTGGTTTCTAGAAATGCAGTCTACTTATTCCTGGCTCTGGGATCCGTGTTTCATTTATGTGATCATCTTGGCTATAGATTCTAAGCTACTTTAAATAAAAAGTAAGCACTTTAATAATCACTTTATTTATTTATTTATTTATTGGTCTTTTCAAGACAGGGTCTCCCTGTAGCCCCAGCTGTCCTGGAACTCACTCTGTAGACCAGGCTGGCCTTGAACTCACAAGATTTGCCTGCCTCTGCCTCTGGACTGCTAGGATTAAAGGCATATGCCACCACTCCCAGCTTTTAATAATCACTTTAAAATATTGTATATTTCCTTTGTCCTCTGACTTAGCATGACAATAAGCCCTACAAGAGGGGTGCTTCAAATGGCTTTTATCACTATTATCACCAAACCAGATTCAAATTTAAATATCATTTGTGAGATTGGAGAGAGAGATGGCTTAGCAATAGGACCCAGATTCAAATTCCAGCACTCACGTGGCTGCTAACAACTGTCGATAACTCCAGAAAATGTCCTCTTCTGACCTCTGAGGACATTGCAGGACCCGGGTATACTTACATACATGCAGGCATGTGGCATGGATTATTTCTTCTTTGAAATGAGCCACCTGGAGTAGCTGAGTGGGAAGAGCTGTTTCCAGGGCTGCAAGTATTCCCGTGGTGTTGACAATCGTCAGGCAAAGTGCACAGAACTATGGAATGTATGGACTTTGAGAGGGGTGGACATGTATAAAAGGCCTGCCACATGAAGCTGGCCTCTCTCTTGCCATTTTTGACCAGCATGAATAGCAGAAGGCACTGGGTTAGCTCAGGAACTCTGGGCAGCCATGTTGTACCTGGAGCCCTGGCTGTGCGCATAGCTTGAGTGAGTGTGTGTTTCTTTGCCATTATTTTGTAACCAAGCCCATTAAAAGTCTCTAGTTTTAACTGAGACTGGAGAACTCTCTACTTGCATTGTCTTAATTACTGGGTGGAAACTTGAAAGAGGCAAAGGCTAGGCGGGGTTGCAGGACTGCACGCATGTGGTTGCTAGACTGTGGGCAATTCCCACCCCAGAGGAAAATTCCTCTGCAACAAGGCATAACACTCACACACATAAAATAAATAGATAAATAATAAATAAATAAATAAATAAATTTTAAAATAAATAAAATGTGTCGAATGCTTACTATACAGCATATGCTGTGCCTGCTAAATTTATTTACACTTTTACCTTTCAGTGGTTAATTTTTCATTAGAACTCTACTAGTCATTTTTCTGTCTTTTTGACCTTTTTTAGTTCTGCTCATTGCTACAGTTGCGATTGAAACACTGTCTTATTTTCCTACCTCCACATTCATACAGGACAGGATTAGCTATAGGATTTAATTGCTCTCCGCCTCCCACTTTCTGTTTTGTTTCTATAAAAATTCTCCAGGCTAAACCCTTTCTCTGAGCTGCCTGCTGCAGGATGTGACAGTTTTCATGATCTTCTACAGACCCACACTTGACCTTTGCTCCTGGTTCATCATGAACATCATGTTGGTCACTTCATCCACTCTGATTATGATGGCTCTTCATTCAATTAAAAGACACTCCTCGGGGCTGGAGAGATGGCCTAGAGGAAGCGCCAACTGCTCTTGCAGAGGAACGGGTTCGATCCCCAGCACCCACATGGCGGCTGCAAACCGTCTTTAACTCCAGTTCCAGGGGAATCTGACGCCCTCTTCTGACCTCCACGGCATTGCACGACACGGGTGCACAGACCTACATGCAGACAGTACATTCATACACATACAAAAATAAATAAAATTAAAAAAAAAAAAGACACATCTCAGGGAAGACCTGCCCTGAATGAATCCTGGAATGAATAAAAGTGGAAACAAGAAAGCCAGCTGAGAATCGACATTCGTCTCTCTCCTTCATAACTGGACATAATGTGACCATCGACCTCAGATTCTCGCTGCCGTGACCTCCCTGCCATTACCTCCCTGCCATTATGGTCTGTATCCACTGAGTCAGAATGAACCTTTCCTTCCTCAAATTGCTTTTGCTAGGTATTTAGTCACAGTGATAAGAAAAGTAACTAATACACTGGCCTTGTTAACAAGTTTGCTGTAGCTCACAAATCAACTTGCCCTACACCAATAGCTGAATTCACACTACTGCTCATTTATTCTACTTTGTATTGACAGCTTCCCCTCTCAGGCATCAAAGGCTTACTGTAATTTCTGATAAGCCTCAACAGCCTTTTAAAATCCTTTAACTTCCTCCTGAATTTATACTAATTTCCCTCAACACATTTCAAATGTTTCTATCAAGGTCCTAATTTCTTACACCATTTCCAGATAATTAGCATTTATTATCAGCTTTTAATAACTGATGAAAATAATTATCCTAAAGGAAGAAAGGATAAACACTTCCTATGTGTATTATCATTTACAGTTCTCTGTGAGCCCCCAAGAAAGTGAAGCATTGAGTTTCATACAGAGAAAGGGAGAACTCAGTGCTCCACTAACCTTGAGTTGCTAAAGCAAATATCACAATAAATAAATGTCTTTCTTTCTTTACCTACAGAAGATCCTCATGGTTTATATTTAAACATCTACTTGTTGAAAAGATCCATGTTTTATTCTAAGCAAAACATCATAGAAGCAAATTTACCAAAGTATATTTTCTTGATAAATATTTGCATCTCACACTTGTGACTATCTTCCAAAGGTTTATGACTTGTTTATTTAGAATTTTATTTTATTAATATTTTATTTGTTTTTATTTTATGCATATGAGTAAATTGTCTGCGAGTATCTAGTGCACCCATTTTTGTGCAATGCCCACGATGGTCAGAAGACTGCATTGGATCTCCTGGAACTATAGTTGCAGATGGTTGTTAGCCTCCATGTGGTGCTGAATATTGAATCAGTGTTCTTATCTGCTGAGCCATCTCTCCAGCCCCTAGCATTTAATTTTCTTAGGGAATTAATGCTTTCAGCTTTCCTATACCTAACAAAAGTCAATTTCACCACAATATGGATATAACTCAAAATGCACAGCATATTTCAAATGAGCAAAGACCCCATTTCTTTTTGATAGCAGACATTTCAGATTAAGACTTGGGTGATAGGGACTGGAGGGATAGATCAGTAGTTCAGAGTGCTTACTGCTCTTGTAGAGGGTCCAAGTTTGGTTCCCAACACCAAAGTCAAGTGGCTTATAATTACTTGTACATCCAAATCCCTCTTCTGGCCTCCGAAGGTTGCACATACCCCTCCCCCCCCACACACACACACACACACACACACACACACACACACACACGTATAAACACAGTTAAACCTAAAAATAAAATATTTTAAAATAACAAGTCTCAGGTGAGAGAAAAATATCTAACTCTAATAAAAATATAAAAATTATTCAATGTCATAAAATATAAAGCAGTAGGCATAGATATATAGATGATTGATGACAGAGATAATAGATGAATATATAGATGTACAAAGTAAATGACTGATGATAAATAGAGATGGACTTTCAGGCCAAGTATCATTTTTATGCTTCTGTATCCTAATTCATTTTCAAATTTTCATCCACCTGCTACCTCCAGTAAAATTGTATTACTCTTTTGTGGCATGTATGAGGTACTTAGTAGTTAATAAGTTGAAATCCATCATTAAAATCTGTATTCCCTAAATTTTAGCTTCTCTATATGTCCATAGCATTTTTGTCTAATTTTTAATGGATATGTGACTAAACAGAGTATTTTATTATTTATTTCTGCATATAGCCTATGACTCATGTATAATTATTTTATTTATTTATTTATTTATTTATTTATTTATTTATGCGTATGAATGTACTGTCTGCATGTATGTTTGTGCACCCATGTCGTGCAAAGCCGCGGAGGTCAGAAGAGGATGTCAGATTCCCCTGGAACTGGAGTTCTCCTGGAATTGGAGTTACGGACTGTTCTCAGCCGCCATGTGGGTGCTGGGGATCAAACCCGGGTCCTCTGCAAGAGCAGTCGGTGCTCTTAACCACTAGGCCATCTCTCCAGCCCCCGACTCATGTATAATTTTTAAACCACAGAGTTTATATATGCTTACTTATATTTTTAAATTATTTTAATTTATTATTTTCATTTTATGAATATGAGTGTATTGTCTGCATGTAAGTGCACCTATGTCATACAATGCAGGCAGAGATCAGAAGAAGGCATCTGATTCCCTGGAACGAGTTATTGACAGTTGTTAACTGCCATGTGGCTGCTGAGAATCAAACTTGGGTCCTCTACAAATGCAGCCAGTGCTCTTAACTGACGAGCCATCTTTCCAGCCCCTATTTTCTTAATTACCTTAGATGCTGTGATGGTTAATCCTGGGTGTCAACTTGACTGGACTAAGGAACAAATAAGAGAAAAAGGATCTTCGGATTGGACTACCTCAACCAGGATGGCCCACCCCAAATATGGGTGTTACCGTCTGCCAGCAGGCAGTATAAAAGGCCATGGCAGAGGGAGCTGGTCCCTTTTTTTCCTGTGGCTTGCCTCTCTCTCACTGGTGAGTTTGTCTTGCTGCTGTGATCAACCCTTCGGATCCCAGCGTGTACTGAGACCGGCTGATCTCCTGGAATCCATCAGGCCTTCGGCACCAGATTGGGACTACTGAGACATCCAGCCTTTCAGACTGAGCAGTTCCCTGGATTCTCAGCCTCTCCAATGTGGCACAGCTACTGTTGGACTCCTTGAACTCTGTCACATGAGCAAATCAATAAATTGTATATAGCTATATATTCGTCCTGTTGCTTCTGTTTCTTTAGAGAACACTGACCAATAAAGATGCCAATCAAGCAATCAATCAATGTTTATTAAAGTATTAAACATCTTAAAAATCTGAGCAAATTATTTTATTTCATGCTGACATGCTAGTGCCTAATAGCAGATTGATGAAGAAGATGTTCATCTGTGTAGCTCTATTCAGAGTACTGACAGACCATTGATAAAAAAGGAAAGTTTAAAAATGAAACTAAGGTGATTTCTAAATCACAGAACAATTAAATCTTCATACCTGATCAGAAACCAACTAAACTACAGCAATGGTAAAAAAAAAAAAAAAAACTAGATACAAATTTCAACTCAACAAAGGCAGCCTACAATTTCATAGCAAACATACAACCAGAAAAAGAAGCTTACATGCCCATGTCACAAGTCAAAAATACAAATAAATAATATGAAAAGCAAGATAATATGTTCTCTATAAATCCTACTAGCCCTATAGAAATATTCTGCCATAAGAATTACTCAGAGGAACCCCAGGACATAGAACTTAAGAAAAAAAAACCATAAATATGATCAAAGGATTCAAGGAGTTTAAAAAACATGCAAAACCAACTTAGTGAACAGGAATAAACTTCTCCCTGTAGCTCAAGAAAGTACAAATATACAACTGAATGAAAGGACAAAAATAATTCAGGTTTTGAAAAGTAAATTCAGAAAAGAACTAGAAATATTGAAGTAAACTCAAACTGAAATGAAAATGGAATTGAAAATCTCAATAGCAGAATTAGAAAAGATAGAGCAAAGTCTTACCAGGAGAATAATCAAATAGAAAGTAGAATATCAGGACATGAAGTTAAAGTAGGAAAATTAGACCAAGCAAAGATCGTGAAAAAAATTAAACACAGGAGTGAAGTATGCAGGAGATTTAGGACACCATGAAAAAACCAAATCTATTAATTAAAGGCATAAAGGAAAGAGAAAATCTTCAGTCAATGGCATTGACCAGATCCTCAACAGGATTACAGAAGAAAATTTGCCTAAATTAAGGAAAGACATATCCATACAGATAAGAGAAACACAGCAATTAGACAGGGCCAGAACAGAAATTCCCCATTGTATATCATAGTAAAAGCACTAATACACCAAAACAAAAAGAGGGTAATGAAGCTGAGAGAGAAAAACAACTTGCTTGTAAAGGAAAACCTATCAGAATGCCAGCTAATTTCTTAATCCAAATTTTAAAAAAGCCAGAAGAGCCTACAGGAATGTATTCCAAGAGCAAATGACAACATATGCCTACCCAAACTACTTTGCCCAGAAAAACTATCTTCCATAGTCAAAGATGAAAGAAAAATCTTCCACATTATATAAATAGGTTGAAATAATCTGTGTCCACCAAACAGATCCTACCTAGAATACTAGAAGTGATAGACAAGACTGAAGAAAAGAATGGCCATACTCAAGAGTCTACAGAAAGAAGCACAATATATGACTAAGAACACAAAGAGAGAATAAAATTACAGTAAACAACACACATCTTTCAAAAATAACTTTAAATATCGATAGCCTCAAATCCTCAATCAAAAGACCCAGGCTAGCAGAATGGATTAAGACACAAAACTTCTGGAACATATAAACTCAAAAAAAAGTATCAGGAAAACAAATGACCCAATTAAAAAAAAATTGGCTACAGATAAGAACAGAGTTCTCAAAAGAAGGAATAAGAACAGCTAAGAAACCAGCATCTGTCGGAATTAGGATAGCACAAACCAAAACAAGTTCAAGATTATGTTTTACCCCAGTCAGAATGGCTAACATCAAGAAAATAACCGATAATAAATACTGGGAAAGCTGTGGCAAAAGAGGAACCTCCATTCACTGCTGATGGAATTTTAAACTGGTGTAGCCACTATGAAAAACTGATTGTATCTGGGTGAGGGAGCTAGACCTTCCTCGAGAGCTCTAGATAGGCTGAATAGACTCTAGAGAATGAACTTACACCAAAGGCCATCTGGGGACAAACGCTTGACCAAATGTATGGCAGAATGCATGAGGCCTGGTGTATGTGTGTGGGGGTGCGCTGTGGGGACATGGTGGGGGAGGGGAATCTAAATTTTCTAAGAACTGTTGTATGAAATGTACAAAAGCTCAATAAAAATAGTTTTAAATACCCATGAAGACAAACTCAAAAACAGAAAAACTCAAAATTAGATAGGCGTGATGGCATATGCCTTTAATTCCAGCACTCAAGAGGCATAGGCAGGCAGAACTCCCTGAGTTCCAGCCAGCCTTATCTACATAACAAGTTTCAAGCCATCCAGGGTTACAAAGTTAAACCCCATCTCAAAACAAAAGCAAAAAATAATTCTACCATATGATCCAGCTATACCACTTGGCAAATGCTCAAAGACCTCTTACCAAAGGATGTCCTGCTACAGAGATACTTTCTCAGATGTTTATTGCTGCTCCTTTCTATGAAACTAAAACAACCTAAATGTCCCTCAACAGATGAATGGATAATGAAAATGTGTTACAATTAAACAATGGAATTCTATCTAGCTGTAAAGAAAATGAAATCATAAAATTTGGAGATAAATAGATGGAACTAGGAATTGTTATTCTGAATGAGGTAACACAGTCTCAGAAAATAAGAGATCATATTATTTCTAATTTGTGGATCCCAGTTGCAAATATTTAGATGTGAGTATATATCCTGAACTGCAGAAACCAGGAATATAGAAAGGAACCATTTGAGGAAATAGCAAAAGGAAGCTTGAGAAAGGGAAGAGTAGGACCTAGGCTTTATCAAGAGTGAAATGGTAAAAATGGGGGAGTCTTTAATTAGAGAAGGAGGAGACAGGGCTCTACAGGGAAGGAGGGAGGGAGGAAGGGAGGAAGAGAGAGAGAGAGAGAGAATATGTCAGTGATGTGAAAAGCCAAAGGGAAGTGTATTATTTCACAAGCCTAATGAAAAATGCATATGTAATATATGATAGTGTAGGTGCATAGCTGAAAGCTATATAACAAAAATCACAGTGCCAGACAAAGGAAACCTCCATTTGAGTTATTTGCAGTAATCCAAGAGACACTCAAATTAATTTAGGCTATTGACCCCCATGGTTGCCTTATAGATCTTGAAGGTAAGATCCTATTTCTAAAGACAGAACACATTTTGGACATGAGACTTGGAATATCTGAGCTGAAATTAAACCCACCTGAAATCTTCCTCCTCAAAGACTACCTCTTATAGTTTCAGAAGTTACTATGCAAACTCCCAAGGGAGAAAACCAGTCAATGTTCCCATCCAGCTATAAATTCTATGAACCACAACAATGACCAACCCAAGAAACTATCTCCATTCCTGTAGTAAGGACGATTTCATCTTGGGGATTATCAACTGCTCTCTAATTGAACCTAAAGTCCATTCAATGTAAGGTAAATCATGGGTGGTACTGTAAACATAGCCAAGTACACATGGCTGGAGAGGTCATAGACTCTAGAGAAAAACCTACAACCTCTCCAGATCAACATAATTTCTTACTATATTCTAAAAATGTATGCTTCTATTTATGGACAAGTGTAACTCTTCCCCATTCATCAAAGAAGCTTCTTTTTAAAATAGATGCAGACTTTTACAAAGTTCTAGATTTGGTCAAAATACAGAGAAAAATGATAATGAGGTGTCCAACCCTAAGAGACACAAGTACAGTGCAACCTCTGATACACAAGGTTCAGGGAAGACCGAAGAAGAGGGCAGAAAGTATAGAAGAGTAATTGGGACAAGACATCTCCTGCTAGCTAATGCACTCCACATTTGATAGTCTAACAAGAGCCCCATAATGACAAAACATGTTGACATGCCATTGTGGATGGGGGAAATTTCATAGGTTTCCACCTCAAAACGAAGAGCTACAATCAACCATTGGATGCTGAGAGAGGGAAAAGCAGATTCCTCCAGGGACTAGGTCCTTGAGAGGTTATATAATCCCAAGTGGGCAGCCCTAAACACAAGTACACACAACAACACTAAATGGATTCAATGCATTGTAGATATATGTGGATGTATAAGTGAACATATGTATATGTACAATAATGATCACAAAAGAGGAAAAGAAATTGCAAGAGTGGATATTAGAAGTGTAGGAGGGGTCTTGTGAGGGGTTGAAATAATGCAAGTACAATACTCATGTATAAATTTCGCAACAAAATTTAATTATATTTTAAAAAGTTCTCCACCATGGAGACACCTTTGATCTCACTCAGGACCCTGGAGCCAGGACAAGAGGCGGGCAGATCCCTGCGGGATTGATTCCTGGCCAGCTAGGACTAGAGGAAGATCCTGTCTCAAAAATGCAAAAACAATAAAAATCCCCAGGTTCCCCAAAAGTAAGTTCTGAAATAGTAATCTATCTCTTCAGAGAGACTTTGATAACCAGGTTATCAAGCAGTATTTTTTAACAACTCTAGAATTTATGTATTTTATAATTATAGAAATTACACATTTAAATGGCAATAAACCTAACATTTTAAGATAACTGGAAAAGGAATACAAAAATTTTAGCTATTATGTGAACAGCTGGTTCAGACCTGGTTCTCCTCAAGATCTGGAATTTATGACCAGCTTTCACAAAGCACACAGGGACTTTCTTCTTGCTCAAGAAACTGACAATCGTGACCTCACCTCCTCTTTGCCTGCTGTCCTGACCAGAAACACACCATTTTGGTGCTGGCTGCTCATCTTAGAGCCCAGTTCTGGCTATCTCTGAAGTAAACTTTCCCCAGAGTGCCTAAGCCTGGTGTTTTCTTTGATTTTGGGGTCGAGTTGCTTTGGTATCACTAACATCAAGTATAAAATCATAAAGAAAAAACTCGACATTAGAGTTCTCTCTCAAGTCAGAACAAGAAGAATATTAGAACTGTAACAAATCATGACACATGAGATCACACACAAAAACCTGTAAAATGAAATCAAATTTCTACATCTTATTTGAAAATGGAAAAAATGTTTCCAGGATGTTTCATTCAAATAAAAATATAAATTTGAGATCAAAGAAGTGTTATCAGTTTGATGCAAACAAGAGTCATGACACACTGCCACACTGAGTTCTTATTGTAAGACCACAGTCAACTCGGACCTGGAAACCCTAAGAACTGTTCACCCTTGACCACCATCCTACACTCCAGGGAAAAGTTCGCTGTCACCTTGTTTGGTTACTGTGTAAGAGAGAAACACCCTAAGTTTTTCAAGCTGTTCCTTCTGATACAGACCACAAGTGCACATGCCTACTTTCCCCTATGGGCACTACTGTCCACACCCTACTGCCTACTGTTTTTTTTTTTGATTTTATTGTTTTTTTGTTTTTGTTTTGTTGGACTTTGGTTATTTTTTTTGGTGTTTTATATTTTTTTAAATTATTGTTCTTTATTTTTGTATTTATTTAATATTTTTTGGTTATTTGTAATTTGATAAGATGATTCTTTTTAATTTTGTGTTTTATTAGTTTTTTTATTTTATTTTATCTGTTTGTAATTTTGTTGTCTTTTTTATTTTTCTTTTATCTTATTTTTTTTATTTTTTTTAATTGTTGTATGTTTATGTTTTGATCTTTTTTTGTACTTTATTTAAGTTGTATTTTTCCTTTTTTTTTTATTTTTATTGATTTTATTTGAATTAGTTTTTTTTTTTTTTTTTTCTTTTTTTAATTTTTTTATTTTCTTATTTATATATATATGAAAAGAAAAAAGAAAAAAGAAAAAAAAGAATTGATTTTTTTTTATTACCATTTATATTTATTTGTTTTTTTTTTTTTATATTTTTTTTTTTATTATTTGTATATATTTGTTTCATTTTAAATTTTATATTGTTTTTCTTTTATTATAATGGTTGTTTTTTTTTTTTTTGTTAATTTATAATTTTTGTTTTCTTTTATTAAAATTTTTATTTTTTTTAGTTTTATGTAATTTTTGTTTTAAGGATTTTTAATATTTTTTATTTTTTTTTTAATTGTTGTTTTTTTCTTTTTTTGTTATGGTGTTATTTTGTTTTTTTTAATTATTTTGTTTTCTTTTATATATTGATCTTATTTTTTTTTTATTATTTATTTTTGTGCGATTTTATCTTTTTTTTTAAATCTTTTGTTAATATTTGTGGATTTTTTCTTTTTTTATTATCTTTAAATTATTTTTTTATTTTTTGGTTTTATATTTTTTTTTTTTGTGATTTTTCTTGTTTATATAGATTTTTTTGTATATTTTGTTTTTTGTGTTTAGTTATTTTTATTCATTTTATTTTTTATTTTTTTTTGTTTTTTAATTTGTTGTTTTAATTTTTATAATCTTACGGATTTTTTTTTTATATAAATATTTGTTTTTAATATTGCTTTCATTTTTTTTTATTATTTATTTGTTTATTTTTTTTATTCATTTTTTTTATTGTTGGTTTTTTTTTTTTTTTTTTTTTTTTTAAAAATTTTTTTCATTTATTCGTTATTTATTATTTATTTATTAGTCTGTATTTTATTGTTTTTAATTTGTTGTTTTAGAATTTTTTTATTATGGTTTTTCCTTTTTTCCCCTAATACACCCTATTGCCACACCCTCTATAGCCCCGTCCTCTTTAATTTGTTTTTAATAGAATTTTATGATGTGTTGTGCAGTTCAGACATTTTTTCCAAGTTCAGTGGCTGGGTCCTTATTTCCCTTTACCATTCCCCCCACACCCATCCCAGATCATGCAATAATCCATCCTAACTGTTCTGCATCTTTCTGTCAGGTTTTTTTTTTCATTTTTAGCTATAAAAGTGATAATCCATGAGTACAACATCCTCAGCAAAACCTATCTGCAGGCTGGTGTGCCCAACAGGCTACAGCCCCACCATCCAGTGGGGGTGACAGGTTGTTTGTTCAATAAAGTTGATCAGAGGAGTGTCCAGACTATTGCGGTAGTGTTTTCACCATTTCACCCCAATCGCAGCCAGCTTAAATTCTACCACGCCCCCTCTTCCGCATGTTGTTCCCTAGCTTAGGAAGGGGCACAGGTTGGATGAGAGGTAAAACAGTCCACTCTCTCTGGAGCTGTTGACTTGGACTCCTGGTCAATTCTGGCTTTTTACTTTCATGGGCTGACAATTTGTCCAGGAATAACATGTCGATCCTACTAATGAAGAACGAGCAATTATATATATAGGTTTAAGCACACCAATAGTTAGGGTAGGTTACTTTAGCATAGACACATGTGTGGATATGTTAATCCATGAATTAGCATATGTTTACCCCTGTGTTAAGTATGACAAGGTCTTACATGTGGCTTATAACATCTAACCGGTAGAGGATGGAAGCTTGTGGGATCAGCCATGGGGTTATTTCTCCAGGGAGAGAGCCAATAAGCCCATTAGAGTTGGGATATACAGGCACATGGCTGCCTCTGCTGCACAGTATTTCCAGGCGTGTGAGGTGTAGCTGGTGCTGACGGGTGGAGGTTTCTTGACTCAGGGAGACCCATATTGCTTTATTGGTTTAGGCCTTTGGTAACATTCTGGCATTCCAGAGGCCATCTGTACACTGCATGTGGGGTCTCAATACATCCCTCCCATGTTAACAATAGGTCTTCGGCAGCAGGTCTTATTGCCTCTCCTCCTGTAGGTATCCCAGCTTAGAGGCAAGGAGCACCTTTACCTTTTGTGGGCCTTGGATCCCCTGGCCAACATCCACCTGTTAGAACAATCCATTGCTAAGGTCAGAGCTCCTGTATTAATATATTTTGCCTGAGTGCATCGCCCGAGGACTTTAGTAGTATATTTGGTTCGGAAAACAAGGAGTAGATCCTTCCAGTTTCCCATGTATAGTAGGTCAATTAAAGAAGAGCAGTTTTACGGGTTTAATAAGAGATTTACCTCTAGCAATAGTTTGTCTCCAAGTTTACAGTTGGGATGCGACCTCATCATGTATGTCATATTTCTCTTGGTTCTATGGGTGGGAAGGAAGGAAGTCCTCATATCAGAACACTGTTGTGGCACCTAGAAGGTAGTTCATTATGACTCATTTAACTAGTTGTTACATGTAGGATCCACAGTAGTGGTTCGATGTTTATGGCAATCTGAGGTTTTCTCCTTGGAATGTTTCAGACGGGTCACCCTTTCACGTTGCCACTTTGTACATCCTACTCAATGCAAACCTAGGTATCTTTTCTTTCTCGCCTTAAATTGGACGTTTCCTTGTTGGAACAATCAAATCTTTTCCCGTAGTTTTTAAGTTTGAATTGCAAGTTGTTTGATAAAAGGTTTCATGTCTTTCTGTATCCCCCCCCCTTTTTTTTTAGCGATGAGTCTCCAGAAGAGTTGTATATACATGACTATAGGGTGAGTCAAGGCATAGATTTCATCAAATCACCCTGTTTGGTTTTGGTGACTAAAATAGATTGAACTTGGGAAGCAAACTTTTTTATTTTTATTTAAATCATCTGAAAGAGAATGCTACCAAGGTATACTTAAACGAGAAATTAAGAGAACATTTTATGTGTCAGTCCCAAAGTTTTGCTCTACAGGTTTTATGTAAAGCAAATGTGGCAACAGCGAATTATATTCCATTAATTCAGTTGCATTACCAATTTTATCAGATTCTGTAAACCAATGGTTAGTTTAATATACACATGTACTTTTACTTTACTGAGTCCTAAAAGCACCATGTGGTCCTGTAGACAGTGTCTAGGCGAAACTGGCGTACTTGCTGATTCACAGTCAAATTAAATAAGCAAATAAAAAAAAAAGCACTAAAAACACGAGAGACAACAACAAATGAACCCTAAACAGCCCTCCCTCTTTAAAAGTCTGCCAAGCAGCCATATGCTGGCTGTCCTGCTAGTTAGTCAGACACAGCAGCGCCTTAAAATAAAACCTGAGGGGGCTGGAGAGATGCCATAGTGGTTAAGAGGCCGACCGCCTTACAGAGGACCTGGTTCGATCCCAGCACCCACAGGCGGCGAGAACCGTCTGAAACTCCAAGTCCAGAGAAATCCAGTGCCAGGGGATCGACCCCTCTTCTGACCTCTCAGCATGCACACACGGTGTGCACAAACTTGCATGCAGACAGTACATTGATACACATACAGAAATAAATAAAATGCCTGGCATTGGTGGCGCATGCCTTTATCCTAGCACTTGGGAGGCAGAGGTACGCGGATCTCTGTGAGTTTGAGGCCAGCTTGGTCTACAGAGTTGAGTTCCAGGACAGCCAGAGCTACAGGGAGACCCTGTCTCAAAAAGACCAAAAAATAAAAAAATAAATAAATAAATAAATAAATAAATAAATAATAAAACCTGAGTTATCTTTATTCATGTCCTAAATGCTTTGCCGTGCAGGGGTCACCCCTCAAAATGAACCTAACACTTATCATCATCAGGGGCTTAGGGAGATACATATCCACCCTAAACTGACCAGAACAAGTTCATGATGAAAAAGAATAGTGGTTCTGATGAGGAATATTACAATAGATTATTGTGCAATACACATTTCTTTTGGTGTGAAAATTTTGTTTTATTTAGCTTGTTGTGGATCTAAGCATTTCAGAAGTTGATAAACTGATCTGGGAAATTATCCAGAAAACTAGAAACTTTCTATTATTAGGTTTGGACATTTTTATCAGAAACGGAGAGATGAGGCAGTGAAATATGGAAATAACTGATTTAATTTCTTTGCAGTCAATTTGTTAAATAAATATTGTTGAAAGGAGAAATTGAAACTCATAATTAAATTAGTGTTTTTGATTACCAGTGGATTTAAGTTTTTTTCTTGTTCTGAACTCAATTACCACAGATAATTGAGAACTATCTTTATGGCATTAACAAAATGCTTCAAATCAGACATAGCCAATTTAGAGGAGGGTTGATAACTGAAGAAACTGAAAGTCAGTCAATCCATCTCTATCCCTGCAGACCTCCTATTATCTCTGGCCCAGCCCCATAGCCTTTATTATCAGGGAGCACATTCTTGTGCCCACACTGAAATTCAGGGCATGAAAAATATCATCTATGCACTTCAAAATTGTGGGCTACTGTAGTAACAAACCACTTCAGGTGCACTGATAGAATGTGTTTGGAGTTAGAATATTAACCTGAAGAATCTAACACTTTTCCTCTCAAATTTAGAAGAAGAAGAAAAAAGCTTACCAATAGATATAAAGCTGCAGGGTTTATCTTAAGGCTTTTTAGACTGTCTGCCCAGGGAACAATTGACAGAACAACCCATACATTTACAACAACTTACTAAGACATACACAAGGATTTACTTCATTGAGAAAAATCTAAAACTATTAAGAAAACAAGTTTGTGACCATAAACCCAAGTTTGCTGAGAGATTCAGCAATGTTCTTATCAAGGACATTATGTTTTCTCAGATGATTGGTGAACCATCTTAATTATTTGATGCTGTGTAAATTCTTTGTGTTTTATTCAATATTATCCCCATAAAATCCAAGCAAGATTGATAAAAAAGATTATGTTCACAACAGTATGCTCTGAATGTAATACATAACAAATTCCATTTGTCCCCTAAAGTTTTCTTTTTGCTGAAAGATTATAACTAAATATTGCATATATTGAAGATAAAATGACATTTGTAGAATACCCACATTTTCCAAAAAGGATAGTGTGATTTAGCCAGCATGTTGTTAAAAGTATATTCTACTTGGTGACATTATCCGGAAAGATGATAATATGATAAATTATATGACTCATTTCAAGCTTTCATAGATTTCTAATTTAAAATATTTTAAATTAACTTAATGAATATTTTATTCTAAAAATTTTAAAGTTATGGAAGGTCATAGTTTCATATTCTAGTTAGTCAAAGCATTTCAATTCTAATCATGTTAGAAAATATAATTTACTGAAACTGATTGAAATTACTTCTCTAGATTAGTCATTGGTGAGTTGAATAATAGCTATATTCAGAAGCATTATGATTCAAATCTATGTGAAGCACTTCCTAAATTCTATTATATGTTTCCTCAGAGAGCTAACTTATTTTTGTCTTTTTGCGACAGGATCTCCTTGTAGCTCCAGCTGTCCTGGAACTCACTTTGTAGACCAGGCTGGCCTTGAACTCACAAAGATCCACTTGCCTCTGCCTCCTAAGTGCTAGGATTAAAGGCGTACGCCACCACGCCCAGCACCACAGTAAGTACCCTGTCATATTTACAGGAAAAAAAAATGTAATCCTGGATTAACATACCAATCCAAACATATGTGTCTATACCAAAGTAACCTACCATAACTATTAGTGCTGTTTAATACCTATATATCTAAATTGCGTGTGCTTCATTAGTAGGATAAAGGTTATTCTGGAAACTGTCAGCCCATGAAGGAAACAGCCAGAATGACCAGAGTCCAAGACAAGCATCTCAGAGAAAGTAGACTGTTTTGCTTCTCATCCACCTGTGCCCTTTTCTAAGCCTAGAGAAAAATCTGTGGAAGAGGGGCTGGAAATGTAAGGCTGCGATTGGGTGAATGGTGAAATACAGCAAATACAGTCTGGACACTATTTGGATCAACTTATAAGCCCCCCCCCGCTGGGATGGTGGGGCTGTGGGAGTTTGCACAACAGCCTGCAAATTGGTTTTACATGAGGGATGCTTGTAAACATAAATAATCACTTATTGCTAAAGAAATGAAAAAAAAACTGAAATGCAGGACATTATGGCAGAATGCATGATCTGGGATGGGTGTGGGTGTGGATGGGGGGGAAGGGAAAGGGAAAGATGCCTGAACTGAATTGGAAATGGTATGAAATAACAAAGCATCAATAAAAAAATAAATAATTTAAAAGTATATATATATATATATATAATTATATATAATAGGTAGAGAGAATATATATATTATGGAGAAGAGAGAGAGAATTTTTGTGCATTCCCACAATACACTAACTACTCTATTAGACTCCTCACTTTGCACCCCCAAATCCTCTCAAAGTTTCATGTATTTTGAATATATTTTAAGACCTACTGAGTCAAGTTGGTGTCCCCAGATGTCCTCAGTATGAGTTCATCCACTGGGGTCTGGTCAGCCTATCTTGTATCACTCCAAAAAAGACCAACTCTCCTTCACCCTGCACAGATCAGCTAAGGTTCCACTGGGCCATCACTCCATTCCTCCATTCTCCATCTTTCTTTGCTTTTTATCCAGGAAAAGGTTGAAGCATAGTGCCAGCCAGAGGGGTGATTTATCTCCTGAAAAGAAAAAAAAAAGATTTCAAACAACTCCAAAACTTGTCAGACTACCTTCCTTGCACCTTGCAGGAAAGGTCTGAGAAAATTATGTTTCAATGATAGGCAGGACTGCACTTTGACCAGTACTGCTTCATTTTGCACATCTCATATCCTCAATTTAAATTTCATCCTCATGCTAACACACTGAAGATAGACATTTGGTGGGGCTAGGGTTAGGGTTAGGGGAAGATTTTTTTAACAGTTCTTTTTTAAAATTAATTTTATTATTATTTATTTTTATATTTTATTTATTTTGTGTATGTGTCTGTCTGCTGTGGTTTGTGCACCTGTGTCGTGCGTGCCGTGGGGCCGGGGTGTGGATTCCCTGGAACTGGTTATCCTGGAATTGGGGTTACGACGGTTCTCAGCTCGCATGTGGAGGCTAGGGATCGAACCAGGTCCTCTGCAAGAGCAGTCAGTGCTCTTAACTTAGGCCATCTCTCCAGCCCAGGGGAAGATTTTATATTTCACTATCATTTTGTTGTTGTTGTTGTCGTTTTGTCTAGTGGTTTTGGTTTCTAAAACAAAGACTCACTATGTAGCCCAGGTTGGCTACCTCATGGTTTTCCTGCCTCAGACCCCTGGACCCAGTATTAGAATTCAATATCATCAAACCCATCCCTTTTTAAAAAATTACTTTCGCACTCCCTACATTTGAATTTCCTCTTATTAAATGCTAAGAGTTGGATGAATAGAGAGAAAAGGAGAAACTACTTTCTTGATCAATGCTCTAGCAGTCTAGCCATCAAGCCATCAGGTCCTTGATGAACCAGACCCCGAGCATGCATGGCTAGAAGCCTTCTACAAGCATCTTTGGTTTGTACCACTCCATGAAAAGGTAGTACCCTCTAGAGAGTAACTTTGTAGACTCCTCACTCCATTGGCTCCCATGTCCTAGCTGGACAAAATCTGTGCTTAGCGGCCCACTGTACAGGGGAAGGGAAAGGGGAATATGTCTAAATTGAACTGAAAAATGATGTCTGAAATACACAAAACATCAATAAAAGTATTATATTAAAAAATCTATACTTTTGATTGACATTAGTTACCAATGGGGCAAACTGAGTCACTTCTCACAGCGGTCAGTTAATTGACAGCAAACTCATCCATCTGTGACATGCTGATTGTTTAGAGAACCAACCTTTCCTCTGATTTCATGATTCCAGTTGGCAGGGCATGAGAGGTCATAAGAAACAATCATTTTCCTCATTGAAAACCAAATCAAACTAAGATAAATGTAAGAAGCAAAAAGTTAGAATCGGAGGTTAAGCATACTACTATTACTGGTAGAATTGTGGTTTGTAGAAATAGATTAGTACTGTGCCAGTAGTACTTAAACATCACTCCCCACTCCTGTATTAAAATTATCTACCCAAACAAAGTTGTAGCTGGAAAACTATAGACCTCTCTTCCAGAAGCAGGGCTTCAACTTTGAAAAAAATAATAAGTCATGCTTCTTATGAAAAAGTTGTTTTTGAGCCAGGAGTGGTGGCACATGCCTTTAATCCCAGCACTCAGGAGGTAGATCTCTGTGAGTTCGAGGCCAGCCTGGTCTTCTACATAGCGAGCTCCAGGCTGCCTACAACTAAAGGAAGACCCTATCTTAAAAAGACCAAAAAAAAAAAAAGAAAAGGAAAAGAAAAAGTTGTTTCTGAGCATTATCAAGAATTTTTCATAGAATCACCAAATTGTCCTTTTTCAAGTAATGAAATGAGAAAGAAATGAGAAGAGAAAAAACATTTTAGCTGAGCTTAGTATTACCTAATGTGTATGCAGCACCACAAACAACAAACAGTGGCTGCTTATGAGATTTTAAATTGCCTGGTAACATGAGCCGGGCGTGGTGGCGCACGCCTTTAATCCTAGCACTTGGGAGGCAGAGGCAGGCGGATCTTTGTGAGTTCAAGGCCAGCCTGGTCTACAAAGTGAGTTCCAGGACAGCTGGGACTACAGGGAGACCCTGTCTCGAAAAGACCAAATAAATAAATAAATAAATAAATAAATAAATAAATAAATAAATAAATAAATAAATAAATTGCCTGGTAACCACACTGAAAAGGCAAAAGAAACGCTGAAAATTAATTTTTTGTGAGAGAGTTTTACTTAACCTCATATTTTAAATATTACTATTTCATCATTTGATTAATACAAATAATAATATATAGTATATGCAACATATTATATGCAATATAATAATGTAATATATAATAATACAATCTTATTGTACAAAATTTTCTTGGAACTTTATAAAACTTAAAAATACAGAAAAGGTATCAATGAAAACTCTGTAACATGTCCTTGGAAATTCATCTAATGGTACATTTGTGATTATGGAATTACGGAATCAAAGGTAGGAACATATGAGGATAGCTTTCAGATGTTGATAAACAATGCTTGGAAACTGATACTAGGATAACAAAATCTTCCTAATCATATTTCTCCTCTGACATCTTTCACTAAAGCAATTATTAGCCAAATATTTGCTTCTTTAACATCCCTTGCACCTCAGCAAATTCTTGGGACACCAGTCAGAATTTTTAAAAGAATAAATGTAAGGTTTTGGGGAAAAGGTCTAGACACGTATTTTCTCCCCTCAAAACTTGCATAGTTCTTCCCCAAACTCACTTTCTCTGCATTTACTACAGATGAGATGCCTTGAATCAAAACATTCAATGGAGACCCAAGATGATAGGTGTGAGAATCAGCCAAAAAGAATCAGAGAAGAGTTGTACTGGTTGTCACTGACCTACTGAATTTCAATTAGCTTCATGTTTTTTGATGCATAGGAAAAATAAGTCTTATTTGTTCGAGCCACTTGGCCAAATTTTCCATTGCATGTGACTAAAGATTTCTAAGTGTCATATCTATTGCCAAAATTTTCCCCAATTCATAGCAGTTTACTTGTGTTCAAATCAAAGTACATAGTTTCCACAGAATTTGCCCCTGCCAATTCTCTGTGTCCTTAAGACTTTAGACTCTGTGAATTGATAGGTAAAAAAATTGGCCTGTTATATTATTTAATCCATAAGCATTTTGTCTCAGGTTCCCTCTTTCCCTTTACCATCCTGGTTCCTTTTTATTTACATGGTTCCTGCAATTACTTCTGGATATACACTTACTTATAAATATTTGGTGCTAGGATCCACAAATGAGAGACAACATATGTCATTTGGTTTTCTGAATCTGTATCACTTCACTTAGCATAACAAATTTCATGATGTTGTTCTTCTTTACTGTTGCATAGAACTCCATTGTGTAAATGTACCACATTTTCATTATCTACCCATCAGTTGAGGGACACTTGGATTGTTTCCAGCTCTTCACTACTGTGAAAAGAGCAGCAGTAAACATGGTCGTGCACGTATTTCTGCTATAGAATGAATCCTTTGGGTATATACCCAGGAGTGGTATGATTGGGTCAAATGGTAGGTTCGGAACCCACATGGCAGCTAATAACTATCCATGACTCCAGTTCCTAGGGATCTGAGTCCTTCTTCTGACCTCTGTGGGAATTGCATGATGATTGCACTTACATACATGCAGGCAATATGTTCACACACACAAAATAAAAATTACGAATTAAATATTTTATAAAACAAACAAGTTATTATCCCTTTCACTTGCCTTATTTAGTCATCTATTCTATTATTTCCTTCTTCTCTCTTCTATTAGCCATTTTTTAAAAATTTTTACATGTTTGACCTGGGCATGGTGGTGCACCCCTTTAATCCCAGTACTTGGGAGGAGAGGCAGGCAGATCTCTGTGAGTTCAAGCCCAGCCTAGTCTACACAATGAGTTCCAGAGAAGCTGGGGCTGTAGAGAGACTCTGTCTCAAAAAGACAGTAAAAAAAATAATAAAAAAATAAATAAATAAATAAATATATATGTCTTCCTGTCTCCATGATTTGGGTAGTTAGCAAGCTCACAGCAAATTCTCCTAGAGAATATTTTTCTACTTAACATTTATGTTTAGATGAGTAGCTATTTCATCAAATATTTTTACAAGCACATCATTTTGCCAACAGAAAATGTATCTTTAACAAATACTTCACATGAAAAATCAAATAAGCCAACTGAGGTTTTGTTTTCAATATCTTACCAAACAGATTTTAGATTTTTAGAATAAAATGAAACTTGAGAAGGCCCTTAGTGCTGCAAGATCTAAGTTTGACAAGTGGTTCTCTGTGAGATTGAGGCCAGCCTGGTATACAAGTTTCATTCCATTTATGAAAGTTTACTAATGTAAAATATATCAATGATGACAAAATAGCTTCCAAAAGATTCACAAAACAATTATCAAATCATTATGGAAATTAGTTTAACTGATTTCCTATTTTAAGCATCTAATGACGTTTATGTGAAACTGGCATCACTAATTATCTGAAACTTCTGCTAATTGATCTGACATATTTACACCTAATGTCTTACTTTTTGTATATGAATAAAAAAAACCTAGTAATTAAAAGTGAGGAAGAAATTTAAAGGAACATTTTTGAGTCTGAATGTACCTTCCACCACTTCAACTATTCTACAAAGTTTGAAGCAGATAACATCCATGTTTCTCTTTTTTAGCATATGTAAGTTTTGTTTTCCATGATATGTGACAAATGTTACAGGACAGGAATTTTATATTTGATTTCATCAATATTTTTGAAAGACAATCACACCACAAGTTTTCCCAATATAACCATTTTTCACTTTGCTATTACTGAAGAAACAAGTAATTTGAGATATATACCGCATGCTTAGTGTCAAAGGGCTATTGACAGAACTCTGTATGCATTTTCATGATGTCCCTTTGGCAGTTCCAGAGATCTTCACATGAATTCTTACAAAGATTTTATCCAAAAGACAGGTTGACCTTTCTATTCATCACTGCTTACCTGTGGGGTAACGGTGGTGAAAAATTTTAACTAATATTTCTAGTGTATGTCTCTGGTGCCTTACTTGTCTCTCCAGTGTATTCGTGGAAAGCTGCGGACTCAGTCAAAAACTCCTACGTGGAGACATCTTCAAACCAAGAGCGTCATATGAAGTGGATGATGATGGCTTTCTTCCAGAATTTTATAAAGCCTAGATCAGCCAAAATATTTTTCCAGCCTCTTATTTACAAGTCTATTAACCTTCCTGAATTTTTGCGCCAACAGCCTGCTTTGCCTGATTTCTCCTTATCTGAGGAGTCTTCATGCTCCTTCCAGGCCAGCACCTGCAGTGACAGAGCTCATCTTAGGGACTGAGAACTTCACACTTTCAACAATTTACATCCTGTTTCCTTCATACCACTTTCCTACATAGCATACCAATATCAAAAGTGAAATCACAACATTCACAACAGCTCTTTGAGCCCTGGGTAAATGTGTCTAAGTCCTTTTAATGCTGACTCATCTATTTGGTTACAATAAAAAAGAGAGACCTTGAGCCTAGAGACAATGAATTTTTTCATAATGGGCAGTGAATCTGCCTGACAGTTCCCTAGAGGGAGAAATAATCACCCTGGATAATAAACACACCTGCCCTTTGCTCTAGCGGAGCGCTATCTCTACCTTGCTACAGTGTTCACTACACATGCATTCTTGAAAAGGCAGTCTAGAGCAAAAGTAATTAATGCAACTGCTCGTTACATATGCAGAAATCTGCCAGACCCATGGAAAACAGTCTTTCTACAGACAGTTTAGACATTAATTATGAAAACATATGGAAATAAGATTTTGAATGCCCCTTGAGAGTTCTTCACAAAAGAGCTTTCTTCCTTTCCAACATCTCTTCACTAACACCGATTGTGTTTCCTCTCTTACATTTTAGAACCCACCTTATAAATGACCTCCTCTGGGGAAATTCTAGGTCTCTTGATGTTGTGTATATCAGGAAATGCACAAACCCCTCCCTGTTGAGTAGCAAATCTTCCTTCCAGCTCTTCAGACGTGGGATAAACTAAAACAACAGATCTCCAAAGATGCTCGTAGGACCCAAAGAATTCTGAATGTCTCTGAACCACCAACATATCACAAATCAAATTTTATTTTAATGCCCCATTTAATTGTCTTCCCTTCCCCCTTCTAGATCATTCATTAATTTTTACACTGCTATATTTTGGAACTTAAATGTTTTAATTCTTTCTTTTTCTATTCTAGATTTAGAGACTACTTCATCCCATAAAATAAAGTAAATATTCCCATAATATGAGCAAAAGAGGTTGGTTTTATAGACAGAGAAAGGATTTAAGTAATAAGAAAAAACAAATGATGGATGATCATTTCAAAATTATTTTCATGGCAAGTAGAGTCAGGGAGGTGGAGTAACAGAAAGCTAAACCGAAGCCTAATATTAGGTTACTTCAGAATAGGATTAATGTAGAAAGCTTTGTTCTCATCCAGTTTAAACTGGTTTGTTGGAGAAATGTGACTGTTGTTCCTTTAATCTTGACTTCTCCAAAGATTAAATAAACTCCTTTGGTGACTGAAAATAAGTTACCACAACTTGATTTTACTTTTAGCTTGATTTCTTGGAGTTTAGATTAAGAAATTAATGCAGCAAAACAGCAGCCTCCCATATTTTTAAACATTTCTCCCTTTTTGCCAGGGTACCACCTAAGCATAAGTGTGAAGAAAATTAAAAGCACTGCCTCTCCCTTCAGTTTCCATCCTTTGTGGCTTCTGAAGCCACCAACATTGTTTATGAGGTACACTGTTCTGTGTGTGAGTGTATGTGTGTGTGTGTGCACGTGCATGTGTATGCCTGTGTGTGTGGATGAGTGTGTGCATGTGTGTGTGTGTGTGTGTGTGTGTGTGCATACAGGTATATTCTTGTGCATATACAAAGACCAAGATCAACTCCAGGTATAATTCCTGAGGGGCTATATGTCTTGTTTTTTGAGAGACTCTGACTGGCCTGGAGTTTGCCAAGTCTGCTAGACTGGCTAGCCTGGAAACACAAGGGATCCAACTATTTCTGCCTCCCCATATACATGGACCAAGATGCATTGCTTTCTTTTGTTCATAGGTTCTGTGGACTCAGGGTCTTATGCTTGCCTTAAAATGCACTTTACTGACTGATCTATCTTCACAGCTTCCTCTTGTTTTCTGAGCTTTTATGATTGATCTATAGAATGGACTAGATTTTTAATTCCTTGTTTTGTTTTAATTTCTAGCTATAATTACCTAAGAACAAAGTTTTCAGTCCTGGATCCTTATTGGATCCTTATAAGCTAAAGGTGGACAAGCTGTTGCTAATTTCAAGACAAGTCTCTTAATGTTTTATGCATGGACCCCACAGAGAGTTCACCAAAATACCTGACACCATCATCAGAGACTCACATTATAAGCCAGTATGAAAGCTTATTGACTTCAAACTGTGGAATATTTTCTCAAGACTGACAAAGCAAAGTTCTTTATCATAAGAAAAATCTTTATTATTCATTGTATTGAATTTTGTGCATTTCATATACTAGATATTAACTGAATTTAGACCCCTTTCTCTCCCCAAACTCCATAGCCCCACCACTACCATATTTCAGGTATTTTGTCAGATATATTCTTTTCCAGTCAAGCATTTGTACACAGATATCTCTCAGTGCAAGTTCACTCACTGGAATCAGGTCAGCCTATCTAGAATCACTCCCTTAAAAAAAGATCTACTCTCCCTCACCCCACAGTAATCATTTTCCAATAGTTCTTTGGCCAGGGTTGAGGTCTGCTGCCCTTTACCCTCATTCTATTCTGGTTTTTCATCTGAATGAGTCAGTATAGGTGCTGTGCATGCTGCCACTATTGTTGCAAGTTCATAAACAAGTTTATTTTTTACATTATTATCTCTTTCATCTAGCAGGATAATTCTATAATTAGAACTTCAAAATCCATAGTTTCTTCAGGAAATTTGACAGGCAATTGAGTCTGTTTCATTTAACTTAGGATCTTCACAAAGATCCTATGATGGCCTTTAGTAAACTATGAGTTTGTTTACAGCAGGAGTTGATTCGTTCATCATTATGTGTCTGGAAATTTAGCCACTCAGTCTGATCTATAGGTAATCCTCAATAAATATTCAATCTACAGGGTTTGTGATACTTAAGATATTTTCTTTAAATTACATTAAGTGAAATATTGATATTAGACTCTGTGTAGACTATGTCCTCTAATCTTCAGAAAGAGGTAAGATTTTAGCTAATTTAGACAAAAGTTAAATTCCCATTTAAAACAAGTTACAGAAACTTGACAAAAACTTTATGTCACCAAAATTAATTCTTTAAGGTAGCATAACAAAGCATCTAAAAAGTGATGTATACTGTACTTATTATCTAGGAATTACAGACAAAAAATAAAAACGGATATTGAGAAAAATATACCTTTCAACTCTATTTAGTGATGATTATCAAATTTAAGGATGAGCTGTTCAGCAAGCACCATCCTAGGATAGTCTTACAATTTTACAAACTATAAAGAAAACAAAACATATTTTGCTCATTGCTTTGATTCTTTAGACAAATCTACGCATTTACTTGTTGTTTTCTTTCCTTGATTTCTTTGTCTTTAAGCAGCAATTTTATCAGTGTGTTTACCAGAAATATTATGGAATTAGATGTCATATTAAGACAAGTACATTTTATTCCAAATTGTTAAGGGAGTTAAAATTTTAATGATGAAAGAAGACTCAAAATTTACATGTTTTAACTTTTTTGAAAAACAAGTTTCCACGACAACAAAGTAACCTGAAGGATCCAGTAGCTCATCATTCCAATTAAGTATTTTTCTCCCAAGAAAATAGAAGACTTTGTTCTCCTTCAAGAATTTATTTTGTTCCATGAAAAATCTGCTATAAAATCTAAATAAAATTCTCCAATTAAAAGAATACATCTTTAAAAAATATTTTATTATTTTTTGTGTGTACAAGTGTATTGGCTCCATGTTTGTAAGTACAACTGTGTCATGTGATGCCCATGGAGGTTAGAAGAGGGCATCAGATACCCTAGACCTGGAGTTACAATCAGTTGTTAGTCGCTATGCGGGTGCTGGGAATTGAACCTGGGTCCTCTGCAAGAGTAGGCAGTGTGCTTAATCACAGAGCCAACTCTCCTACCCCAAACAGCATGTCTTTTACAAATACCATCCATCAAAAGATTTGGTATCCTATTGTGTTTTGAAATTAGTAGTTTCCTCTAATTAATCCCAGGGAATCTGGATTTCAATATTTTCAATAATTTCTATGATAATACCTGAAATAACTAATGACAACAATTAACTAAGAGTCAACATTTTGAATGATAATGCAAAATCCCATTATCATTTGGGATGCAGCCAAGTATCACAAGCTTGAGAAGTAACATTATTTCCTTATTAATTAGGTGACAAAATTGGATACTACTTTTAGAATCATGATCATTTATATTAATAATATTAATTAATAATTTAAGTAATTAATATAATATTATTATAGATGCTGTTTTCTAAAGAATTTTTCAATTAATTCTGTTTTCTTAGACAGATAATTTTTCAATCCTTATATAATAAAATTTGCAATTAATATGTTCTAAAATATAAAAATCTTAGTCCCATTCATTTATGTTCTTAAGGACAAAAGAAAATGTTAATTATATGATGACATTCCAAAATTGTATTCAAAGTAGTATTTTATAAATTTTTGTGAAGTTCATTATCTAGTTAAGAATACTAGCCTTTACATTATAAACTTGGTCTATGTTTATGGTTTACATAGTTGAATCCTTTTATATATAATCTTTTTTGAAGATGTGTGACATTCCACAATAATGTATGCCTGTAGAAAAAAAATAGATTGAACTAAATTTACTACCTTTCCATATTCAATTAGCATAATCTAGATACAGTAAAAGTTTCTTATCCAATTAATTGGTATCAGTCCATTAAAGAACCCATTAATATATGGATGTAAGAAATTAATATTGGTAATTCTATTCATTTACTGAATGTCACTTATTCTTACACAAGCTTGTGGCTATACATACATACATATATATGCACACAGATGATGTATTGCATGTATGCTCCCCATCATTTGCATCTGAGAGAAAATTATTAAAGGCAGTAATTAGCACATGTAAGTGTGATTTAAAATCAGATTGCTATGCAGAAATGTACTGGACAAGCAGCATTGAAATTAACTTTTTGACCCTAAGAACATATTGTTGTTCTAAGTCTTTGTCCACAATGAATTTCTGTCAGGTTGTTACTTTAATATATCCCTTGGGAAACAGTCAAAGAAACAGTTTGCCAAGTGTACATTACTATACTTAATCCTTACCAAAAATTGAAACTCATTGTAATAATTCCCATATATGACATGAAGAGGGACTTTTCTAGTGATACACAGAAAGAGATTTTGACCTTCTGGCTGATTTTGGGCAGCCTTCTCTGTAATTGTTCTCTGGTTGGCATTTTAGTTAAATGTCAGTCTAGTCCTGAAATGTCCACAAATTTAGATAATTAATAGGTTTGTGATATCCTAGTTTGTATATTAGTCTTGTGATCTAAAGCAGCATTTGAATAATGACAGAGAGGGGACATGTTAACAGTTCTTCCAGTTTAGAGTTGTCAGACTTCACAAGAAGAAGTACAGACACCTAATATAATTTGAATTTCAGATGAAATTTGAATTTCAAATGTTGCTTGGAACAAATATACTCAAGGAATTGTTTATCTGAAATTCAAATTTAAGCAGTGTCACGTATGGGATCTCAGCAGCAAATTCCCATTTATCCTCCACAGCTATGAATAGTTATTGCATCTCAAAAAGCAAATGATACTTTTGAAAAACACTTTAGCATTATTTGTTTTGTACTGTTTGACTTTTTTGAGACAGGGTCTTACTATGTAGCCAAAGCTGGTCTGAAATTCACTATGTAACAAAACAGACCTAAAGCTCAATGCAATCTGCCTGCCTCAGTCTTCAAGGTCCTGGGATTTCAGGAGTTACCCAACATATTCTGTGTAATTTTTGACAATCCTACTACAAGACTTCATTGATGGATATGATTAGACCACTGGAGATAAGGAATATTTAAGAAAAAAGTCATCAGTTATAACTTTTATAGAGAAGGATAATGACATCTTCAGAAAAGGTGTTTATCTCAAATTTCCTGTTTTCTCTAAAACAGAGGATTAAAGAAAAGAGTAGAATACAATGAAACATTTCTAGCATAATATGAATCACTACAGATAAATTCGTAGATACATGAACTTGCATTATATTTACTTTTTATTGTGCAAAATAAAGAACAGGTCAGTGTGTTATTAAATATTTTTGACATTGTGATAATCTATTTGTAATTAGTATTCATCTTAGATCTTGATATTATATGAGAGGATGAGGAGACTATTCTAATAATATTAATGGGAAAACAAAAGAGACATAAAACATGTAAGTAATTTAGAAAAAAAATTTTGGAGGATTTATCAAGCTTCCAAATATTGGCTTCATAAAATTAACCTATAGTGATTCAAATTATTCTGGCAATGTTTCACTGCATTCTACTCTCTTTTCCATAATCATGTGTTTTAGAGAAAACAGAAAATTAGAAATAAATAATTTTCTGAAGGTGTTGGTATCTCTCTATATAAAATTATAACAAAGCAGTGAAGTCCTTTTGGAATTTTGCCTTAGGAATATGATTACTCATACTCCTGTTGTAAATTGAAAGCTGAGTTCAAGATCTTGCTTCCTATCTGTGATTGTTAATCTTTTAAAAACATTTTATTTATTATTTTATTTTATGTCTATGAATGTAGTACCTGTATGTACACAAGTGTACCTGTGCCATTCAATGCTTGCAGAGGTCAGAAGAGGGCATAAGATCCCCTGGAACTCAGTTACAGACAATTATTAGTTGCCATGTGGATACTGGGAATCAAACCCTGGTTTTCTACAAAACACCCAGTGCTCTTAACTGCTGAGTTATTTCTGCAGCCCAGTGATGGTCAATATTGAATGTCAACCTGATAGAATTTAGAATCATCATGGCTACAAAGCATTGACCTTACCTGTGAGTTTCTAAATTGGATTATTGAGTTGGGAAGACCCACCCTAAGTGTGAGCAGCAGTATTCCATGGACTGGGGTCCTGAACTAAAGATAAAACAGAAAAGGATCAGAACAAGGTGAATGTAATGTGACCAGCCACCTCCTCCTCAAACCATCACACCTTCCCTGCATGCAGGACTGTATCCTCTGGGACCTTACAGCAAAAAAAAATTCTCCCTTCCTTAGGTTGCTTTTGTCAGGTATGGTGTCACAGCAGTGAGACAACTAACTAATACACTGTCATATAGTCTGAAAAATCCTATGAAGTTTCTTTTATAAAGTTCTGTGCACTGTAGCTACTCTTTAATATGACTCTGTGTCAGTTTTTCTGGAAACTGAATTCCTTCTACTTTTGCCAATACTCTTCACACTTTGGAAATAAAACGGATATTTCAATAAGAAAGTTGTGTTTTCTTATGTCACAGCTTATTGGTGTGCAAGAAAACATCACTTGGCCCTATGGCATTTCCTGTCCAGCATCATAAACTTACCTCCAATGATAGCAGTAGCTCTTTTTATTTATTGTCTAATACTCAACAGCATATGGACTACATGCAAACATTTTTATTCATTAAAAACTTCAATTTACTTCAATTCTGTTTTCTACTAGTTCATTTGACCTTCCTTTCATTACTCACTAAGCTTATGTTTTTCTGTTCCATAATCATAATTTCTCCTTCAAAATTATGTACAAAACAGCCTCTTCCAAGATTGTGTGCAGAAGCAGGACATTGTTTGAAAGTGACATGAATATGGGCTTTTCCATTTCTCTTAAAATGTCATGATCTTAAGCCTCAAAGAAACTGTCTAGAGAATTTTTGGTAAAATGTTAGACGTTGTCATAAAAGGACTTGGAATCCAAAGAGAAACTAGATGTCTGTCCATTCTAAAGAATCTGAGACATTCACCCCTCGATCTTGTTAGAGTTTGCTACTACCATGTTAAAAATACTAAGATTCTAGAAGTGGATCATATCAGAACGTTTTAGCTTCATTTCTCCTGCCATGATAAAATACGCTGACAAAGGCAGCTTAACTGGAAAAAGGGTTTGTTCAGTTTTCAATTCCAGGTTACAATCCATCATTATATTGAAGTCAAGGCAGGAACCTGAAGCAGCTAGGCACAGTTCTCCTTAAAAGAAGAAAGAAAATGAATGCACAAATGTCTAGTGCTCAGCTTACCTTCTCCACTTGTCTATAGTCCAGGACTCTACCCCAGGGAACAGTGCCACCCACAATGGGTGGATCTTTTCACCCCAATTAAGGCAGTTAAGAAAATCTCTGACAGACATGCCTACAGACCAAACTGAGCTAGATAATTCCTCATTGAGCTTCTCTTCTCAGGTGATTTTACATTGTCTCAAGTTGACATTTTTTTATTGATGCTTTGTGTATTTCATACATCATTTTCCAATTCAGTTTAGGCATATTTCCCTTTCCCTTCCCCCCACCCCACCCCACCCCATCCCAGATCATTCATTCTGCCATAACTGTCCTCAGTTTTTTTCTCTCAGTTTTTTTTTTCATTTTTTAGCAATAAGTGATAATTTATGAGTACAAGCATCTTCATGTATAACCAATTAGCAGGCAGATGTGCCCAAACCCACACAGCCCATGGGTCCCACTATCCAGCAGGGGGGGGGGGAGGCTTGTATGTTCCATCAAGTTGATCAAATGAGTGTCCAGACTATATTGCTGTAGTTTCACCATTCACCCCAATTGCAGACCTTACATTCTACCATGCCCCCTCTTCT